>OX451218.1:126693119-127264321 GCA_949628195.1 Phasia obesa
AAACATCACGAATGGACACGCATAAAGATTTGATGAATCACATGTTAATATCCTCAGATTCAAATATATCTCCAAGAAGAAATATTAAGATTGAAAATAATAGAACTTTTGAAGATATTTTGAAAAGTATATGCAACAAGTGTCGTTAATGATGGTGACATCGTTTTAAGTTTAATTTAAATTTTTAAATTTAAGTTTTTAAATATAATATAAAAAAATTGTTTAGTCAAATTTTTTCAAATTAATTGCGAGGGAACATGCGTGAGTAAAAATTTTTCCATCTTGAGTATGCGTGACCGTGAATCAAAAACAGTTATAAACACTTCTAATAGATATTCACAAATATACCAATCTTCATGAAATTCAGTTAATTTTTGTAAGACTTATTGCATTATTTCTATAAAGAGGACACTTGAAAATACCAAGAGTCCTTTTCTTAAGAGGGATTATGATGGGTATAACAAATCAAAGTTTTCAATTTTTTATATTAAATAATAAAGAGAATATAAAAACATTTGCTTTTTGGCAAATGTTTTTGGGGCGGTATGCGTGCACTCGTTCCGATTTTTGCCAAAATCTAAATTTTTCCTTATTGAGGCTTAAACATAACTACCCTGCAAGATTTCGGAGTCTGTGTCAACTCCTTTTATTTTTGTCCCATCGTTATATGGAAACAAAGCACTGTGTACCACCAACATCACACTCTGCGGTATTACTTCGCGGCATAGACAACTTTATTTATAACCTACTGGATGCATCTGACCTGGAACTGTAGCCTTTTCCCTCCATATATAATCTTCTAAACTGTTCAATGCTGTAAGTAGTTATGTATACAAATGTTTTATCCATTCATACGCCACAAGTTAGTTGATGAAATAGTACAAAGCAAATCATCACCGAATTATATTTCTAGATACCATATTAAGATTGTATAACAAATTTTATACCTTTGAGGTTTGATGACAATCGCAAAAGAGAAAAGTAAAGAGTTTCGCAAATAAATAAATCCAACAAGTACCACTCACTACCTCACTAAGGATAATTTCCTTTCTTTTGCATGTAGTTGTAGTTGTATATGAAGTATTTTGTATAAAGCAAGGTATGCTGTATGAGTGTACATAATTCCTTTTACGACATGTCATATACATATGTCATTTAAAAGTTGTCTAAATAATAAACTCTACATAAATGTAAGCGTGTGTGTGTGTGGCTGTGATGTATTATTGACATACAAATGTTTGAATTTAGTTCAGGTCTTTTTTTTGGATTTTCTAGCGTTTTTCCTTCATTATTTTTATGAATGACATGAAATTAGACAATAGAGATTTTCATCTCAATGTTGAATGTTCATTAGATTTGGAATAAAAGATAAAAATTCCCACACTTGCTTGCACTATATGCATGCACCAACACACACATAGACATACTCACTCATATCCAAGCGTTTATTAGGCAAAGCGTAGGTTGTTCACGTCATCTCTGTGTATGTTTTTAGGAAGTGCAGTGGAAAATTAACCCAATTTTCTCTGTATGCCGCCAAATAATGTAACAGATTTTGTATCCAAAACTACCTGCCGACACAAAGTCTAGTACTAGCCTTTGTAAAAGGTTTAGATTTAGTCTGTCTGAAAAAAAAAATAAATAAAATGAAACAAAGAAAATCCCTCTCCGATTCCCATAGACTTTGTGCGTGCATTTCGATATTTTTTTCTTTGTTTCAATTTCAGTTTTTTTTTTCAGTTTTGTGGTGTCTCCCTGTCTGTCTGTCTATCGATTTCTTTCTATTCATGTGTCATTGCTTTGTTTAACTTTTCTTTTTATTTATTTTGAATGTAAGCGAGTACAACTGGTTACCGGTTTTTTAATATTCTATTAATTATAATTTCCCTTTAGGTTTTATTAGTTCCACTCCCTTTCTAAATACTAACACTCACATACATTTTCACTTTATATTTTTTCATGTATCAAAGCATGTGTATGTGTGTGTGTGTGTTTAATTGCCAACCATTGTTATGTTTGTTTTGATAGTTTTGACTGCATTAAAATGCTTAAAATGTTTGAAATGTTTGAAATGCTTAAAATGCATAAAATTGCCGGCATCATCAGTTGAGCTCGTAAAGAAAGAAAGAAATAAATAAAGAAAAAAAATGCGTATAAACGGAAATAAATATTTATCTCATTATTTAATATTTTGTGTAATTTGCCTTTTGAAAATTGTAGAGCAATAATAATTGTTCCGATCAGCATTTCAAAGTTTGTTTTGATTTCAATTTGCCATTGTTTAAATATTTATTTAAAGAGAGATTGTTTCCTTTTTCAATCACTTCTAAAACAGAAATCACGGTTGGTTTGAAAATTAAATATGGAATAACATGTTTTTACATTTTCAATTATAGGATGTTAAAATATGTATAAATTTTAAAAACGAATAAAGATTAAATAAAAAAATAAATTCATATTAAAAATAAAATTAGATCGGAAACAATGTCCGCTTTATTGCAAATAATTCCGAATTGACTGAAAACCATTTTTTTTAATTTAACGAAAAAAATTTAGATTCTCACTCAACTTTATCATACCTCATGCAAATTGATATTTTTATGGATATAAAGGGTGGTTAAATTTTAAGGGCCGATGTTGATTATCACACAAATTATTTAGGAAATTATTGTCATTTCTTTTTATGTTGATAATATTGGTATGGTTCAATTATGTATGGAACGAAATATCGGCCAAATGGCGGCCGCGACCTCGGCGGTACACCGCCATCCGGTGCTCCAAATTTTCGATGACGCTGAGGCATAATTGAGGTTCTATGCCGTTAATGTGCCGAATTATCTCATCCTTTAGCTCTTGACCCCCCGGGGGTTCCAATTGTCACTGCAGTAGATTGCAAATGCTTTGACGAGGTTCACTCGGTGAAAATAAGGGCACCAGACGCTAGGGTTCCTGGAGCCCAAATCCGGAAGAAAAGCTCTGTTGTTTTATAACAGGGGTTCTCTTCGAGGCCCAACCAGTGGCCAAGCGACTGGTACCACGGGAAACGGTGGCCCTGCAGAGACTCTCCTGTCTGTGTGACCGGTTATTGATGAGGTCGCCTTTGGGGATACACGTGGTGGCTGTGGTTTAAGATCGATGTATGCAGGGTGGATGCATTGTTGATCAAAATTTGCTGTTGCATTCTCAACAGAAGGAGTTGGATAGTCTTCAACCCCTAAGCAAGAGGTTAGAACATGGGTCCATGGCTTGCCATGTTCTAAAGATTGCTACTCACTGTGACTGTGCGACACACCTAAAAATTCGTTATCGAAGGGTGCGCCGTTACTACACAGTGGGGGGTAAGACCACAGTCGAGTAAGGGCCCACGGCTAGGTATCGATGTAAATCTTGATCACATCATCCTTTAGCTCTTGAATTGTTGCTGGCTTATCGACGTACACCTTTTCTTTCAAATAACCCCAAAGAAAGAAGTCCAACGGTGTCTAATCACATGATCTTGGCGGTCAATTGACATCGCCACCACTTTAGATAACACGGCCATTGAATTTGTCCCGCAAAAGATAAACAATCGAGCGTAAAATTTTTCGTAAGCGACGAATTTTTTTTCTTGCTTTATTCAAATGATAGGCTTTAATTTTACTAATCGCAAGCAAACGAAAAACGTAATCGAATTCATACTGAACAAAATCAACGTTCGACAACACAATGATGATTTTATTCAACGCTGAATTTTGTTAAGTGTTTAAATGTGAATAAAACATGTTCGATCAGACTCGCAACTGAATAAAAGCAGCATTCGCCAGCTCGCTGAATTTTGATGATTAAATGCAACCAAAAATTTTCTTGTGTGATAAAATCAAGCAAAATGTAATTTATACGGTTCTCTGAGCAGTATGTATCAAAAAGATTACGCCGTGAGTATATTTTCCGTTAGCCTTTCAAATGGTTGCCAAGTCTTTAATCAAAAAATTTCGTATAAAAAATGTATGTAATATACACAATTATTAGCCACTGACAATTATTAGCCAATAGGAACACAGTGGTCTGAAGGCGTAGTTGCTGCTAATGGAGAAAATGCTGTCAATGGTATGTGCTATCTCAACATGATAATAAACTTTAACCCCCATATTCATAAAAAATAAAACTTATTTAAAATGTATTTTAAAACAACTTTTGTATGAAAAATTTGTTCTAAAATAGATTTCAAATATATTTTATTTTTTATAAATATGGGGGTAAGTCTTTATCGGACCATCCTCTAATTGGATATATACATTAGGGACCTCTGAATTCAGCAAGACATTGCCAGCTGTGCTATTACGTCGTGCTAAATGAGTCCGGGCGAATATCTATATATGTATATAATAAAACAGTAACTCATTTACTGTCTGTGTTTTTCATTGTGTTCTCATCACGTAAAAACTACTGGATGGATTTAACCAAAATTTTGTAAAGAGATACCTGATTTCAATACTTTTTTTCCGAAAATACCTTATTTCTATTTAAAGGTACTGCATACTTTAAGGTATCTTTTATTTTTGGAAAGCAGTATATTTTAAGCAATATTACGCAACAGATGGCGCTGTTTTAAAATAATGAGTAACTCATTTCCTGTCCGTCCTTTACATAGTTTTACAATAATTTTTAGAATTTTATATAAATTTTAGAATTTTATCCAGGGATGGATACCTTTATATAAAGTAAATACGTATACGTGAAGGATTATTTTCAAAGTAAAATCGAACAAAATATTGCCAGAACGTACACAACGTGAGTGGGCACAGCTAGTTTGGATTATTTAAATAATCATCTATAGATTATAATGAATTACCAAATAACAATATTTTTGCGCCAATTTAAGATTATAATTGGTTTCAGAATAACATTTAATTACACATCCAACCTAGAACATTTTATTTAAAATATTGAAATCGACCTTAACATGTTTAACCTTAAAAACATTAATTACACATTTTTCAGTTTTATTCCTTTTGTAATGGAAAAAATACCACACACTATGTTCTACTGCACTGCCTGCTGCACACTTCTTTTCCTGACTGTAATGTTCATTCGTATAAGCAGATCAATACCCACCATAAACTGAGTTCTTTTGCTACCGAAGGAAGTGTGAAGGTTATAAAGTAAAATAGAGGAAATAATGATCGTTTCATAAATGTTGTTTATCCATCTATTCTTCTTCGGAATCTATTGATTCCTTATTTCTCATCTGTTGCATTGTCTATCAACTTTTGGCAGTTTTACTTTTCCTTTTGCTTTGCTATCAAGAGTACAAAAAATCAATTGCCTTGAATTTATTACCTGTCAACAGTCTATTGTCTGTAATTGTTTATTGTTTGCATACAAAGTCAGCGAGCAGGGAATCATTATTTTTTGTGAAAGAAATTATTCTTATGTTGTTGTTTTTTCAGTTGTTAACTTTTTATATTTTTTACAATTCTCATCAGGTGTATGATTGTAAGTGTAGAACATTTAAATGATTCAGCTTTTAATAAAACAATTAATTATTGTAAAATATTTGTCATGCAGTGGTATTAAATTTATTTATTTTTTGTTTATTTTATACTCGTAATACGTAAGAGTATCTACATATTTGCAAGATAAAAGAGATTTACTATCATGTAATTCTAAGTAATCACGGGATGACATAAACTTACCATTTTTAAGGTTCCGTACACAAAGTGTAAAAACGTAACCCTATTGTTTTCGCTACAATGTCTGTCCGTCTGTCAGCGCCTTTTATCTCTGGAACCGTAATAGGTAGATTCTTGAAATTTTCACAGCCGCTATAGCAACAAATACTAAAACTTATAGGGTGTTCCGTTAGAGAGGTGTTATTCACGAAAATGTGCCTATTTCGTGAACTGTAGGTGGGATACGCTTGAAATTTACAAACATTAATTAAAACTTAGTTCACTATATAATTCAAAATTAAAGGGTGTTCCGATAGTGGTGTGATTTGCATGTATAAGGCCTAAGTTTTGAACCATAATAGGTAGACTCTTGAAATTTTCACAGAAGATGTGTAACTGTAGCCGCTATAGCAACAAATACTAAAACTTATAGGGTGTTCTTAAAGTGACGTGTTATTTGCCTTTATGTCTTTCTTTTTTGAGCTATAGGAGGCAACCACTTAAAATTTACATAAACTAATTTGTTAACCATAATAGATAGACTCTTGAAATTTTAACAAATGGTGTATTGCTATGACCCCTATAAAAACAATAAAAATTTTAAGGGTGTCCCGGCAGAGACATGAATTGTACGTAAATAGCCTTATTTTTTGAACCATAATAGATAGACTTCATAAATGTGTACAGTAGATGCTGTATTTCGGCCGCTGTAACAATTACTAATATCTAACGGGTGTTCCATCAGTGACATGTTTTTCACGTATATTACCTTATTTTTTGAACCGCAATTGGTAGGCGCATGTATATTTTTATAGATAGTGTATTACCATGGCCGCTATAACAAAGATTGCTAAAATTTAAAGGGTGTTCCAACAGTGATGCAATTATGACTTTAATTTTAAAATTAAAGGGTGACTCATAAGACATGAAAAAATTAATAACTTGAATTTTTAAATTTCTACTAAACATAGTACGGAACTCTACGTGTGTGAGTCTAACTCGCACTTGACTAATTTATTAGCTTTTGAGTTGCTTCTAAATAAATGAATGTTGATATATAAAAAATAATAATAAAAAATAATTTTATTAAATTTCGTTTTAATTAATTGTATGAAAAAAACATTTAACCACAACATACAAAATTAATAATTCTTGCAAAAAAACAGATAGAGAGGCTCCAATTCTAAACTAAAAATGTAAGAATTAGATTTAAACCAAAATTAGCGGGAAAAAAGTAAGGACTATGTGAATGTCAAGCCTCTCCCTATTACTGTTTAAAAGTTAAGTTATTTTAACCAGCATCCGTCTTTTATGGGGTCACCATTCAACCCTCTGTCTACAACGGCTTCAAAGATATGGCCACATAGATCAAATAACATTACCTATTGGGACACCCTTTAATTTACAATTTTATATTAAAGACCTGTTGTTATAGAGGACTTGGCCACAGAGATTCTTTGTAAATTTCAACTGTTTGTCTATAACGGTTCAAAAGTTTGCCCATATATGTATATCAAATTACAAGAACTATTGGGACACCCTTAAAATTATAATTCCAAATATTTAAAATTGTTTTTATATCAGAGAATGTAATGGACATTTTGCCTAATTTTCAAGTATTTGTCTTTAACGGTTCAAAAGATAGGGCCATATAAGTCAAATTACATCAATTATGCGAACACCCTTTAATTTCTAAATTAAAATTGTATACTTGTTATAGCGGACTTAGCAATTCAAGTTCCTTGAACATTTCAGCTGTATGTCTATAACGGTTTAAAAGTTCGGCCACATACATAAAATTACATTAACTGTAGGGACACCCTTTTATTTTCAATTTCAAATTTCATACTTTTTATTACAGTGGACAACACAGGTTCTTTGTAAATTTGAACGGTCTGTGTACAATTGTCAAAAAGTATGGCCATATACATAAAATTAAATGAACTATTGGAGCACCCTTTAATAATATAATTTTGAATATTTATACTTTTTATTATATCGGTCATAGTAATCGACATTCTGCCAAATTTTCATGGTTTTGTCTATAACGGTTCAAAAGATAGGCCCATATAGGTCAAATAACGTAAACTATGGGGACACCCTTTAAATTTTCAATTTATTATTTTTATTACTTTCTGTTGTTGGGAGCTATAGTGACACGCAATTTTTTAAAATTTAAAATTTTTTTTAAAAAATTAAATTTTACGGTTCTTAATACACGTAAAAAACATGTATGTTGTATGGGGACCCCCTTAATTTTTAAAATAATGAACTGTTTTTAAAACGGGCCTTACTGTCATTTTACAATTGGATGGTTTTTTGCCATCACTTAATGCAGACGTAAGATGGAATGAAATGCATACACAAGAAAAATAACAAGTGTTACTTACCAAAGGTTTGCACAAGCAGTTGCATATTTAGTTATATGTATATAAAATTTTTGGGAATTTAAATATTAATTATTTAATATTATTATATTAAGCTTTAATATTCTGTAATATTATTCTATTAACATACATATGTGTAAACTTCTCATTGCGTTTTGTAGAATTTTATTATTTATAGAATATTTTTGGCTTCTCTAAAATTAGGAAAAAGGTTTCCTGATGATCTGTCCTGAGCAACCAGTGAAATACGTATAGGGACTAGCTATTTTCTACCAACAAATAAATTGTATTTTTATTATAAAACGTTATGGGTAATTAGCATAATATTAAATAGTTAAATTTATGTTTTGTGATGTTTGTAGGTTCTTCCATTAAAAAGCTTTAAAAAGTAACTCAGCAAAAATAATAAGTGGTCAAAAGGAAATTATGATTTCATTATTTCCTCAGCACTTGTTTGCTCGAATGCATTTTTAATGTCATCCCTAACTCTAATAAAAGGATAAATTTTTGAGTATTGAAAAATGCCTTCAATTTTGCTAGTTAATCATGTGTACATACATATGTATATGTAATAAGGTTAGTACACTAGGCTTTGTAAATTAAGAACGCATCCGAATCATGAAACTTTCATTACTCTTAAGCACTCATTTAAATGACGTTCAGTTTCTTTAAATGTGAACACATGACCTCTAATGACACGCCAATAATAAAATCATGCGTTTTGCAGCCAAAATTGAACCAGTACAAGATCAGTAGATCTCATAAATTTCCTAATGTTCATGTCTTTGTTTTGCTGGGTAAAGATTTTCGAACAAAAATCAAAAAATGGACTATAAAAAAATATTTTTTTTCTTAATTTTTAAATTTTTTTGAACAAGCTTTTAGATCAACAAATTAGCAAAAACAGAAAAAACAGAAGACCATATTCAAATTGTATTGGTATGTTCACAAAAGTTGTTCAGTTTTACAGTGGCTACAAATTTCTTATATATTGTCAATTTCGCAATATTTAGGAGTCCCTGTAAGTTATGCTGAAAAAAAGTAAAAGAATTTATTTTTAAATTCCTCTAGAAAAAAAGTGCAGAAATACATTATTTTTTGGCATAAAAAACCAATAACAGTTGTTTAAAGAATTCTCATTCTAATTTTTGCTAAACAAAGTTAGGCGGTATCATCTAGTTTGAATGAGATATTAAACAAAAGCGTATCACACCTTTTTTGAAGGGCCCACTGGTTTTCAAAATCTTTCGAGGCCCATAAAAAAATGAGTCACCAATTTCTGCAAATCGCGTATAGAGTTTTACTACACTTTGGTAGTAGAATCGAATCTATACTGTCAAGTCCGTTTATTTTTTCACCGTTGCACTGTGTAATTAAACATATTTTGCTAAAAAAAATAAACAAAAAATAAAAAAACAGTTGCCTGATCGTAGGCTGAATATCTTAGGTAAAGTGTTGCCTACTATTATCGATATAATTTTGAGCAAAAGCGTTATAGAGTGTAATTTCATTTATTTGTTACATATTGCTATTAAAAAGATTTAACAATGCCAAAATTGAGGGTCTGATAATAAAAAAAATCATAGCAAACTTTTAACAGATGGAAACTTTCATTATAAATATTTTAACGAAATTTTCTTTACAATTCAAGGAGAATAATATGTACATATGTACATATGTATGTATGTATGTATGTATGTATGTATGTATGTATGTATGTATGTATGTATGTATGTATGTATGTATGTATGTATGTATGTATGTATGTATGTATGTATGTATGTATGTATGTATGTATATATGTATGTATGGATGGATGTATGTATGTATGTATGTATGTATGTATGTATGTATGTATGTATGTATGTATGTATGTATGTATGTATGTATGTATGTATGTATGTATGTATGTATGTATGTATGTATGTATGTATGTATATATGTATGTATGGATGGATGTATGTATGTATGTATGTATGTATGTATGTATGTATGTATGTATGTATGTATGTATGTATGTATGTATGTATGTATGTATGTATGTATGTATGTATGTATGTATGTATGTATGTATGTATGTATGTATGTATGTATGTATGTATGTATATATGTATGTATGGATGGATGTATGTATGTATGTATGTATGTATGTATGTATGTATGTATGTATGTATGTATGTATGTATGTATGTATGTATATAATAAATTCAAGCTAAAGAAATAACAGTCTATTCACTCTAAACGAAATTGAATACTTAGACAAAAAGTTTAACATTAAAACTGAAATAGAAAAGAAAATTAGTGAAAAAGTGAACATAAAATGCAGATAAAAGGCACAAATATTGTAACAAAGACTTGACAAGAAAACTGTGCCTGAATATATAAACAAACACAAATAAACGAATGATTGGAGTTTAATGAATTTTTCACCATTCCTTAGGGACTATTATTGTCAGCATGACATAAAATGAAAACAGATACTAGAGAACCAGCACTTGTACAGCAACAGCAACAACACCAACAACCAAAACCTACATACAAACAGAAGAGTACATTAAAAAATTTGAAAAGAAGGAAGATATTCTTTGAAATTTTCTATGAACGCGAAATTAAAAAAGAAGGCATTAGAACTGTAATAATAGAGAGACACAGTGGAAAACACTGAAGCCGCAAATGTTTACCTCAATGTTTAGTTATAAAAATCGACAAGTGCCATCCATGTCTTTTCTTCTTCCTTTTTTTCCGCAATCCTTCATTCATTAGTTCATTCGTGCCACCCCAAATGACTGAAAAATGAAATTTAATACTTCCTCACTATCTTCTGCTTTATGCTCATTGCGTACGTCTGATTCGATAGACTTGTGTCAAGTTTTTAGTCTGCCACTCTCTGTTAACAAGTTGTAAAAAGACCGGGCAAGGGAAGATAAGTCAGTTGGTAAAGTTAAGTAGGCAGAGAAAAACCAATTCTAGCAACTTTTATTTATGGCAAAGAAAAAGGCAGGCAGACAGACAGACAGCTAGTCAGTCAAGCCAGCCATCCAGGCTGACAGTGTTAGAGGTATTAAATTGAAAACACATTTTACCCTTCAATGATTCGAAGCGTATTCGTACTTATTGCTTTTTAGTTGTATGAATAATGGAGTTGCGTACTTTTCAAATATACTTGCACACTGGTACAGTGGTACGAGATGAAAATTTATGTTAAATGCTCTTTGAAATAAATACATGGTACATTGTCACATAATTATATTTTAGATTTTGGTAGGAAAATTTAATTTATAGGGTGCCCCAAAATTTAAGCAAGAAAAAACTACATTAAAATAAATTTCGTATACAAGTTATGTGAGTACATTTTTGTTCATTCATCTTTAATCTCCATTTTTCATCTTTAAAAACCATTTTTCTACATTATGTATGTTGTCTTGTAAATGATGTACTGTCTTCAGCAAATGTCAATATGTGGACTTGGTCCCTAATTTGCATATCCGACTTATCCTGCAAGTATTAAATGGTTCCCAATATACTACCTTGTGAAATCTGGTTTTAAGTCTCAGTATAGAAAATGTTGAAGAAAAATATTTTGAAGTCTCTTTTGTTTTTTAATTTGCGATCACACAAACAAATATGTTGTCGACAACATTTTATTATTATTGAAGCAAATTTCAAAAAGCAAAGTAAATGCCAGCAAAGTAAATGTCAACAAATGTCTTCCCCAACCGTAATATGTTACCAAACTAAATGTTTCCCTTCCAAATGTTTACGTGTCTAAACTCAGACAAATTGGCTAAAGTGAACTTTCGATCAGTTAAATATGGATCGAATGGATAAGAAATGGCGATGAAAATCGCAAAGTATTTTCAAAGATCTTTTCAAAGATCTGTGTGTTTGCACTATTGCGTCATTATCGTTATCGCTTAAAGTCAATCAGGCCATTCTTCTTGCTCGGCCTTCGAGTGGTTTGCGTCTCATTATCACACTGGCTGATGGGTTTTCTCGAATAGCTGTACTGCAGTACTCTTGTTATTGGTGTTTGCTTTAATCAGCCACGTGCAATCTTTGGGTGATCGTGTATAACCTAGAAATTTTAATTCAATAAATCAGATATTCGTGAAGCATCATTATTAAACTCAATTTTTCACTGGAGGAGATCTATTAAACCCAATTTTTCTTCTGAGGAGCACCATTAAACTCATTTTAATTTGGAGTCTCACTTCCTACACCTAGGTATAGGTCAAGCTGCAGATTTTGGAGGAAGCTAAGGATATTATACCCTGGCGCTTTGATTTTGTACCACTGCCATTAACCAATTTTTTGTTTAGAATACAAAAAAAAAAGAATATCGAGATGCTCGCTAAGGGTACACTCACTAAAGATCTGTCTCCCAATGCTTTATTAATAACCGAAATTTCGCTTTTGGGATTCAGGGGACGAAGAAGCAAATAAATCTCCATCGTGTCACTGAATTCTGCAAATTTAGGGCCGTAGGCGTCATTAGTCTACACTTGTTTAAAATTATGCCTGGTCAAGCATTCTTGATCATTCCAAACTTCGTTAATGGTCAGAATGGTGGCAAGAAATGGATGATCAACAGTGGATGATCAATTTTCGAGAAAAAATCATCTTCAGTGATGAGGCTCATTTTCACCTCAGTGGATTCGTCATTAAGCAGAATTGCCGCATTTGGGGCGAATGATAATCCAAGAGTGATTGTCGAAAAACCAATGCACCCATAAAAAGTGGCTGTTTGGTGCGGTTTATGGGCTGGCGGCATCATCGGGCCGTATTTTTCCAAAATAAAGCCGGTCAGTCAGTTACTGTGAATGGTGTTCGCTATCGTGAGATGATAACGAATATTTTATGGCCCGAATTGCAAGATATGGATGTGGACGATATGTGGTTTCAACAGGACGGTGCCACTTGCCACACAGCTAACAAAACAAAAGGTCTTTTGCGAGACAAATTCAAGAGCTAAAGGATGAGATAATTCGGCACATTGATGAAATAGAACCTCAATTATGCCTCAGCGTCATCGAAAATTTGGAGCATCTAGAGGTGTGCCGCCGAGGTCGCGGCGGCCATTTGTCCGATATTTTGCTCCATACATAATTGAACCATACCAATATTTTCAAAATAAAAAGAAATGACAATAATTTCCTAAATAATTTGTGTTTTATTCAAAATCAATATCGGCCCTTAAAATTTAACCAGCCTTTACTTCGATCTCAGTTGAATACCTCTAAGTATAACGTATGACAGATTCTATTTGCCCCGGCATTAAACGCTTATTATGTACCTTTAGTGCACATATCAATTATACCAGCAATTTTTAAAATCATATTTTTAAAACCTTTTTTTGCCATCGTTGACACTGTGCCCTTGTGCATCACTACTTTTTACAATATTCAGATGTTTGTATGTTTATGTGTAAGTACACTGCTCATCAACCAACAGGTTTCCAATTACATGTTTACAATTGAATCGTATTTTATTAGCGAACGTTAGAGGAGTTAAAAGGGGGTTCTACTCTATTTTCTTCTTCGTTTGCTGATGATGAGTTGAGAATTGAAAATAAAAAAAAAAGAAACACTAATAGATTTTGTATTACCTTTTAACTCTAATTCGTCAAATTCCGGGTCTCAGTGGAATTGAATTTAAATTTCGTTTCATTTATACTCTTCTTTTTTCTTCCCTTTTTTGTTGTTGCTGTTATTAAACCAAGTACTCGACACATGCTGTAAATTATAAAAGACTACACGCTGTTTAAACGCCTGTATTGTGGCCAAGATTTCCTGGGTAGCGTTAGCAAAGAAGGTTAAATGAATTTTTAACAGATTTTTTTTTTTTTTTTTTTTTTTGTTTCCTTTTTATATTTGATGCAACAAACAACAAGTGAAGCAGTGGGAGTGAGGATGGGGTGAATATTGAAAATCTCTATCAAAATGAAATTTTGCAACAATAACATTTTGACATGTTACTAATAAACGACAGATGGCCTTTCCCTTAATTGACCTGTTTCTTTATATCTTTAGAGAATACTTGCTTGTTTTCATTCATTCTTTGTGGCCACAAAAATAATATTTTATTTCTATTAATAATCGTACACGTTTATAAAAAGAATTTAATTTAACGTCATTATTTCAATGTTTAACAACAGATAATTGTTTAGAATCTATTGTTAAATCGTCTTGACAACAATTTAGGAAATGTTTAAATATTAAATCTTTTACTACAGATTTTTTCTTTTGGTAAAACTAAATAGGCCTGAGCTTTCGCCCCATTAAAACAACTTAACAATGCTTGTTGTCTCCCCATACTTTCCATGCATTTCTTCTTTGTTTAAGGGATTATGAAATGCCATATTAAACTAAATAAACAAAACAAAATTAAGCCGATACTTGAGCGTTACCACAGCTGGCTGAAATTTTCTTATCAGTCTATGTTCCTCTGTTTTCGGTTTTGTAGTTGTAAGTAAAGAAATATTTTGCACAAATTACCGCAAAATCAAATTTTTTTCGGCAACTTTAATAATATGAGAAGTCTTTTTTGGATTCTTAAAGCTAATGCCAGAGGTACATATGTACGTAACCAATCAATCAGGGTATGATAACTTTAGAATCCCCTTGGACCTGCACCGCGACCTTGTTAAAATTAAAATGAATTTAATGGTCCTCCTCCAGTAAAAATTTGAGTTATATATTTAATTAAAATTTACAAGATTATACACGATAACCAAAACGATTGCACGTGACTGATTCATGCAACCACCAAAAACAAAAACCACAGTAGATCTATTCGACGATGCCAATCAGCCGAAAAAGAGTGAAGCGCAAACTACTCGACCGTCGTGACGGCCAACAAACACGGACGGCTTGATTAACTTTAAAAAATAATGACAAAAACGCTCGCACGTTGCTTATCAACCCTGAGCTACTCCACGACTCATAATTGACTTGAAATGGGATTTTTATTTTAACAGCCGGAGAATCCTTAAAATCGTAAAATTCTTAGTGACGGCAGCAGGCCAGAAAAATCTCAGCGGCGCACTGTGGCACATATTTTGAGAAGACTGCAAAAAATCAATTTTTTATGGTTACCGATTTCAAAGCTACATACATATATAACTCATTTGAAAATCAATACCTGAATACCTCGTGAGCCAAAATATTACTGGTCTATTTCAACATTATCACAGCGAACAGGGTGATCCAAAATGGACTTTTGTTTTAAAATCTTTTGTTACAAAATAAATTTTGTATAATTATATAATTTTTTTGGAACTAATAGCTTATGTTCCCTAAAAATTAAGTCTGGTTGTTTTTCAGAAATTATTAAACTATTTTTTGTTAAGTCCATATTGCTTTAAAATCTCCGACTTAATAGAGCATAACTCCTTGAGGTCAAACCAGCTCAAAAAAATCTTGTAGTCCGAACCCTCCCCTACACCCATTTATATGCGCCGTGTTGCGAACGTGGGCACCAGATTAATTTTTCTGACCCAAGGTCCGATATTTTCTGCACAAATTAATGAATACCCAAGTTTTACAAAACCAATTATTTTCTGCACAGCTTTGCAACATTGCTTTTTAATAAAATTGCAGCAGAAAATAGTATGAATGGATAAAATTATTTAAATTTTGTTCTTCACCAGAATCTGATGAGTAAAAAAATGAAGAGATCTTTACGTTAATTTTATCGCTTTTTATATTGCAAAGTATTATTGCAACATTGATAAAATTATATTTGATTTAAAAAAGGGTTTTTTTAATAATTTTATTTATTTATTTAATTAATTTTATTTCCTGTAAAACAAAACTGAGTGTTATATCTATAGTACAGGAAAGAAAGACGTTATTTGATAATAAACTTTATACAAAACTAACAATATAACAACATGATCTTATATCTATACATATAATGAAACAGTAACTTTTTACCTGTCTGTCTGTCTGTGTTCGCATCACGTAAAAACTAATAGATGGATTTTAATAAAATTTTATTCAAATATATGATACTTTTTTCCAAGCGAATGTGAAGAAAAAGTAGTGAAAGTACGCAATTTTACCGATATGCTTACTTTAAGGCGCATTTTATTTTTGTAAGCAGGATATTTTAGTAGGGATGAGACCCTTTATATAAAGTAAATACATAAACCATAACTGAAGCACTAAAAAAGTAAGGGTCTTTGGTGTGGATTGCTTTCAAAGCAAAATACTGTAAGGACGCTGACGAAGTGGCGGGTACAGCTAGTACACAATAAAGAAAAAAACAAGATATTATACTTAAAACTTAAATTAAAATATTTTTAAACTATTAGCATTGCTATTTACTTGTGGACTAGATGCAAGCGGCATGTATGTACATAAAACTGCTGGGAGTATCATGGTTTCCATGGGAAAAAAAGAAAATGTTTTTTTTTTTGCTCACTACGGAACGGCTCGAAGGATATTAAGCTTGGGAACGGCTCGAAGTATATTATGAACGGTTAGCTCAAAATGTTCTTTAAAGTTTATATTTTAAAAATATATAGTTATTTTTCCTGGGAGTATCATAGTTTCCATGGAAAATCAATAACATAATTTGCCTTTTATTATTATATATTTTGTATAGCGGTACCACTCTCTGGGTAATTACTTATGGTGTTGCAACCTAACTAGCTATCAACTAACCCTGTATTTGATAGTGTGAACTTTTTTAGTTTATTTAATAGACTTATAATTAACATGTAAGAAGCACTGGTGTTTGACTTGGCTATTCTAATATAATAAACATACTAAACAAATATATAATTACGCCTCCTAAAATCATGCTGTATAATTGTTTTACCTAAAAACTAGAAATGCTTTCTACAGCTATATACTTTTGTATATATTGCGAAAAGTTCACTGTTCTACAACATTAAACTTTCTTATATGTAATTCAACTGCCAGTTTCTTTTAAATCGATATGGCAGCTCTTTACTTTTGACTAATTTCAAAATGGCCATCTTAAGTTATCGATAAATAAACGGTTTATAAAGAATATTTTTGCTGTGCGTAGTGTTTGGTTTTTTTTTCCTATATTATTATTAATGAATAATAACAATTTTTATATATAAATTAATAGTGCTTAAAAAATATGTAAGGATCAAGTGGAGGTTTAAAAGAACTTGTTAAATTAATATTAATAAATTGATTTATAAATTTTGTTGTCTAACGAACACACAAATTGTAAAAGAAGCGTGCTGCCAGCAGCTGTCATTCGTCATAGTGGCTGCATAATTTAACTATGTAATTACAAAAAAACATCATTTTGTCTGTATGTGTTAGTTACAGAAAGTAAAGCCGATACTATAAACATTTTATGGAATTTGTAATAAAATAAACTTACGTTTTAAGTTTCTGTTTAGAATTCATAAAGCAAGCTAAATGATAAACATTAATTCTAAGGGAGATGTTTAAGAATTCTTAGCTATATATATGTGTGTGTGTCTGTGCATAGATATACATATGTTGCTTGATTTGGGACTATTGATAGAAACATTAAGCAAAAGTAAAATTTAATGTTTGCTTAGAAGAGACCTCTGTTGTTAGGGGGGTTGTTACGCTTGCGTTTAATGGCCGAGAATGGAAACTTATACAACAACGACTTTAACAACTTTAATAGCACACATTCAACAAGGGAATTTATAAATAGAGCAACAACAACAGTAACAACTGGTGTAAATTCTACAACTACTACATTATCAGGGACAACTTTAACAACAGGCTTTAGCGAAAGGGATGCCACACATTTTCGTTTACGTGACGGTGTAACTGAGGGCTTTGAATATCTGACTTGTTTAAGTTGTGGAGAATCATTTAAATCTTCTTCCCTCATAGAAGTTTACGATCACTATCGAGAGCGACCACACCTAAGATACCACGCAAATTGTTTATATTGCCAGGGTAAGGTGCACCAATACTACCACAACCGCCAACAGCAAATCAAATTTTATCACAATTGCTTGCGTTGGAAAAGAGGAGAGGATAATTAATGATGATGGACTATGAGTTATATGCTGTGTCTATTAGTGAACAGAGAGATAGCGCTGAATCGGCAGAATCTGAATATTCGGATGTCGATGGAAGATTTGATGATGATGCCAGTAGTATTAGTTCTCGTAATACTAACTGCGTCTCTACTGGATTTGGCAAGCGCTGGTCTAAATCGGAGGACAATCTTCTCAAGAAGCTGGTAGAACAGCATGGTGACAGATGGGACCTTATAGCGCCCCACTTTAAGGATCGTACAGAACCTCAGGTTCAGCAAAGATGGGCTAAGGTATTAAATCCTGAACTTATTAAAGGACCTTGGACTAAGGAAGAGGACGAAAAAGTAATGGAGTTAGTAAAACGTTTTGGTCCCAAAAAGTGGACACTTATAGCACGCTACCTCAACGGACGTATTGGTAAACAGTGCAGAGAACGCTGGCACAACCATTTAAATCCTAATATAAAGAAAACTGCCTGGACAGAGGATGAAGATCGTATTATCTATCAAGCTCACATGCAATGGGGTAATCAGTGGGCTAAAATAGCTAAACTTTTGCCGGGACGTACAGACAATGCAATTAAAAATCATTGGAATTCTACCATGCGTCGCAAATATTATGACAACGAACGCAAATCTTCACGTCCCTGCTCAGACTTGAAATCTTCACGTTCTCATCTTAAAACACTCATTAAATCAGGTGCGGTATTGTCAGGGCTAGTATTGTCTGCCCAAATATTACAACGCAACGAAAATAAGAGCATTCCGTCCGAACCAAAGGCCAGCACGGCAAAAGTATCTACCAGACCAACCCCAAATATTCTCAAAAGAGGAAAACAAAATCAACAACAGACTCATGATTTCCATTTTAATAGCAATTATTTAACTCATCCAGGCATTAAGCATGATGTCAAACTACCCGATTCACCTGTTATAACGCCAATTAAAACACTTCCCTTTTCACCAAGTCAATTTTTGAATTCTCCTTGCTTAACAACATTCGAAGACATGAATTTACATGCCAGTACACCTGTAAATAAAAATCACAATCGTTTGGGAGTTGATTCTAAAAAGGAACTGGAAACTTCTACTATAGAGACGCCGCATAAAAGTAAGTCCTTCAAAATAGTAATGAAGTTATTTTTCTTTGCCGTTTAGATAAATTTTGTTTAGACATATATTATTGCATTTTATTAAGCATATTTTAGTTTTTTTCTTATCCAAAATAGTCTAATAAAGCTGTCTTTCTTTATATGGAATATTTGTACTTGAACGTTTTTGTTTGTATATTTATTTAGAACAATAAAATTTGAAAAATTCATTGCGAATTTCTTATCAATGTCATGTGTGTTTGAGGGGAAAATGCTTAATAAATAAATTTAATGCGATTGAAAATAGTTTCTAGCTTGCGGTTTTTTATTTTTGATATTGGATCAGAGTAAAAATAGTAAAACATTTATATATTATTTTAAGTCTGAATCACTATTGCTTTGTATTTTGTTCTGACAGCTTAGTTCTGTTGCTTAAAAATATTCAATACAGTAAGTGTTGGTTGTTTATGTCTGATTGTCACAGCCTCTTTATCACAGTTTTTTAAGCTACCGCTAATTCTTAGATACAACCAGAACTTTGTTGTAATACCTACCACACTTTCTATTCAATTACCCGATGCTTTATTTATTCACAATGAATTTAAATTTCTTTTAACTTAATTTAAATTTAAGAAATATAGCACTTCATTGTCCTTAGCAGAAATGCAAATACATTTAACTAACTAAATCCCGAAATTTATTTACTGACGGATTATGATGAAAATATATCAGAATCTTACATGTCCTCACTGACTTTTTTAAAATTATTTTATAAAAAACAAGAATTTTATGATAGAAAATCTCTGAAGTTTTACTACAAGAATACAATTAAAATTCAAATATAGTTTCTTCTGTTAAAAGGGTTAATCAGGTAGGTATGTGGTGGAAATTGAATTTGAAAACGAATCGATTTTAAAGCGAAAATGGTTGTGATGAACTTCACGTCGCTGTCCAGACTTGAAATCTTCACGTTCCCATCTTAAAACACTCATTAAATCAAGTGCGCTAATGACTAAAGCGAAAATGGTTGTGATGAACTTATTTTTCTTGTTTTGTACATATTTGTGTAAAAATTAGTTTTTACTAATTTTGCATTGTTTTTTAAATATATTGTCTAAATTCTTAATTATTGTTTTATTTTTATCTATCAAAAATCATCACACAGACCCTTTGAAACCGACCGTTTTAAAATAGATCGTTTTCCATCACTTACGTGAATATGTTAGTTACGTGGTTTTGCATTTCACCTAACAATATAGGTATGAAACAGAAAGTTATACGGCCTTTATTTTTAATATTTATTATATTAAATAATTAAAAAATATTTTTATTCAGATATTAAGATTATATACCTACTTATGCAAGTTAATTTGGTAATAAAGGCTTTTTCTACTAAAATAAAAAATGATTTTTTATATTTTTATATTTAAAACATTTTTAGGTTTTATAAAACTTTTTAAATCATTACAACATAAATATAATCTTTTTTACATTTTAGGCTTTATTGGACCTCGTACACCAACACCCTTTAAAAATGCATTGGCTGCATTAGGTAAGAAACGTCGAGGTGAACGTTACATTCCACCAAGTCCCTCCAGTTTAGTCGAGGATCTGGCCGAAATAATCCATGATGAACAACTGAATGATACCAATCAATCCAATAATAAAGGGGTTGTTAAAAAAGAAAATATTCCTGTCAACATTCGCATTTCGGAAACAACAACCGGCGGTGTCACTGTTATCAACTCTCACTTGCCACCACCCACAAAGAAAGCACGTAAATCCCTTATAACCTCTTGGGGAGAAAATGTAATGCCAACCAATCACTCTTCGAATGACTTAAAAATGGAGAAAAAACCTCAACCATTCGAAACG
This sequence comes from Phasia obesa, assembly GCA_949628195.1. Classification (NCBI taxonomy): domain Eukaryota; kingdom Metazoa; phylum Arthropoda; class Insecta; order Diptera; family Tachinidae; genus Phasia; species Phasia obesa. The sequence continues at coordinate 126,714,132 of OX451218.1, forward strand.
GAAACACCTAGTAAATTTTTGATATCGAGTGAATCCAGCATTATGAGAGATACACTGTGCAGTGAAAATGATTTGCTGCTTGACGAGGATGAGGCCAGGGATGATGAGGCTAAAAAAGAAAATAAACCACAGCTGGACACTGTGGGAGCGCGACAGCGAAATTCCCAAAAATATTTAGATCCCAAATGGGAGAAAATGGCCTGTGGGCAAACCAGAGACCAACAATATATGGTGCAACAGGCACATGCTTGTCTTAAGAATCTCGCCCTAATGCCCAGATCATTGAATTTTGAAAAGCATAAATAGCCAGACATATAGAAAATGTGGCGGAAATAAAGTACCTTTAACAAAAAAAAAAACTGGAGAAAATGCCTAAGAATAGTATTTTCTAGTAAAATATATTGGAAAATTGTTTATGGAAAGATTTTTAAGGCAATGAAAATTTAATTTGTATTTATTTTTTTCTTTATAACGCTTATAAACTTATTTGAAAGCGGTTTATACTGTAGCCTATCTATTTTTTTTTACTTTTATTAATTGGCACAATATTGAGAAAATTATATATTTGTATTTACTATTTAGCATACACATATATTTATAATTTCGTTGATTTACATTGATTGTTTTTATTCCTTTTGAATTTTATCTTTAAGTTTAAAAATTTTTACGTCTATTTTATACAAAACACAATAAAAAAATAAACAAAAATTCATACGCCATGGCATATAGTTATTTTTTAGTATAAGTCCAAAAAATTTCTTAAAATTTATTGCATTCAACCCATAAATTTAAGTATAAAATCTTTAGATATTACTTACCTATTAATAATTGATTCTAAGGCAAAACAAACAAACAAACCATATAAATAAACCAAATTATTTTCTTTTATTTTGCATAAAATTTGAAATTTTGTACATGCACAGTTTATAAATTTCAAATACTACTAAGAAATTTTAAATATGTATAAATTTTATTTTCATCAAATAAAAGCATGAATAATTGTATTATAAAACTATAAGTATAATCAAACACAAATAAAATTTTTAATACATATAAATATAAAATTGTGTAGCGTTTTTATTGTATTTTTGTGGAACAGTTTATTTTTTGTTTACATAAAAAGTTCTTGAATTATCCTAAAAAAGTTTTTTATTTTAATTTAGACCCCAGTAGCACCCGTTTAGTTAAGCTTCTTAGTAGAAGTGGTAATAATAGGTTCATTTCTGCAATTGTTTAATACCAAAGTCCAAAAGCTGCACCAAAGAGGAAGTAATACTAAAGTGAAAATCGTGCACAGCCAATTTTTATAGATCTTTAAAGAAAAATTAATGTATGCAAATATGTTTTTATTAATATCAAGTTGGGGTAGTTTTTAACTTAATGTTTATTAAAATTTTATATTTAAGCAATGTAAAAAGATATACTTTCAACTAAAAATAAGTTAAAACTAGTTATAAGGCTCTCATCTATCACTGTGCTGCATCTGAAGATGATGAGCTATTCTACTATAAAATATATCGTCGCGTTTCTTCTTAAACTACGTAAGCGACATTTTTTCGAAATTGACATTTTTGGTTTTTATTGTAGAAAATAACATTTTCCACCAGACTACATTCTCATCTTAACAAGTTTGTATGAAAAATAAATAAATCCATTTTTAAAACCTCGTAAGCGCCATACAAATGACATTTGCAGGCAAAATATAACGGTTTTTACATTTCAAGTTGGAAATGTTAAAGTCTCAACCACTAAGTTTTTTGCATTTAAGATTAAAAAAATCATGAAAGTCTCAGGCGAATTGGAGCATTTTTAGTAAAGTTAATTTTTTTTTTGATAAATACAAAAATAAATATTTATTTACACACATAAATTTGCTGTTTGCTCCAAAACCACGTAAGCGACATATTTTTTTTGAAAAATTTTTTTGATAATTTTTTGCAAAAATTAGGAACTTCCTGCAATCTATATTGTATTAGAATGGTCAGAAAAAAGCAAAAAAAATCCTTAAAAAATTTCATAATATTGAATTTCTATAGGATCCAGAATATACACATATTCTTTATGGGTTCGGAAATGAATATTGTAGAAATTACACACGGAATGACAAACTTATATATACCCTTGTCACCTGTGGTAAAGGCTATAAAAATATATTGAATAACAAGGTTTTTTTAATAAATTCAAAATTATACTTACCAAATTATCAGTCAGCGAAAATGTGATTGCGTCCATGCTAGCAGTGACAGCACGTAAAGCTATTTCTTGAAGCTTTAATTCGGGAAACTGGAACAAGGTCAATACAAAGACCAAAATATAAATAAATACTAGAGGGTTTAATAGAAAACAATAAACAGTTAGAAGAGACTTTCGAAACCCCTTTTGCATATTAGGTTTAACAGAAACAGCCAGTGGTACACATACTAGAGCAATTAAAAACGCCAAAGCGAAGTTAAGTAAACCCACTACCACTAAAGCAGTGGCCAGACCAACCAACGAAGCTAAATGCAACCAATGCATGGCATTAACTGGCAAGCGCTTAAAAAATGGTAAAACCATGGCCATAACTACCCATATAACCATAGACACAGTAACACTTTGAGCAGTAGTTAGACCATAGGATGTTAGAAAATTCACCACCAAGTCCAGACAAAACAATTCTTGACTCATGTAACCTATAACGCAGCCATATATAACGAATAAAATGGCTGGTAATAAGTAGACGTCCGTCATAGTATCATCTTTCACAGTTTCTTCGTCTAAATTTTCATTTTCTTTATCAGCATCTTTGATTTGTCCACCAGCTATAAGCCACATTAGAAATGATTTTATAAACAAAGGAACTACTAATAATGCCAGACACGGCATATAGTCACCAATCGATACAAAACGATCATTTTGAGCTAATATATAAAAGAAATAACTCTGATGAAAACGTTCTAATAAATTATTAAGACTGCGTGATATTCCCTCTATGGTTTTTAATAAAGGCAAAGCACCATTAAAACGGTTATTACCGGTAGTTGGTCTTTTTACAGCTTCGAGTGTTAATGATTCAATGCGATGTCTATGGAATAATCCATGATTGCCATTCGGCACACCCGTAGTTTGACTTAGTAACATGTTGAGTAAATTTTTTACATTGCTTTCCATTGAAGTGTATTGTGATGATCGGCGTTTCTTCAAGGGAGTTTGCTTATAACCAGAGATTATACCTTCACGGGCTGTTATACGTTGTACTAAATTAAACATATCAAGATTGGGCAGCTGACCATTTAACCCTTCTATCTTAACATCAATATAATCTGTAAAAAAAAATAGAAACTAAAATGTTAAAAACATTTAGTATTATTTACCGCATAATACATACATAAATGTATAAAATAAATAAATAAAAAATAAAATAAATAAATAAATAAATGTAAATTGAGCTATAAAATTTTGTTTAAAAAATTTTTTCCATTAAAAAAACAAAAATTAAACCATATTATTATCTAACGGATAAAAAAAATTTATCGATCAAAATAATACACTTCATTACCAATATCCAAGTCCTGCACTTCAATGTTTAACGCTGCCTGCAGGGAACCAGCCCGTGCTGGCAAGTATCCATAATTTAGAAAACTTTTCTTTTTGGTATTATCCATTTCTGTGTTGAAATATGCTTCTAGGAATGCATGCATGCCCAATTGTTCCTGTTCAGTCACTAGGAAAATGATATCTTTAGCCCAGTAATTTTTTCCTTCAAAAAGAAAAAAAAACCTTCAGTTCAAAAAGGAATCGTAACAAAAAATCGTTTTTACTTCTTGCAAAATCTGCAAATGCCAACAAAATAGGAACACTAGCCGTAATGTCAGTATGATACGATGAGGGAGGACGGTAGGGAGCTGAAAATACTACACCTTCGGTCGAACTTGTACGCGGTGCCCTTAATATACCATACACATTTTTGCCATGAAATTCTTTACCACCGGCAAATGGATAGCGTAATGTATAATTATGAACATAAGTTTCCAAACCGATTTGCCTCATCTTCGCCGATATCCAAGCATGCGGTGTAGTACTTTTATGAGTCTCACGTTCAGCTTTTAATTCGTCCACCAATTGCTGCGCCCAGCGACTGGAGTCTTGTTTAATTTCGGGATAAACCAAACCTACAGTAAAAATATCAATAAATATTTAAATATGTATTATTCTTTAACAATCTTACCGGGCGATAAGGCGTTTTCCGATAGATAAGTACCATGATTAAAATCTTTATGCCCCAAACAACAAAACCACACAATGCTGGCTACATACAAAAGCCAACCCAACTTTAAATGATATTTGGTGAGTATTTTACCAAATTTATGGCGTGGCGTTATGGATGGATCTGACAAGAGACCCATATCAGAGGAATGCTTCAATTTCGATGTATCTACCGGAGATAAATCAGTCTCAATTTCCTTTTATATTTTCACCGGGGAAAAATACAAAGAGAACCCGAAAAATACCCAAATCAATCTTGTTTTTTTGTTTTTGCAAAAGCAGTGTTGTCAATAAACGCTTGAAAACATTTATTAATTTCTATAATATTGCGTACTACCTTGCGTTTTACATTTTATCGATAATGGTTGATGTTATTTTTGTGTTAAATACATATAATTATTAAAATGTAGAAAACATTTTACTGATTTATTGCAAAAATATTTTTATGCAAAATAGGTATAACTTTCTCTGTTACACACAATTTGTTTTTAGTGATAGAAAAATATTTGTATTAAACAAAAACTTACATCATCTCTAAATTAAATTTTAAATTTACGGGTACGTGGTTAGAATAGATTTTGAATGGGAAACGATTTTTAGCCAAAAAAAAAAAAGATTATAATCGGGTATGTTCTGTAATCCGAAACCGAGTGAAATAGAAATCGAGTAAATTTTTAAAGAAAAATATAACTTAGTTGCGCCTATTATTTTAAAACATTAGCAATCAAGGAAGTTATGTCAATGGTCTTTAATCAAATGTATAAAAAATAATATCAAAATGTTGTAAGATATAAAAGTTATGACAATTTAAAATTTCATTCGGATTCAATTTCACTCGGTTTTGGATTGCAGAACATACCTGAATATACCTATGCTTATTTTATATATTTTAAAATTCGTTTTTAATAGTTTATTTTCAATACTCTTTTAGTATAAGTTCTTGATTATTGTCACATACGTGGCTAATTTTTGAATTTCGATTAAAACCAAAAGAACTTGGAACAGTTTAATTTAAATGGAAAAATTACTGTTTTAATTTGAGTATTTGTAATTTTCGATACCAAGCAATGCCCCTGATCCTTTCTATATAAATGAGATTTTTATACTGAAATTGACTTTTTCTTAATACCTTACTTAAATTTCTGTTCTCACTAAAAATTTTTTTGAGTATTAAATTTATTATATCACAATATTTGCGCTTCCTGATGGTTTGTTTACAAAACTAAGGCACTAAATTAATTTATCTTGCCAGTTAGGTATTTATTTTAAGGAAAAATATTAAATAAAACACAGCCATAAGTATTTTTAAAGGTAAAATTTATTAAGAACTTGACACTTAAGCTTTCTTGCTAAATTTACCTCCTGCTGTCCGTTTGGGCGGACACCATCTCAAATACGACGGATCTACAGTTAATTTCGGTTTCTTAAACTGTGGCAATTGTAAATGTTCCATTATAGTTTTCGGTGTCACACAGATAACATGTTGACCCTTCCAATATTTAACCATTTTCATAGACTGTAATGTGTATATGATGTCGTCATGTGTAATGCCACTAAATTCACTTAATTCCTTGATACTTTGCGTAGTCGTGCGACAGTCCTTCATCAGCTCTAACAAAGTATAAGCCCAATAGCTGCGATAACTGAGGCGGCCTAAGTCAGACAAAGGTTTCTCTGGACTTCCAACAACACCTTCGCGTCGAGACAATTCGTAGCTAAATGCTATTAAAAGCTTTCCATAACCCTTACGTTGGTAGGGTGGTAAAATTAAAATACAGGCCACGTTATTATTTTCAGGAGATTCTTTTTCTTTGGAAAAGTACCCCACTATATGGGCTCCTTTCTTGTCAATTTCACATAATACATAAAAATAAAATGGTTCCACATCGTAGTACAATGTTTTGTGATCAAGAAACAGTTTTGCCATTAAGCAAAGCATTTGACAATATAACTTATGGTCTTTACCATCAATTTCAAATATGGATATCGTGCCCTTTCTGTAAATTTCACTGCCTGGTGGTTGTCGTTGGGTACATTCGGAGGCATGATATCGATAAGTTTTTTGGAAACGCATATATTTCAGACAATATTCACAAACATAAAGTGTGCCCACCTTTCCATACTCATCTGGATAAGGACTAAAATACCAAGTGTCTATTTCAAATCTACCGATGCGAAGTTTGTCGATGTATTTTACTTTGGTAATGGCCTCATGTTCTTTCTCTAAAGCTGCTGTAGTGGGATCCATCTCAGCATATGTCTTTTGCACATGATTTATTTCATCATGACGTCTTTTCTGATTTCTAGTTAATTTCCGATCGCTGTTCTCTACTGCAGGATTTTCTAAAGATGCTATCTGTTCTTTACTCAACTGTTTTATCGTTTTGGCTCCTATAGAATCCGCTACCTCTGCACCGCCTGCCGCTGTTGCTCCACCACCATCAGCATCTGTACAGTCAGTGATGCGATCTCTAGACACCCATTCGTCTAAACGACGATTTAGTCCCACATAATGGACGTAATATTCTTGTTGTTGCGGGTTTACATCTTGCTCACAATCTCTAGACTGTATAATTTGTGCGGCATGAACATTTCCATCAGTTCTTTTTATCATATAAACGTCACCAATGTTTATTTCCATTTCCTGGTTGGGGTTTTTTGATGTTTTTTCATTTGAAGGTTGTAATGCGACCGCATTGCTTTGAGAATCCGCCTCATCGATGTTTGTGTTTTTATCACTATTTAGACTGTTGTTGATGTCACATGTGTCTTCTTTTGTATCGGGCTCATTAGAGTCCTTCATGGTCTCATCATCATTTACTTTCGTTTCACTCACATTTATATTTTTGTTATCAATGACCATGTTTATTCTTTTTTGTATTCTCAATTTATTTCACAATCTTCGTTGTAAACAAAATTGGACGCAAAATAATTTAGCATTAATTTACCAGATTGGAAGTTTATTGTAAAGATGCCAGATGACAAAGTAAATATACACGTAAAAAAAAGTTGCAACAAATTGATAATAACCATAATAAAACTTTAGAAAACGACAATAAATATATTTATTATAATAATAATAATTTTACTTAAATATTTTTTAATTACTTACCTTGAATTTATTTATTGAAAATATAATAAGCCTTGTAGGCAAATAAATCTATATTGCAAAAGGAAAATCCTGAATAATACTTAAGCGCCATGGCCACACATCAAACTTATGATTTTTTTTTATTTTGTTAGTGAAAAAAGCCCACACGTATTGGTTGATGTGAGTTTGATAAATATCAAAACACTTTTGATTTTCACTACCTGTGCTATAAAAATTTGAGGGTAGTTTAATGTGTGTGCGCGTAATTACCTCAAATTTTATTTTAACATAATTTGCAAAGGGACAAAACCAACTACTTTTTTCGACCCGGTATAATCAAAATGGAGGATCAAAATATTATTTTAGAGTTAATTGAAGTTTATATTAAATTTCCTGCTTTATGGCAAGTGAAAAGTGAAGAATACAGTAATAGAACTGAAGAATCATCTATTTTGCTCATTTTTAACAAAGAGAAACTTTAAAAAAATTTAAAAAGATTTTTCGTTTAATAATTATACGTGTTTCCCTTTGCAAATCAACTTTAAAATGAAGTTTGATGGAATAAGTTTGATGTATGGCTGTGCTAAAGGGCATTTCACACTATTAATACTTTTGAATAAAATGCAACTCTGATCTAATCGCCGTTTGAAATTTTTCAAAAAACAATAACAACTCATCATATCAGGGTTGCATTTTCCTCAAAAGTATTAATACTTGTATTATATTGTGAAAAGCCCTTAAGCAAAATACAATATTACCAAAAAATACACAAATTTGACGAAGTAGTTTGATGTATGGCCATGACGCTTTAAATAAAAATAAAAATTCATACATATACCTTAAAAAATAACATTAAATATAACATAATTGTTGTTTGACATCTATTCATTATTATAATAATCATTGTTACTTAAATTAAATTCCGTTTGCAATACAAAAACTCGATTTTTTTTAATTACCTACCTTGCATTTACATAGAAAAAATATTTTTGAATGACGCCAGTATTTTTACAAATAAAAAAATTATTTTTACTATTATTGGTTATAAATAAATATTGCTAAATTTTATCTATATAGTACTATAATACAAGTATTAATACTTTTGAGGAAAATGCAACCCTGACTTGATGAGTTGTTATTGTTTTTTTTGACAAGTAGATCAGGGTAACACTTTATTCAAAAGTATTAATACTTATATTATAGTGTGAAATGCCCTTAAATACATACATAATACGTACATTAAATTAAAATAAATTAATTTTTGGCTGTTTTCTTCATAGTCTCTGCTTCGTGAGTTGCTTTTTGTAAGTTGTAAGCCGGTTGGCTGTGATCTTCACAATTTAAGAAAAAACTATATTAACATTTGCCGCCGCATTTTTATACCATTCACCACAGGGTATATATGTATGTATAAGGGTATATATAAGTTTGTCATTCCGTGTGTAATTTCTACAATATTCAATTCCGAATATTCCCCATAAAGTATATATATTCTGGATCCTTATACGTAGATAAGTTGATTAAGCGATGTCCGTCTGTCCGTGTTCGGGTTGAAATGTCATATGCCAAGGCAGCAGAAGAGATAGAAAAAATTTAAGCACACCAATCTGTCAGGCATAGTATCGAAAATTTTCATATTGCAATTCAGCAATATCGGATCATTACTTTGGAGGCTGCGGGCCAAAACCACGCCCACCTATATTTTTTTCTATTTTTTTGGCTTAATGATTCTCTTCTCCTTTTTTTTGTCAAATAAATATTAGACCGCGACAGGTAGATCGCAAGGAGTGCATACAGATCTCTGGGGGTCAATTTCCCCGCGAGGGGCGACTTTTGTTTGTTTTTAGGTTGGTAGGGGTTTTTTGCTTTGATTTGTATTAAAGACCTTTATAGAAAGCAGTACACATATACATAAGTAGTCAATTTACCCAAGGGGTAAAAAAAATTCAATAAAAGCAAAAAAAATTTTTAAATTTAAAAAATTTTTTTTTAACATTTACAAAAAACTTTACAAACCGTTTTCAAAACGATATTTCCACAGAAAAGTTTTCGAAAAAAATTTTTTAATAATTTTTGAAAAAATTTTCGAATAAAATTTTACAAAAAATTAAAAAAAAAATATTTTTACAAACAATTTTCGAAAAATTAAAAACAAAGTTTCAATATTTCTGTGAAAATGAAAATTATGACTGTAACATAATATATTTTAATATTAAGAATATGTATATGTATATAGAGTAACATATTTTTTTAAATGCGTTTGATTTTTAAATAAAGGGTGATTTTTTTGAGGTTAGGATTTTCATGCATTAGTATTTGACAGATCACGTGAGATTTCAGACATGGTGCCAAAGAGAAAGATGCTCAGTATGCTTTGACATTTCATCATGAATAGACTTACTAACGAGCAACGCTTGCAAATCATTGAATTTTATTACCAAAATCAGTGTTCGGTTCGAAATGTTCAAATGTGACAAATTTTATTCAGCGATGAGGCTCATTTCTGGTTGAATGGCTACGTAAATAAGCAAAATTGCCGCATTTGGAGTGAAGAGCAACCAGAAGCCGTTCAAGAACTGCCCATGCATCCCGAAAAATGCACTGTTTGGTGTGGTTTGTACGCTGGTGGAATCATTGGACCGTATTTTTTCAAAGATGCTGTTGGACGCAACGTTACGGTGAATGGCGATCGCTATCGTTCGATGCTAACAAACTTTTTGTTGCCAAAAATGGAACAACTGAACTTGGTTGACATGTGGTTTCAACAAGATGGCGCTACATGCCACACAGCTCGCGATTCTATGGCCATTTTGAGGGAAAACTTCGGAGAACAATTCATCTCAAGAAATGGACCGGTAAGTTGGCCACCAAGATCATGGGATTTGACGCCTTTAGACTATTTTTTGTGGGGCTACGTCAAGTCTAAAGTCTACAGAAATAAGCCAGCAACTATTCCAGCTTTGGAAGACAACATTTCCGAAGAAATTCGGGCTATTCCGGCCGAAATGCTCGAAAAAGTTGCCCAAAATTGGACTTTCCGAATGGACCACCTAAGACGCAGCCGAGGTCAACATTTAAATGAAATTATCTTCAAAAAGTAAATGTCATGGACCAATCTAACGTTTCAAATAAAGAACCGATGAGATTTTGCAAATTTTATGCGTTTTTTTTTTTAAAAAGTTCTCAAGCTCTTAAAAAATCACTCGTTAGATTAGATATCTGTTTTAAAACTTAGATGCATTTAACACATAATCAACATCAAGATACCGACTACAAACTGTCAAAAATAAAATACACACGTTTAAAGATAGCTACATGGCTACACGACCACCGTTGTGGCTTTCGTAAACTTAGGCTAATTTATATTTTATTCTACAAAAGAAAATGTCAGAAAATTGCAAATTCATATATAAACAAAAAGTTTTGAAGGAAATATTTATAATTTTTTAAAAAAGTTATTTAAATTTATAAAAGCAAAATAAGTATTTCTACAACAATGTCAGAGTTTACGATGTAGCTGTCGTCTGCAATATTATTAAGTAGCTGACGCACGGCGACAATAGTAGACAACGGAATTTGTTTTCATTTAGCTGCGTCGCCGCGAGAAGATTCGGCATGGCCGAATATAGCACTTTTATTGTTTTTTTTTTTAAATTTATGTAGTATTCACTTTATGTAGTATTCACTTATATCATGATGAATATTCATCTCGTGCAGACTTCATTTATTAGCATTATATCAGAGCTCATGTACAGATAATTATATTATGTAAAACGTCATTTCGATTGCATTTTATACACTGTCGTTTATTCTTTTATTGCGAAAAAAGGGAACAAGCGAAAAAGATAATTTTTAATTTCTTTCACTACGGAATTAATATTGTGTGGCAAGCATAAGAAATTACATTTTTTGGTTTCTTTTACTAATTTTAAATATATATTTAAGGTTAATTTCATATCTTAACCTCGCGGCGAAAAATTAAAAATGATCCATCATAATAAAAATGGATCAACGTCTTCCCCTATGTGTTGATAAAAATTTGACAGTTTCTCTGCTGACGTTATATTACAAGTTATGATGAAAATTCATCACGTGTGAACATCGGGTTACTCAAGGCACATTATGAATTCACCTTGTTCTTGGTTGTTAAAATTTAGAATAAATTTTTTAGCTGAACAAACTTTTTACTTTTACTTTTACTTTGGCAATTTGTTTAATTTTGGATTCTTATAGCATTTACATGTCTCATGGATAACCCAGGTTGAATCATAGTGTCAAAATTGTACCCTAACTGTTTCTTGAACCATCGGTTTAAACGATTTTAGATTTGATATGAAAATCTGTAAAAGTAAACTTCTTTTCTTGAATATACATTTTCAAACTATAAACGGACTTAACTTCCAGTTTGAGGTATTTCTTTTATATCTTGTTCAAGCACGGCTAAAATATGCGATTGGCTTTTAAATATTTCTTGCGTTAATCTATACTTAAAAATCTTTATTTGTATAACAAATAGCGAAAACTGGTTCATTTGTCAATAGATTATTAAGTTTCTAATTGGTATCCACACGTTCTTTAGAAAACTTGGTTAACTTGGTTAACTATATTTCTTATCAATCTGGTTAATGGAGCTGGTCCTAGGAGTATCCGTGCATTAGCACAATTTTTCTTAATTTGGAAATTTCCAAGTTTGTAACCATTAGCGTCAAGCTCATGTCCAAAGAATGATACCTAGTCTTTCATAATAGTTTACTTCGACATTTGTAACGTTAATGTTTCCGATTTAAATCTTCCGAAAATATTCGTAATTCAAAAATATAATTTTGTAAGAACAGTTAACTTTGTACCAAGTTTAGCTAATTTAAATAATTAGTACCGATTTTGAAAGCTTTTGGATAATCTCTGTATTAGCATCTTTTTACTTGATTTAATTTTTTATGTGTAGATTGGAGCAAGATACTAATAGTATATCTACTTAAAGAGTGTGGAATTGGTGCTCAAATATCGATATAAAAACAAATATTTTCAAACTATCTTTGCACATTTTTATCTATTCAGTGCAATTTTTTATTGCTAAATATTGTGTCTAGTTCGTAAAATAAGCAATAACCACTTTTAAAATTTCAGACAATATATTTGTATTATCTCATCCATATTAAAGTAAGAAATTTGAAGTTTTTTTTTTTAATTTATTAAATTTTGGCACTTTATTGCATTTGACAACCACAATAAATGGTAAACTTAACATGGGTTAATATTTTTTTGTTTAAATGTCAGCTGATTAAAATAATTGTTATTATTATTATTAAATTTTTCATTCAATGATTTTATACTACTTAACTAATATTAATACAATAATAATAATAATAATAATAATAATTTGATTGTTTTTAATTTAACTATAATATTATTTTTGATTTAGTAGAAATTAAGGTTAGGTCATTTTATGTTATATTTATTTTGTATTAAATTAAGAATGGAAGCCATTAACGTTATGTTTTTATTTTATTCTAAAAATATTAGTATCAGGAAACGGATATAAAAATCCAAATACATTTTCGTTAAGTTCGTTTTAAACGGCTTTTTATTTTTATTTGCTTACATGTCAAATGAAACTAAAGCCAAAGCAAGTGTTTTCAATAATTGTTTTCTTTTGTTTGGGTGTGCCAAAAACAAAAACTCCGCCCCATGGCCTCCGTTACGGAGTTTTTGTTTCTGATATTCTGTGGAAACGAATAATTCGGAAATTTTTCTAAACCAATTCGGAGGCATATCGTTTTAATGTTTAAGCTATAATAGTTGTTTATTTTCTATAGTCCACATTGCGTACTTTTATAATGGTGGATCCAGATGGTGGATTTCTTCTTTGCTTTATATACTCTTCATGTCTTATAATGCTAGCTGTATCCTTGTTAATATCTAACGAAGCACGAGATTCCAACGAATGCTTTTGCTGCAATTGATAATGTGGAGCTGGCCGATATTTGTAATCGTCTTCTATGTAGGAACCAGTTCTGAAGGCTGGCGTTGCTTTTCTATCTTCATACTGCTGCTGTTTTGTTACTGAATGACGATTACCTGTAGAATACATTTGCCTCTCAGCATAATGATCAGTGTCATCTTCGTTTGTTCCTATTTTTGTTAAATCTTTTTGACTACGGCTTATGAGATTTACAATCGATGGACTTTTGAGAGCACTTTGTTGCAATGTATTTTCCTTGGAACTTGAGTACAGATGAGGATTTGACTTATATGCCTGGCTAGAGTGTAGATTGCTGTTCGTATAGTTGTTACTCGTTAATTTTTCCATATAAATGGGACTAGGATCATTGCTACCATTCATGGCGTGAACACTAAATGATTTGCTACGATTAAGTGACTTGGCATAAGTTCTAGCCGGTTTGAGCGGTCCAGTGTTTTGACTTATTGGTTGATAGGATATGCGTTGTTCAGCGGGCGCCTGATGTTGTTGCCGTAATTTGCTTTGAACTTTGCCGACAGCATTTGATCGGGCTATATTAACGGTTTGAGTTTCATAATGATGCACTGATGGATGTTCGTTAAGTTTACGCGGCAATGTCTGGGTAGTTCGATAAGCCTGATTAAGATTGGGAGTTGAGCCCGACATACGTTGATTACTTTTTTGATAACGACCTAAGGTGTGCGAAGTGGTTGAACTTTCACGGTTAGTGTATGAAGAAGGCGGTGGTGGGACTCCATTACGCATTTTGAGCGTCTCATGTACATTTTCTTTGCCATACAAGGTACTGGAGTAGGGATCTTCTCCCAAATAGTAGCGATGCTTTGGACTCAAAACACGATACCCATTGTCACGGTTATTACCTACTGGTTGAGACGGATTTGGGTGTACCACCGATCTTCGATCAACGGTAGTATTTTTATATCCAGACTGCTCTACTGCTTTATTTGGAACTTCCTGTCCTGGTTGATAATGACTTCTTTGTTGACTACGTGTATTATACTCTTCTTCAGATTCATCGTGGGAGGTTGTATGAAGATTTCCTCCTATATGGCCATCGATGACATTGTATTGCTGGTAAGTGCGAAGGTTTTGTTGCTCCTGATGCGTGGCTGGTGCTGGTGATTGTTCACGGGACTTCGACTTGGATTTCATACGCAACTTGCGCTCAACGCTAGTTGATCTAAGTTTGTTAACAAGTTTTCTTAAGGAATTGCCTATAGCCTGTCCTACTTTACTGGAACGATGAGATGCAACTGTAGATGTTGAAATAGTAGAAGGCGTAGTCTGAGTAGTTTGTGTCAACATACTTGGTCTAATAGTTTGATGCTGTGAAATAACAACAGGCGGTGATGGGGTATTGCGAGCAAATCGAGTACGTTGGTTTTGTTTCCTATTTAAGGTTTGTGCTTCTCTCGGCTGTTGCTCTTTTATTGTTGAGGGTGTGTACATTTGTTGCTGTGAATGAGCATAAGGTTTGATTCTCAAACCCTGATGACTGTAAGATTCTCTTGGAGAAGACGATCGACTTCTTGGTGGCGGTGAATAATCTGGTGGCGGTTCTGCCACATCAATTGGCACTTGTTGAAGAGTTGTTTTAGATTCGGATAAAACCTCACTATGCTGACGTACTTTTCTTTCACCATTTCTTCTACGCTGCGGTACGGTAGGTCTTTCTAATGTGGTCACCTCCCTATGAGGAGATGGAGAATCATGTTGCTGTGATTCCCTGCGTAATGAATTATAACGTGCATTTTCAATGTAGCTACGTTCGTATGATTTTGCTCTCTCCTCAACATAGGAATTTTTACGTGGTGGCACTGGTGAATCTACATTATCTATCACTTCGGCTCTAGTGTAATTACGCTTATCCTTATCCTTGATATTCATGCCGTAGTGCAGGTCTGTGCGAGAGCCACTTACAAAACGACTTTCTTCAAAAGAACCTTGGCCTACTTTATCTAAATCATCTAAATGATCTCGTGAGTTTTGCCTTGATCTGGCTAAAAATTGCGATGATAGACTTTGCCTCTTTTGCTGCAGAATATCTTCACGACTTACATAACTATCGGACGGCAGGGACTTTATATATGGCTTGGTATCACCAATATAATTATCCTTCTTCGAAAACACAGCACTCGTTTTTTTCAGTTGATTGCGCTCTATGGAAGCATGGAGATCATCACGAAATGCTTTGGAAGCGAAATGATTAGCAGGTGTTGTAGTGGCTGTTGGCTCATTGCGGTTATTCCAATTCGATATGCCCTGGTAATATTTGGCTCCATTGTTGGCTGGTGACAAAGGATCGACTGAACCGCGCTTAACAAAGTCTTTTTTATCTCTTGCATCGTAGAGAGTGTTGGAACTTGTATGATTTTGATTAGATTTAATAGTGACGTTGAAGTAGGTTTTCTTGGTTGGTTCAATTACATCAACTTCATCTTCACGAGAATCATTGGAAGCAGTTGATTCACTTCCGAAATGTGATTCTAGCCACTTAATAGTTTCTCCTTTTCGAGTTTCTTCTTCTTTGTCAAAATCCAATGGACGTTTTGTAAGGGCATCCTTGCGGTCCATTAAAACAACACCTTGGGATAATAATAAAAATATAGTACGAGTATAATTAATTAGCCGCTGCAAGTGTATCTCTTACCTTTCGGGTGCTGCATTATTGATTTATTGTGTGGTTTACGCATTTTTCTAATTCGGTCTGATAAACTATCCCAATCTCCTGGACGTTCCAGCATATTATCGTTTTCCATGTGCATGGTTTCGGCTGCGTATTTCATTTCAGTGCCTACTACTTTGCCATCTTTGATAATATCAACATGTTGTTCATCTCGTTGTTTAAAAAATCTTTGATTAACTTCCTGTAATAAAAAGTTACTTTAAAATGTTTAAACTTTCTTTCAAATTGAAATATCCTTACTTGTGTTTTAATCTGTTCTGTACTCTCGAGCGACTTATTGTCCGGCAATTCGTCATCTACAATTACCTCATGCTCTGTGGTTTTTTTCGATTCTGTTATGATTTTGCCATCCTCCTGGGCCAAGGATCTCTTCTGAACATTCTCTGAGTCTATAGTTTTGATTGACTTAGTTTTATCGGCAACTATGCGAGGTCCTCGTGGCACTAATTGCTTTTGATATTCTGGCGACAGTAAGACTTCTTCAACGTTTTCAACACCACTAGTAACAGCTTTAACAAAGGCCTATTTAAAAAATGAACGGAAATAAATGAAAAAATATTAAATCCTTTGCAAAATTTAAAAGAAATATAAAAAGTAAATTAAACTCCAAATTGAAAGGTGTTGAAAATAACAGCAAAAAATAACGATCTTATTTAAAACCACGTAACCAAAATTATGGTTATTTTGGTTAAACAATTCATTACTAAAACTAGTGTGGTTGCTGAGTTAATATGTTGCTAATTTCACAGTAGTTTGTTTAGTGTAAGAGGGGAAAAATATTTTATTGTAATAATTTTTTCAAATAATAATATTCAGTTAGGCTTAAGTTCAATTACATATGATTAATTGTAAAAAGGACAAATAAAGTCAAATGCTTTCAGCATATCACAGATTTCTTGATCGGTACATTCATCTTTATTATCCTCCATATCTATCGAGAAGGTAGTTTCATTTGTAAACATTTTCTATTATGCCAAGTATTGTAGAGGCGAAACGCCTAGTTTTGAACAGACCTAAATAGGAACGAAACGCTCTGTAATGAACAGGAATGTTAAATGATTTTGTTTAATAAAATCTAATAAATTTTAACGCAAAATAGGGGTAAAATTGCTAAATAAAACAGAAGCATGTTTGCATCCAACTTCACTACCTAACGCTCTGTCAAAATTGGATTTTTCAATTACTAACTGAATAACCTAAACAAGGGCGTAAGGCGTAACGACGTCTAGCGCCTAGCTTTGAACAAACCTAAATAAGAGCGCAACGTTTTGTAAGAAACAGTACTGTTAACATATTTTGTTTAGTAAACTCTAATAAATTTAATCGCAAAACAGAGATAACATCGCTAAAAATAGCTAAAATGGCACCACTCTTACAAAAAAAAAAACAACTTCAATACCTAAAGCTCTGTTAAAATGGGATTTTCCAATTCCAAAGCGTTGACGCCGCGCTATTTAGGTTTGCTTCATACATTTTTTATTTACATGAGAATTTTTTACAGTTATTTTACGCCTTACGCCCTTGTTTAGGTTGAGCAGTAACACCTCTTTTACAATTAAACAGAAACAGGGCAGACATTTTTGCTCTTGCTTAAACCTTTTACAATTGGACATAAACAAGACAGACAGATTTTTGCACAATCTATTTTCGGATATACATTTTTACTTTACATGGGTGTGTGTTTGAAAATCTGTGGTGTATGTACTTTGTGCCGTTCCACACTTGCAATTTTTGTTTCTGCTACATGTATTTTTCTTATTGGGAGAGGAAAAAAATGGCAGCGGGTACGATGTTTCATGTACATACTTGAAACTCTGATGCGACTCTCTATTGTTGTTGTTGTTCGCTCTTTTCGACATGAGGATGACGGTATAAAAGTATAGAGTCGTCAGAAACGCAATTTTTTTTAAGTATGGACACGAATGCAACTTCAAAAGAGAATTAAAAAAATGTTTCCAAAACAAAAATTGCAAGTGTGGAACAGGACTTTGTTGAGAAATTTTAAGCAAGTAGACACCGACTTGAGAAATGTAATGTGAAGCAAGAAAGAAAAAAAGCAGAAAAGAGAAACTAAAAAATGTCCAGTACGATAGTCATGAAATACATACTCTAACTCTTCAACCCCTTGCCTACAAATCTCGTTTGTTTTGCTATTTTCTGTCCAAATGTAAAAGGGGTGTAAGCGTTGATGCTTATACCTCTTTTACAATAGGACAGAAAATGGGCAGACAGACGAGATTTTTATAGATAGTAATGCAACACACACTCTACCTCTTCAACCCCTTGCCAACAAATCTAGTCTGTCTGCCATTTTCTGTCCTATTGTAAAAGAGGTATTAGTAATTAGAAAATTGTATGTTACGTATGTATATGAGGGTTTTTGACAGTTAGTTTGCGCTCAACGCGCTTGTTTAGGTTTGGCTGACAGAAAGGAAGATACTTGAAATTTACACACAGTATGTAAAACTATGTTCACTATGAAAATAAGTTTAAAAAAATATACCTAAAAATTGAAGGGTGTTTTCACAGTAGGCCTTATATTTGAACATTATATGCTTACACTTAAATTCACAAAGATTATATTTTACAACATCTACTGTAACAAGTATGGAAAATAAATAAATTGAAAGGAAGTTCCCTACATATCGGAGTTCCCTAGGAATTTAGTCTTCTCTTCTAAACATTATGAAAGACTCTTTATATTTAAACAGGGTATTTTGTAATACGACCACAGACGGTTAGACAGACAGGGCACGGGGCGTCGGGCTGAGTGAGCTAAAACAATACCTAGATCAACCTCTTTTTTAGCACATTAAACATAGGTAATTCCTTATATCTGTATCAAATGTATATTGTTTGATTAAATTGCTTTCTAACTAAAGCTGTCCCAGATGACTCCTCAAGATTGATCATGGAGTTAGTTTTGTGTTAATATATGTATGTGTATGTATATGTTTGTTTATGTTAGAACTGCAAAGCTTAAATATGTAATTATTTATTTTTAATTATAAATAATTATGTGAATTTTATTTGAACTATAAATTTTTGAATTAATAAATTAATTATTTAGGCTTAAGTTCTTAATTATAAAGAGATAAAGAAAAATTTTCTAGACAGCTACGTCCGTCATCAGTACTCTTTGTATCAATCTACCCGGTAGTTTCAATTGTTATTAATTTTCTATTTAAACAAACTTATCAAAGAAATAGAATCTGAGAAATTTTAATTTTACATTATATTTCATATTTTTGATCCAATTTTCAAGTTTTCAAATTTTTAAATCCTGGCGTTGGTTTTATTCTAGTTGAGTTCTACAAAAAATTTAATGGGGCTAGCTATTTAACAATTACAGATTTATTATAGTTTTATTGGTCAAATCCTTTCTCCGTTAGTATATTCATAATAAATCATATAGAGGCATTACAGTTCAGGTAGCCTTACTAAGAAGGGGAAATATTAAGGCGAAAATTTTAAAATTTTTTTATATAGAGTTTGATAATTCAACTACCATTTAAGGGGAAAAACTGTAAGTTTAACTGTCAAAATCCATATAAAAAAATTTATAATTTTCTCCTCTAAACATTTCCCCTCCGTAGAGAGGCTACCTGATTAATATGCCTTCATGCAAACCAAGGTATATTTATCTTACTAGGTAGTGTCGTCCGCCCAGCTGATTTAGTAGTTTGACATGTCAAAAGTTGTATGTGTTCAGAAATTTTATAGTGTAGAAGTGAAAAGGCAATTAAACACATACAGGCCTTCTCAATTTTCTCCTATGTTTTTTGACATTTCGAACTACAAAGCAACAACAAAATGCCATGTTGTTCTTGTATTGTTGTATTTGTTGTAGGGACGCCACTACCTAGTAAAATAAATATACCTTGATGCAAACTTAAAAAAATAACTTTTATTATCATTCTGTCATCTAACTCAAAATGAAAAAGTTCAAAACTAAACTTTAAAAAATTTATTTATTTATTTATTTATTATTATGGAAATTTATAAATTGTGTGATAAATTTTTTACTTTCGGCAAATTAAAAATTTTGTAATTTCCTTTCATTTCTATTCTAAGCTATTTGAACAGATAATCAAAAATACATAAGCGATTAGTTAGAATGTGGTGTTATTTTGATCCTAGATATTTTATTAATTTGTTATAGCCAATATGAATTTAATATCCTTTTCTGGTCTCTTATGCAACACCCACGCGACCTGAGATTATTTTGAAACTTTTGAAAAAAAAAACAACTGCCAAACTCCAATCACTTTGCAATGCAAGGGCGTTATCTAGAGCAAAACAACCGAAAACCACAATGCGTTACAATTTTTAAAGAAGCAAAATAAAAAAAATCATAATGCAACTTAAACTATTAACTATCACAACATGTACTAACCAACCAGTAGTTAGTTAGCTGCTACTTGTATTTAACTTAATGTATTTTTTGTTTATAAAAAAAGAATTAATTTTGTCTTTATTTCCATCGTCATGTTCTTTTATGCAGTCAGTATGCCTTTTGAAGAACCGCATCGCTCGTATATAAATTTTTTTATTTGCGTTCATGCTCATATTTCATTATTGTTTTTACTCAATTTATTTGGCACACAATCGATGGATAAATAGAATGGATGCTTTGAAGTCTGACGTATGAGCAAATTAAAAAAAAAAACTCTACATATACGCTTCCTATTTATGATGTAAATATGAAATCTAATAAATTCACAATTTATTGATTTGTTGATTTGTTATTTTTGTCTTATTATTTATCAATTTATTTGAAAAAGAACTAAATCAAAACGACTATAAACAAAATCATATTTAATCTCTTTTTGGATATCATAAACGATTCAACAATGGCATAAAAAAAATATGTACGAGGGTAGGTCAATATGTGTTCACAATATTATTAAGAGAGCAATAAGAATTCAAAATAAAATAAGCTTTTGGTAAATTTTAAGTTTTGAATGACGGCAAATTTTTAGAAAAGTTCATCATTTAGTTTCTATACAACTTTTGTTACTTTCGAAAAATAAAAGAAAGTAAATTTTCGGTTTCAATTACATCCTAAAGTAGCCAAAGTAGATGGAAAAATGATAAACGTCGTTCAGGACATCTAGTTGGTGCAGTTTCCTTGTAAATAATCAAACAAATTTACTATATAGTTTTGAGTGGCCAGCAAAATTAACATTTTCTAATTTTTTTTATATAGCCTAGTACTTTATTTGAATTTGTGAAAAATGTTGAGCAACATTTATTATTTCACAAGGAAAATCTGACATTAAAAATGTAGTGTCTATCTCGCGATTCGGAAGAATTTTACGATTTTATTGCTTTTAAATATACCACATTGTTTTACAAAATTTTCCGGAAAAAATTAAAAAAAAAATTTCACATGAAATAATGCACATTTGCTTTATTTCACAGCTTTGATAAAATGTTGCCAGAAACATTTCAATGATTTTCCTCAGTAAAAATAGAGTACTATTTCTGCAACATTTTTCATGACTTTTTCATAAAAATTTTTGTGTATGCAGTTTGACAGCATTCAGCATTCAAAATTGAATAGAATACTGTGCTTAAAAGAGAAATTGAGTCTCCCTTAAGCCATATCTAAACATAGCACAAAAAAAAACATTTTTTGGAACTTATCAATCCCGTTAAAAAATTTAAAATTTTTTATTACATCTTGTTTAAAAACTCTCTTATCCATGTTTAAGTTTGTTAGGATGTTGTAGTCAGTTCAGAAGTTATGTCGATTTCCATTCTATAATTTATTTCTCAAAAATCCCCGTACTAACACTTAAAAAATGCAGAGGGAAAATTTTTTTTTACAAAACATTAATCTAGAAGTCATAAACTTTTCTCTGATACCACTTATTTGGTATCCACAAACCTTTCCAATTAATGAAACTTCTATGTAAAAATACAAAATGTGTTTATACACAATATGTGTTTATAAACATTATAGCATATTTTGCTAGGCTCACACATAATGTGTATAAGCACATTTTGTATGAAGCCTGGCATTCTGTTAGAATTTGTGGAAAATGTTTAGCAACATTTATTATTTCGCTTGAAAATTTTGACGATAAGCTAGTGGTGACAAACCTGCGGTTTAGATGAAAACTCTAGTTTTTATTGCCTTTAAGTATGCAACGTAATTAAAACGTTGCTTATTAGACTTATTCCAAATATTTTAATTTTTGCAGCTGATATGTAAATACGTATTTCTGTGTCATTCATTTGTTTCTGTTTTTTTTTAGTTTTTTATTAAATTTACACTGTTTTCCATTTTTTTTTGTAAACAAAAAACTTAAAATTAAAACTATAAGTAATTAACTGTTGGCTACAATTTCGTGCGAAAAAAAGGCGCTGCTCATATTGCAGCAGCAAAAAAATGTTGCCAGAAACATTTTATCAACATTATTTCTAATTTATTTCCCACTAAGTTTTTTATATGAGCTTTTGATAGCATTTAGCAGAAAATCATCAATAGAGTATAATGCTTTAGAGACATAAAAAATAATAGGCAAGGTTTTTGAATCTTCCACAGATTAACCTATATTAACCTATATAACCTTTAAAATAGAAAAAATTTACTAGTATGGAAACAATAAAAGACGAAAATACTAAATTATCAACTGACCTCATATAAATATAACAAGACCATTTAAATAAACACCACCAAAATGAACAATTACCTAAACCCATTACTATTTATACTAAAGCAGGTAATACTAACTCTCCAGTACCATTTTAAACGCGGCTTGAAAATGATGTCTTCACATCGAAAGCGCACGCCAAACGAACCAAAACAACAGCCAGTGACGACGGTCTTCACCGAAAGGTATGACAACAGTATTTTATTAACTGGCGGAACAAATCCAATCAATTTAATACGAGTATGGAAGTAAGTTTATTTTAATGAAAATAATACAAAAAATCTGGTTTTAATTTTGAATTTTTACCGCAATATCTAAATTCTTCACACCTTACGTCCAGCAAAATTTGCCTATTTCTGCAACAGAAAACATGTTCTTCGAAAATTCCCAAATCTTATTTTTGGGAGGACTAAAAAAGCTATTGTGTTTTGTAAAGTCTTTTTAAATTCCCCTCGTACTTTAACCACAATATAGTTTTCGTTTTTTTTTGGTTTGTTTTTTGTTTCTATTGAAAGTTTTGAAATATTAGACACGAGCTATAATGCATAATGCACATATACTCGTATATACACAATTTTGTTGTATTAACGTTTAAAACGAAACATAAAAATCATCATAAGCATTTAGTCGATATGACACAAATTACACCACTTTTTAATTTCGCAAACTTTTGCAAAACAATGTTTAAATTCGCAACGATTTTCAAATACTCTATTTAGTTTGATTGAGTACTCCTTTTCTATAACTTGTAGGAGATTTGTAAACATTTCATTTGTAAAGTGATTATTCAAAAAAAATTTTTAAAGAAATTTGATAAGCCTGGCCTTACATAAAAAGGAAATAAATTAAAAGCCACACTTTTATTATTGAATTCTTAATTTGTATACCCTTTACCACAGGTAGTTTCTGAAATATTTATTTTATTTATATATACACATGCGTTCCATCAGATACAAAGATAAATTTTATCCATAAAACAGGGATATATAGGTCAAAAAAGGAAGAGTATCACTTTTTTCTTTACATTTTCCCGTTGCTTTTATTAAAGATATTTTTGGTTTTTGCTTTGATATTTTTTAACCGAAAATTTAAAAAGTGAATGATGTACGTGTGATCATAACTTGCGATTTCAACAGAATGGTGATACGTACCCAACTATCTCACGAAACCATTGAATTATTGACACGTCATGTGATTCTGGAATCTTTCTTTTTTTGAGCGGCAAGTTCGTGTGTTATATACAACCCAACAGCTCTTTATAAAATAACAAAAAAATTTCTGGAAAAACTGGTGAAACATTTAAGTAGTGGTGGTCATTTATCAGATATCGTTTTTAAAAAATAACTGTTATGGAATTTCCCTCCAAACGGATTAAACATTTTATTTAATTCATTAATTTTTTGGTTATTTTATTTCAAAATAAATTTCGGAACTTTTTAAAAACACCTGTTAGATTGGCTTTTTTAAAGAGCTTAATAAATAAAGCAGGCATGTGTGATGATTCAGACTCAAACACGTAGGGTTCCGTACTACTTTCAGTATGTAAATTTAAAAGTACAATATTTAAAATTTTCACGCGTTTTAACGGACAACCTACAATTTTTAATTTTGTTTTTCTTACTTTCTTTTTTAAATTTTTAGTATCACGTTTACGATGAGGACCCCCATTAACTTTTAATTATTTTTTCAAATCTCTGACACTGCTTGCCAAGCAAAACGTTTTATCACGTTAAATATTATCCCAAAGGCTACTATCACTCATTAAGAGTGACTAAGCTACACGCAAACAAAAAACAAGGTTGAGGTACCCATAATCTAAGAGTAACATATTATGATTGAATTATATGGTTGTAGTCAAATCATATTATTATTGATGTTTTAATATTATTGTTGTGTTATAATCATCTTATTGTATAACATAACAAAAAATAATATTGTAAAATTATTATATAAAATATAATAATAAAACATATGCTAATGAAATTTTAATTTCTTAAGCCTAGTATTCTGTTCATTTTTTCATGCGGAATGCTGTCAAACTGCATACATTAAAAATTTGTATGAATAAGTCATGAAAAAATGTTGCAGAAGTAGTATCTGTTTTTGCTGTAGAAAAACATTGAAATGTTTCTGGAAACATTTTACCAAAGCTGTGAAATAAAGCAAATGGGCATTATCTCAAGTAGAATTTTTTGTTTGTTTTTAGTCATACTGTGGTTACACACGAGTAAACTTATTATAATTTGTTTACTAATAATATATAATGGTTCAACCATTAACCATAACCATATTATTTTTTAATACTATTAAAAGTTTGGTTTTGATTTGAAAATTATATAGTTCAAACCAGCCATGTTGCATTTTATGGATGTAGTAACCATTTAATGATCAAATGGTAATAATAACTTGTTTATCGTGACCATAGTAATGATTAAAACAACTATAAGTTGTTTATCGCAACAATATATTGTTACAGAGAACATAAAATGGTTCTTGTGACCATACCGTGACCATGTTTTTCTCTCCGTGTGCTTACGGGATGGCTTTGACATTGTGCTCTTCATCACCATCAATTTACTATAGGAAATGCTGAGATCTAACTTTGCAAGTACTGTGAGCTGCACTATGTAAATTCAGAACACCTACTTTGGCGTGTCTAGCCTTGAGATGTCGTAGAAGAAAATTCCTAGGAGGCTCTCTATTCAAATATAAGATCATATATTTGTAAATAAAATCGGGTCACTGTCGATTAGTTTTATTTTTTTCACTTGTGGACAAATTTTTCACTGTTACTCTTTTTTATACTAAATTCGCTAATATAGCGAATATAGTTTTAATTAATGTAAGCAAATTTCAAGTGTCTGCTTGCGGTGGAAACCAAGTCGGTACACCCTCCAATTTTTAGTGTTTTTCATAAAACTTTTATTAAAAATTTCAAGTCCACCTTTTACGGTTTTAGAGATAGAAAGCGCTGATAGACGGAGCCAGCATTGCAGCGAAAACAATAGTGTTATGTTTTAAACTTTACCATACCCATGTTAGAACAACAACAACTTAAGATTTGGTAATTTTTTACAAGTATTCAACGCATCTTATTTCTTTTATCCATATTTTTTAATTTGAATCCCAGCACTTTTAGTTGTGTATTAAACGAGTTTTTGTTTTTTTTTTATCTCTTTTAATATTTTATAATAAATCTATATGTTTGTTAATCTCTACAAGAATGTGTGCAGACATTTAATACGTATTTACTGATTAATGACTTTTTGTGAAAATTATTTTTGTATGTCCAAGAAAGTAAAAATTACATTCAATTATAATAAGAGATTATTCAGTAACCACTTGTTGGCCTCTAATAATAACAAACGTAAATTTCAAATACCATAAAAGTCGAAACAGAAATCCCCATTTGCAGAAACAAAAAAGAAAAGCGAACAAATAGAAAAAAAAATGACAGTAATGCTGTACACTTTAATTAAGGTTGTACCACGAGTATCATAAAAATTATTTTTTTATTGAATGATAATTACATTTTTTCAAATGGCTGAAGTAAATAAAAAGACTTTAATTAAATTAATTTATTTATTTATTGCTACCAATTCTAGGTATGAGAAAACAGTGAACTATTTATTTTTATTAAAAAAAAAATTTGGAAATTTCGAATTTTTTACATATTTTCGGGTGAATGAACGTTTTTTTTAATTTTCCCAAGACTTGTTTGCCTTGGAACAAGTTTAACACTAAATCTTTGTGTCTGTCTATCGTTTTAGCCTGGTTGCCTGTCTGTTTTATAACCGTCATCTTATTTTTGTTTTTTTTTATGCAGTTAAAGGCTCTGCTGCTGCTGCTTTTATAGATCTTTTTTAATATTGCTAGTATTTCTTGTTGTTTAAGTATTTGTAAAGGTATACTTGTATATGTTGTGTATAATGGTAGGCAGATGGACAGACAGTTTGCTTGAGTTTTATTTATGTTAAAGTTTAAGTTAAATAAATATTGTAAATATGTATTTTGCATGCAAAGCACAAGCAAAAGCAATGCACAGTGGGTTAAGCAAACGTATATTAAAACAATAATGATATTTATGGATTGTGCTGCTCTGTTCGAATTTGTAAAAAATGTAGAGCAACATTTATTATTTCACAAGGTAAATTTGGAAGAATTTTACGAATTTGTTGTTTTTAAGTATACCACATTGTTTTAGAAATGCTAAAAAAAGCAAAGCGATCAGCTGTTGTTTGAAAAATTCCACATTAAATAATGCCCCTTTGCTTTATTTCACAGCTTTGATAAAATGTTGCCAGAAACATTTCAATGTTTTTCCACAGCAAAAACAGAGTACTACTTCTGCAACATTTTTTCATGACTTTTTCATAGAAATTTTTTATGTCTGTAATTTGACAGCATTCCGCATTAACAGAGTACCGGCTTTAGGGAAGAATTTTTCGATTTTATTGTTTTTAAGTATATTACATTATTTTACAAATGTTAGCAAAAGCTCATGGCACAATAAACAAGGTGGACTCGCGGCAAATAGAAAGTACACCTCTGTAATAAACATACGTACATTTTGTTTTTGTATAAATCATTTTAGGCTGTCAAAACAAAAAATGTTAGTACATTTTAACACAAAATGTCACTTTAGCTCTCGAGTTTACCTGTTATGAATTCGCCTTACAAAAACTGTTGTTTGAAAAATTCCGAATGAAATAATACCCACTTGTTGTATATCACAGCTTTGATAAAATGTTGCCAGAAACATTTCAATGATTTTCCACAGCAAAAACAGACTACTACTTCTGCAACATGACTTTTCATACAAATTTTTATGTATGCAGTTGACCAGCATTCCGCTGGGCTTAACGGATATTTGGATACATAATTATATTAAAAAAAAATATTTATTATGCGCACATACATTCTTAAATACATATGACACTTATACAGATAATATTGCCATCTTTGAACCTTGTAAATGTGGGTTTATAAATCACTTTTACTAGAAATACATTAAATTTAATTTTTACATTAAATTTAATAGTTTACATAGTTTTATAGCCAACTTAGTTAAACATTATTTTTTAATTTTATACTTCACAAATCAATTTATTGCCTCTCACCCCATTGTGTTTATATTTTTCTTGAACTTAATTCGATTTGCTTGTGTTTTTATTTGTTAAACATTATTGTTTTACCTCATGTTCTCTTACTTCGTGGTTTCAATAATTTTTGGTCTGGGCATTTGATTTTGGTAAATTGGAAACCATTAAACAGTGTTCACTTTTCAATATTGTTATTGCTGTTATAATTTTCAAAAGTTTGACTCGCCATAAGGCTGACTTATCTTTGGCAAAGGATCATGATCAATTCTTTAGAAATTCATATTTTACTTGATGTATAGAAAATCATTTAATATTTCACTTTAGGTCTGAGTTACATTTTTTGTATCTTTTATGTCTCTTTTCGGAAGAGGAATCGAAAAAGTATCGTTTCCAAAATTAAATTTAAGGCAAAATTTGTCCTGTTTTAAGATTATCGTCATTTACCTCATACTAGTATGTCATTATTAGAAATTCGTTAGCAGGATGTTGTATTATGGGTTTTATCACCATTAAGATGTACAAATTATTCTTTGCAACAATCAAAAGTTTTAATCAGTTTTATTTTCTATTTTAATTAAATTTTTATTTGATTCTATTACTTATTTAATAGGAATATTAATTTTTATATAATAAATATATTTAAAATTTTAATTAAATTTGTATCTAAAGCCTGTTACTCTGTTCAGTTTTTCATGCGGAATACTGTCAAACTACATACATAAAAAATTTGCATGAAAAAGTCATGAACAAATGTTGCAGAAGTAGTACTTTGTTTTTACTGTGAAAAAACATTGAAATGTATCTGGCAACATTTTACTAAAGCTGTGAAATAAAGCAAATGTGCATTATTTCATGTGGAATTTTTGTAAAGTTTTTTATGGAAAATTTTGTAGAACAATGTGGTATATTTAAAAGCAATAAAATCGTAAAATTCTTCCAAATCGCGAGGTAGACACCATGTAAAATGTTCCTTGTGAAATACTAAATGTTGCTCAACTTTTCGCGAATTCGTACAGAGTACTAGGCTTAAAACTAATTAAAACTGGCATTTGTAACAAAAATTGTTTTCTGTTTAAGCAATGTTGTCCAGGATCAAATACTTCAAAAATACTAAGGAAGAAGGTTTATAGTTTTTTAAGACATCACTGCAACAACCAGCAAAGCTCTTGGTTAGTCTGCCAAAAACACATGAATTATTTAGTGGGAAATGAATCTGCAATCCCCCACCTCCCTTATAGCGCACTAGTAATCAATCTATTGAGGCACTTAATGGCTATGGAAAATTTTGCGTCGGTATACCTTAGTGTTTTAATAAATGACCATTTAATTTCTATAATTATAAAGGGTGTTCTAATTTTTACGCGAGATTGGTATTAATTAAAAAAAAATTAAAGAATCATTAAAAGCAAAGAAAAACATGCTTACGGAATAATAAATTTGGCAAATGACCTTTGTTGCCACATATGTTCTATTTCGACGAAATTTTCCATGACCGTTCGCATAAATGTGGCTGAATTTTACTAGTGAAACGTTAAATTTTTACCTTCAACATAAAGGTGGAAATAAAAATTTCAAAAAGGAAAAGACATTACATACTGGTAAACCTATAGATGGAGTTTAAGAGTTTTACAGTGCTGGATTTCTGAGATCTAAGGTTTAAACATTTATTATTTTAATACATACTTACTGACTGACTCACTCAACAATAATTTAGGGCACCAAGCCAAAGTTGGAGCTCTGGTACTTCCACTATAACTAACTAGAAAGTTATAATTTGGTATACAAGTCTCGGGTATAAGGCCCCAGTGAGTAAGTAACCAGTATCTAGAAACTAAATCACTTTATGAGCACAAAAAACGAAACTCATAAGCCACTGATAATAATATTTTATTGAATTCATGTCTGTTCATTGCATACGAGTAACGATGAGTAGACAAAAAAACGAAGTCCAACGAGCTAAATGCGATGAGCTTGCGGAGTTTTCATAAGCCAATTTAAATAACTATGAGTGAATGTTAAACATAATCGCAATGAACTTGGGCGAGTTCAAGCAGTTTATGATTTGAGTGGAAAACGAACACAGTTAGAGTTTACAATCAAAAAACACAGTATTGTTTAACAACATTACTTCATTTTAAGGTCTGTATGCCTTAAGAATTATCAAAAAAAAAAAAAACAAAGAATGTAGAAAGTGCAAGCGAAAGGCACTAAGCTTTGTCGAAAAGTTCTATACGTTATACGCGGTAAACTCATAGCGTTTATGATACCAACAGATGTTTTCTCACTAATAGTATGGTATGAGTAGGCATGTGTAAGCTAGTTTGTGTTTAAGTATGACTGACCAATTGCTCATGAGCGCACCCAACTGTTTTTAGTAAACCAAGCTGTCGCTTGGTCCAATAACTATCACTATAATTACATTATACAGCAAGAAATTGGTTTTATTTTTACATTTATGTTTTTGAGCGGATTTATAAGATCTCAACCTCTAATGAGGTTGTACACACAGAAGAACTTAAGTATTTTAAATATTTAAAATTGCTTTTAAATTAAAAAAAATATGTGTTGTTGAAAGAAAATATATAAAAAAAACTTTATTTTGAAAAGCTAATTCTGTGAATAATGGACATGTGTGAAATACATATATAAAAATAAACATACAATTATTTTTAAGATTTTAATTTATTAATTACTCAATTTCCGTTAGGAATTAATTCTTTCACTTTATTACCAAATGCTAAAGTTAGCATTAGTTTTTTGAATAGCAACAACAAAAATAAGTAAAAATCGAGTAACTGCACTAGCGCTAGTGGCAGAAGTAACAACAAAAACAAAACACAGTTGGCGTTTTTTTCCAACTGCTTCAATTTAACCACAATATTTTATTTCTTTTTATTCTATTTTGTCTAGAAAACCCCTTAAACAGGTTTCTTTCTTATTTGAGTGGTTAGTACACTTCATTTACTCTGCTTCCAAACCCAAAGCGAACTCGAATCTACTCAATAACATTGATAAAATTGTGTTTGTTTGTTTCGTTGTTTTACCTTTTTCTTTAAATAATTTTTTTTAATGACATTCACAAGCCACTGCACTACATCCAGCCACCACCTTAAAAAGCCTTATAGTACGTACTACTGCGGCTGCTGCCTATGGAACGTTTAGAACTTTATTTTTCTTTTTTCACAATAATTCCTAAGGATCGGTTGGTAGAACCTGATTATGATGACGTTGTTGTTTCAATGTCGATGACTATGACATCTCAATTTTTTTTTTGAGCACAACAACAATTCTTCGAACAATTTAATTAAGAGTCATTTGCTATGAATTTGAATCGATTAATTATGCTTTAAGTTTGATGTACGTACATATAAATGTACACATACGCACACATTTACAAACGCAAACATACATTCTCCCAAGAAAATAACTTTTTTGCAGTTAAACAGAGCTGCCGACATTAGAAAATATTTCTTTTGCAAAAAATTTGAAACTATTCCCTTGAACATTCTTAAGTTGAAAAGCATAAAATTAAATTTAAAGCAAGTGTTATTTGACCAAAATAACACTTTTTAACAACTATTAAGATTAAACGCCATTGTGTGCCTAATTCAGTGGCTTGTGCTTATAGGTTGGGTTAGCACTAAGAGGATGACACCTACTCATACGATGCATTGTGCCGGAACTAGGAACTTTAGTTATGCGAAGAAGGATAGAGTTTGTGGACATTCGTTTTGAACATATCAAGTGTCAAGATTTGACACATCGAATGTGACAAGCAACACCACTGTTTGATTTTTTTCTACATACTCTCTATTCTGCTAAAAAGGTAATTCTTCCCACTGTGCTTTGTGCGATTCACTGGCCAATCGACTGGAAAATATGCAGGTATCGCAAACAAGCTCCACAATTTCATTAGAGCGCATACCATTGCAGTAACAATAAAACCGCGAAACAACACAAGAAAACATTGCGTCGATGACCCAGTGGGTCAGATTGTTATACACATTTAGGTCAGTAACTGGCTTGTCGCCTCAACCTTCTAGTGGTCTTCCCGCTGAATGTGTACGGTCTGTCTGTCTACCAACACCCTTGTTGCACATAGTAAATTTAGAACATGAATAGGGCGTTGGTTATACCCGCTGTATAGAAGTTGGGGAACATCTACACTCCCACTACACCATTGGTGGCTTCTGTTGAAGTGCAACAATACACCGACCTAAATCGCCCTTCCAGCAGTTTAGGTCCAAAACATAGTTACCACGTTACTCCCTTAATGAACCCATGAAAGCATCGGCGATCATTAGCGCCAAGGTGCTGGAAATCAACAAGACAATATGCCGGGAGAAGTCCCAGTGATTTTATAGAGTTAGACACCCTACCACTGAGCCATTAAGCCTGTTGGACCTCTCTTGTACGGGTCAATTAGCTCCAATAGAGACTTTTGAGTCTCGACCCATTCATAAGAGTTTTATTTCATTTTAAGCCGGATTAAGGTGGAGTGAAGTATCTTTAACTAATTTAAAACATATCCGACACAATTCTGATGAAATTCTTTGGCCATACCTAATATTTTACTCCAGATATAAAACAAGTCAAAACAGTGTATTTTGCTCTTTTTTTATTTAAAAATCCTTTTAATGAATTTTATCAGCGATCACAGATTTTTGTCCTTTTGGTTGTTACATGCCTAGTTTAGCTAGAAAATGAGCTTTTAGTTTTTCATATAAAAAACAAAATTTTCTTAATTAAAAATCCTTTTTATAAATTTTATCAGCGAACACAGATTTTTGTCCTTTTAGCTGCTCAGAGTGCAATCGGGTCGTAATGTGTTAGTCACGTTTTTTGGTATTAGAACAGAATTCCTTAGAAAAAGTAAAAACAATAAATACTGTCAATTATTTTTAGCCGAATTAAGCGAAGAAATCAAGAAAAAAACTTAACCATCTCATTCAACCAACTAATATAGATTTACTTATAAAAACTGTATTCTTAAAGAGTTAATATTTGAGAAGTCTAGTGGGCTGAAGGGGTATTTGGCCATAGATTTTTTAAGATAAAGCGAAAAATACTATAACAGACAATTCCGTGAGAACTTGGTATCAAAATTTTGGTAAGACCCAATGGTTTCAGCAAGACAGAATCTCCAGGTTGCCTTTTTCGAAGATACGGCGACATTTAAAAAGTAAAGGGCTACTTAAAGACTAGAGTCCAAATAAATGTCATCGAAATTTATGACAATTGCATTAGGTTATGCCACACGTGAGTAAGGGGCATAACCTAATGCCTCTTAAGACAAATTGCTAATAATAGATTAATTGCCTGTTCCACGATGTGACACCAAAACTTTCGTATTTGTTTTTGTTTTAAATGTAATTGTGCGAATGAACGATATTCTGAGACATCGTGGGACAGGCAGTAACTATTTT
Source organism: Phasia obesa (assembly GCA_949628195.1). NCBI lineage: Eukaryota > Metazoa > Arthropoda > Insecta > Diptera > Tachinidae > Phasia > Phasia obesa. Next base: position 126,747,327 of record OX451218.1, read on the forward strand.
CCTTCATAATAACTAAAAATCAATACTCTTAGTAGAATGCATAGTTTAGTGTTTAGTACCTTTGAAATAAATATCATTTAATACCAATTTTAGACAACTACCCCAATAGCCTTCAAAAATTAAACGTAAATTTTGAAGTATGACTAGAAATTATTACATAAATTTGTTAAACATTCAAATTATAACTTTTGTTTTAGGGTTTTTCTTTTTTGCAGGGAAATGTCAAACAAATATTTGGCAACAATGCTTTCAATGTTAAATATTAAATACTTAAAAAATTTTTAAAATCATTTTTTATAGAGGTATGAGTATATGTACATATGCATATGTATGTATATTCATACATACATATGTACATATATTCTCATATTTTTTAAAATTTTTAATTTTTGCATTGCTGGTAAAACCTATTTTATTGGCCTTTAAAACTGATTTTTTATTATGATAATTATAAAAACCAAAAAAACAGTGTTAGTTTTTTTTTGGTAAAAAAAAGTCAAGTACAATCAATCCAGTATAATAAGTTACTAGTAAGCAAGTAGGTGTTACCTAGTACCAAGAGCAAAAATAATCAAAGCAGTAACAGCAACAGTACATAAAAGAAGAAACATTAAAGCAAATGATTAAATGTCTGGTCTTAGGGTTTGTTACTCAAGTCTTTTATTTTAAGATTTAAACTCAGCTACAGATGCACACAACAACACACATATAAAATAATCATTGGCATTTCTAGACAAGTTTACTTCTTAAGTCTTTTGTTTCTTATAAACATTCCCTAGTGAAACACATACATACAGACATATGTATATAACAACTTCACTTAATAATTATTTTTTACAATTTTTTTGTTATAATTTTCTTTTAAACATCATCGAAATCATCATTATCAACACCAACAAACATCTTTCACAAAAGGTCAAAACTATAGTACAAGTTGTAAAGTAAAAACTTACAAACCGTATGATTTAACCTTTTTCTTTTTTGTGGATTTTTATTTTTATTTTTTAATTTATTTTATATTTTTTTTTTGATTTGTTTAAACGCCAGACTTTTCTTTTATATTAAAGCAAACTCATATTATGATTTTTTTTGCTACTTTTTCTTAAATTTCTTATTTGCTTTGTGTTGTTAAAAAATGCTTTATTTATTGTTATAATTAAAACAAACACTAATTGTTTATATTTATTTTTTTTTCTTTTCTATAATTATTTCTTTTTGTTGTTGTTGTTTATTTGATAACAATTTAAAATGCGTTTCCTGTTACGTCGTCTCTCGTAGCAAACCTTGACGTCTTTACGGTTTGTACTCCAATCACAGACTGAGCGTAAAAGTAACAAAGTTATGTTGCTGCTGTCCATAAATTATTATAATTCTCTGTAGCTATTTTAAAGTTTCTGATATTTTCTTCGTTTTCTGTTATTTCTTGTTTAAAGTTTGTATACAGACAGTACTGCTCACAAATGAATAAAGAAAAACTTTAAAGAGTTTCTATTAAAAGTATACTATTGCATAGTGGAGCAATGCATATTTAATATGCAATATTTATTAAGCTTTCTAAAAAGTTATTAGCAAGACCAGTTTTAGATTTAAATCCAGGTATGTCTAGAATCTGTATAAAAATAAATCTTTTTTATTCCACGAATTGTTGGGCAAGTTCTTCATTAGCGCAGAATGGAAAACAACCATCCAGACTGGCCGTTCACTTTACTATATTGTGTCTAGAAATTAGGATAGATCTGAAATCTATACTTCATTTGTTTTTAGTACCTAATAAAGGTTGTTATATCTGTAGTAAATAGGCCAAATATCGTACAAAATTCATATTTTGCGTAATTTTTTACGCAAATCGTCAGGTTCTGAAGAATTTGACGATTTTATTGTAATTAAATTAGGCAACTCTAAATGTAAATTTATATTATAAACACCAATTTCTTTTCAAATTTTTCGTATTTGTATTTTTTATTGTAGTGGCCATAGTACTACATAATTTATAAAATACTAGCTGTGCTCACCACGTCGTGGGCGTCCTCACAATATTTTGCTCGATTTTGCTTTGAAAGTATTCCATTTTCTCTTGGAAATTAGATATTTTTGCAGAAAAAATATATCCTATATTGGGATCAGGATACTACCTCCTCACAAAATTGTGTTAGAATCCATCCAGTATTTTTTAAGTCATGCGAACGCAAAAGAACAGCAGGCAGACAGACGGAAATGAGTTACTATTTTATTATATGTAAGATGTTACGGTTCAAAATATGAAGCGGTGATACAGATATACATCGTAAAAATATTATTAGAGTTTTATTAGCACATTGGGAGTATGGGACAACAAATATCTAGACAACAACAACGCCATCTTTCGATTTAAAGCTGGAGCCAGTCATATACTCTCACAAAATTTCAATGAAAATGGTTGGACGGTTTAAACTCATCGACACACGTGTTTTTAGATAAAAACTGAATGCTTTTTAAAACGCACAAATTATTTAATTTGAGTAGCAACAAGATATGTATATAATTGAAAATTAAAATTTTTTCATATAAAATCTGGCGTTGTATTTTAGAAAATTATACTGATACAATAGTTTTTCAATTAAATTAAATGAAAATTCATTAATTTACTAATCGAAAAATACTATATTATAATATAATATAATCCTGAATGATCGTGGTTACGTTCGACTAAGAAGGAGGAATATTGCTTCTCTTGGCCGAACATCACAGAGGTGATCAATTAAATTATAGCAACAATCGTGTCATCATACAGTTTATTGTCTAGCACTGGCTGGACTTCAGAATATATATTTAAATTTTATTGTTTTTTTTATTTTTTTACTTTAAATTTTACTTTTAGTCCTAAGCACTAAGCACTAAGCACACATTGTTAGTTCATATAATTTGAAGATACAATCAATATTTAATATGAAAAATAATAATTAATAGGTCGTATATACCTAGGTCTATTTAACCTTTGTACAACTTTTACGTTCTCTATAATAGATTCAGACTACAAATAACGCCCATTACCTTGTTTAATGAAAGATTTCCAAAGTTAGTGCTTTTCTCAGCATTACCCCTAACAAACTGGTGGTATCGGAGTATCCTAAGATCACTCTTATCGATCTACAGTTGTGGGATTTAATCCTAGTGAGGAGATCAAATACCTAAGAACGGTTCCGGCCGTTTTGATCCGTTGGCTTAATATTTACTCCGCTTGCTTTTCCCATAGCCGTTACGGCAGTAAGCTTATTTTTCGACAGTTGTGGACATTCAGTTTAACTAATAATTTTATACAGTCCGTAATTTTCTAACATCTGCCCTTCTCAACAGTGCTTGCTGTCTGACATCAAATCGATTCTCATGCCTCTTTCTCTTCCTCCGCTTAGCCACACTCTGATACATACATATATGACTGACCTTGATTTATGTTTAGCAGATCAAAAAACGTAATTTTTAGTGAGAATAGTTCTTCAATATTAAGGCCATAAACACTGGCTCTACATTTGCCATAACTGACTTCAGATTTGTAGTAAAAAATAGAGAAATAATTTTCGAATAAAAACTCCAATTGCGAAATATTGGTCTATCTGTATTCGCATCACCTAAAAACTGGTGAATGACTTTTAATAAAATTTACTTAGCAAGTATCTTTAATATCTCGGTTCAAAGATAGGTTACTTTTTCATCGTAAAACTATCTCAATTCCAAGAGAGAATACACAGAAAAAATTTGTTGCTCCAATAAACGGTTTTAATTAGTTTCAGCTACAAATTTTTTTTTTTATTGACTCAACTATATATTTAATTAAGAATGCATAAAATAATGTGTCAACTAAATAAATAATTGAATTAATTAAAAATTAAATTAAAGTTGTATCTGAAAACAATTAAAACCTTTAATTGGTGCGAAAATTTTGTTCTATAAACTCGAATGTATACTACATTGCCCATTAGAAAGATTTTGCAAAAATTTATTATTTCACTTTTAGGCTTCAGAACAAACTCTTTTATAAGCTATAGAACAGATCAAAGTCGGGCAACCTTGATCAGAGACAAAATATTTGTTAACATAACGTTAACGTAAAATTAAGTAAGAATAAAAAATTGGACAGCTTTTCTTTCTTAAGCCTGGTACTCTGTTCAGTTTTTCATGCGGAATGTCAAATTACATACATAAAAAAATTCTATGAAAAAGTCATGAAAAAATGTTGCAGAAGTATTACTCTGTTTCTGTTGTGGAAAAACATTGAAATATTTCTGGCAACATTTTATCAAAGCTATGAAATAAAGCAAAATAAAGCATGTAGAATTTTTCAAACAACAGCTGATCGCTTGGCTCTTGTTTACATTTCTAAAACAATGTGGTATACTTAAAATCAATAAAATCGTAAAATTCTTTCAAATCGCGAGATAGACACCACATTTTAAATGTCAAATTTTCCTTGTGAAATAATAAATGTTGCTCAACATTTTTCATAAATTCGAACAGAGTACTAGGCTTTAGAGTAACTACAAAAATGGCTTTTGACACACTCGTTATCATATGGCAGTTCATTTTGGTTAAAAATTCCAACTTTTTTGGTTTCCATTCAATTTCTAATATAATTTATTATATTAAGATATTTTAAAGCAATTTTATTTTTTACTTCTTTTTTCATCATTTAAACCACTGTGCCCTGCGTTAGCTCATTATTAAGATGATTTAAGAAGACTATTGTAATGCGATCATTCTCTTTTTATTTTCCTTTCTTTTAATATTTCAACAAGATTTTCATTTTAATAATAAAATTTGTTTACTAACTTGTTTTTCTTCTATTGTTGCTGTGCAATACACACTAGGTGTACATATGTATGTAATATTTGCAACTGCTGTTTAACTGAGGAGCGGAGAGAATAGTAATAGTAGTAATACCACAACTTACCTCATCGGAAAAGTCGCCCATATGTTTGACATCTTCCGTTTCTAAATAATCTTTTGTTTCTTCATGCGACACCACTCGCTTCTCATTGATCTCTCTTACTAGACCATCAGCCGGTCTAGGTACAATACTCTTGACTAATGTGCCTCCAGCATTTTTCAATTCTGCCAATTCATCGCCACCTTCTTCTCCATCGACAACTGCAGCCGTTTCTTTGCCATATTGCAAAGCACCTTTATGTGTAATTTCGTTTGGAACTAAGGCAACTGGTAAACCCAAATCTCGTTTCTGCCAATAGTTTTAAATAGAGGAAAAAGCAAAGAAAAATAAAACACAAATAAAAGTGTATCGATTATGCAAATCTCACTGTTTATCCAAGTTACTCAATTGTCTATACTCTAATGCACTCACATATACATGCAAACTACACATGTATCCAAACATAAAGCCATACATACCTCTGTTGTTTCAGTTTCTTGTTTATCCGTATCCTCTGTGGTATTTGTTGATACAATGGGACCACTGTCTTCGATTACTTTGCCATCTTCGAAAACCACTTGACGTTTGACATGAGTTTCGATTTGACGTGTTGTTGTTAATTCGGTTTTTCGTTTTGTTATCCATTCTTCTGCAAAAGGTAAACGCAAATAATAAAAGAGTATGAATTAAAACTTTACTTTATGTGTCTGCTGATTTTTATTATTTTTAAAAGTTAACGCCTAAAAGTATACTAACAATAATAAATTTATATAAATTGAAACTGTAATAAAATAAATATATTGAGTGTCATGAAGAATTTTATAGTTGACCATTGGTATCAGTGTTGGGATCTGACATTTTTTAAATTGTACCATCCCAGTGCTAAAATTGTACCAAATCAGCATGAATTGTACCAACATTTGACATTAAGTAAAAAAACATATATGTATACAGTAGCTTGACATTAAAATATGCTAATGAAAACTTTAATACTAGGATTTTTTAAAGTGATGATAATTGACCTTGATTTCTTGAATTTCTTTTCTATAGATATTAGTCAACGAAAATTAAAGCGTATACAAATTTTTAAGATTAAGGTAAAGAAAATCCCGCAATATCTAAAATAATTACTAAAAATCCCAAAATGGGAATTTTTAGGCTTTGGCCCAAAAAGTTCATTAGGGTTTATAAAATACTTTCAGCAATATTTGGGAATATCTTCTTTTTTCGATCCCTTTGGTATTTTAGAACAAATAGGATAATGTCAAAATTTCGATGTAAAATAGATCAAATTGAAGGATCTCCATATTCTAAATAAATAAAAAAATTAAAATATAAAATTTGTATATATTCCTTAAGAATTTCTGTTATTAAAAAAATATTAATGGCCCTTTTTTAGGCTAAAATACACAAAACGGCAATAATTTTGAAGTTTTTAAATTGAAAATCATCTAGTTGTGAACTCAGAAAATACATCATTTTGAAATTTGACCACAATATCTTAAATTTTGCTCGCTACCTACGAAAAAAAAACTTTAAAAAAATGTACTAATACTAAATAGATCTTTAAGACAATGTAAAATTTAAAAAAATCGAGCAAAAAATTATGAAATGCCAAGCCCTCATAAATTTTAAGGTTTAAGGTTGTCAAATTTGAGGCCACATAGTGCCACCACTGATAAGTGAATGATTCCCAGCTTTAAATCTTAAGCTTATATACTCGTCTTTTATACCCATGTCAAATTTTGAATCAATTGGACTAGGCCTTTACAGAGGGCCCTTTATACTGTGCAATGTTAGGAACTGGCTACACTACAATTGCCATCAAATGCTTGAAACTTCACTAAAGTCACCGGATCTTAATCCGATTAAAAAATGATGGAATTACCAAAAAGACTTTACGATTTCTCACTAGAAAGTATGGAAAGCAATATCAGCCGAATAAGGCCGGCAACTGATTAAGGCGTTGTAAAAACGTAACTAAATTACCTATCACTTAAACATAATAGGGTTAGCAGAGTAAATAATAAAAATCCTAAAATCAAGAATGTTGCAATTTAGTCAGTTCTAGACAGGGTTGGAGAACTATGAAGATAGATATGTTTTTTTTTTCAATTTTATTTATTGAATGTTCAAATATAATTGAACTAACAATAAGTGTTCACATCTTAAAACTAAATTATATTTAATTTAGTCCAGCCAATGCTGGGCTCAAATTTATTTTCCGGTTGATAGAAATGTAAAAAAATTGTTTTGATTAAATAAAAAAAGTTATTGAATAAATTTTAATTGAAATTGTACCAAAAAACATGAAGTGTACCAGCGTACCACTGATGTGTCGATTATACCAAATTTGGTACAATTGTACCACAAATCCCAACACTGATTGGTATAGATGTTTATGAAATTATGTGAGTGTGTGTGTGAGTGCATATGTGGCTTAAGTTAAACTTAAGTTATTAAAAATCAAGAATGGCAACTTTAGAGATTTAAAATAACGTTAATTTCAAACAATTGCTGATTAATTTTACTATTTTAATTATATTTATATTTTTAATAAATGCATACACAATTAAATTGGCCAAATATTAAAAGGTTGCTCCGATTAAGCCCGTTTCCATACCTCGCCTTGAACTTTAGCAAGCAATTTTGGCTTCAGAACTCTTAAAAACTATTATAGGATAGATTGAGGTGCCATTTCGTCAGATTTATTGTTGGGGGAATTCGACGATCGTCATTTCTTGGCTAAAGGAAGACCCTAATTCTTTGACTACATTTGTTGCAGAGTTTGCAATATCCAAGAAATTGTTGGTAGTCACAATTGGCATCATATAAAATCAAGGATTAATCCTCCATATTGTGGTAGTCGTGGAGTTTTCCCATAGGAGTTGGCAAAGAATTGGCTTGGGTGGTATGGGCCAAGTTGCCTTAAGGAAGATAATTCCTCATGGAATTTTCAAAATTTCTCTTTATTGGTACTGATCTTGAAGCTCGTGTGACAAAATCGCACGTATCGTTTTTTTTTTTTTTCAAATTATGAGGATATTTTGGAAAGATCATATCTTTGTGTATTAGATATTCTATAATTTTGGATTTTATAGAAATACTCATTCGCTCACAAGGGTATATGGAGATAACACAGCAAGAAATGAAGGGAATTCAAAGCTGCGTTAACGACAATTTTCACATCATAATGAATCATGGGGAATCTCTGCAACAAAAACATTGCACAATATACTGTGGAACAGCACCAATATAGTTGGAAATACATAGTTCTGCTAAGTCTAGTCTACTGCATAAATCACTGCGAAATTTTATATGGGTATAGAAGTGGAATATTTGAGTTAAAAAGTTTATGTTCAACTTGCGAGACCTCTTCGGAGTTTCTTTGTGGGTTCCCAAAGTAGATCAATCAAAATACAGTTGCCATATTATTATTTTTTATCAGACTTGAAGAAATTAAATAATACAACCTTAAAGCACTCGTCAGAGTTGTACGGATTTATCAGTTTTTCAGTGCCTTATACGGTATATTGTTTTTTCAAAGTGTATAGTTTCTCAAATATTTAACAGTAAAAAAATTTCAAAAGTTTAAGTGTAGATTAACTTTATAATTGAATATAAAAATAATAATTAACACTGTAAGTAAAATTTTAACTGTGGAAATGACACAGAAAAACCCCTAGACATTCCAACTTAATTTTTGGCCGTAGAATACAATGGTATACACCGTTAAAATTTTAGGTCAAAATCAAGAGATATTGCATTTTTAATTTTGTGTTTTCTCTCAAGCGATTTGTTGATGTTTTACGGAAAAACATCAAAATCTCTATTGAAATGACTTTAGCTTTTATTTATGATTATCATGCCTTTCTCATAGCTTCCGGCTACCGCAATTCATTTATTTATAATGTATGGTACTATTTAATCAAATTTTGATTAATTTAATGCATTTTTTGTAATACTCTTCGAATTAATTAATATCTGTAAATGTTACAGCTGTGCAAAATGTAACCAATACGAAAAACGTTATTGGCCCTACGCGATAAACAACTGGTTGTAAATTTAATGTTTTTCGTTCGTCTTTGATTCCGATTGAGTAAAATAATGCTGCTGGATCTATAAAACGTTTAGTACGGGTTAACGAAAATGCATTACCATAGTTGAAGGACAAATCATTTGCAAAGCTATCAATCGAAAGATTCAAGAAGGTCATATTGTGTAATGAAAATATTTGACTTTAACTTTTTCATTTTTCGATTTTCTCAAAACAGTTGCACTCAATGGTCCTGCTATTCAGAATTTTTTTTAAGATGTGAATTTTACTGAAATATTGGACTAAACTTCATTGAACGCATGGAACTCAAAAATGGTGCGGTGATTGAAAATGTGCTATGCAAAAATCGCTCTTCACATTACCACTGCGTCTACGTTGATAACATGATGCAGTCTTTTGACGCACCGTTAAAATTTTTGACGGTCGTTAAAAAGTTACATCTTGCGTGCATATTTCGATTTTTATGAGCGACAAAACTCAACTAAAATAGACGAAAGATTTCACGAAACTATAATGACATTCGAAGATCGGTTCGCTGGGAATACTCTTGCTTGCTAATTTCTGTTGGTCCATTGCAAACGAAAAATTAAATTGAAAAGAATATGATTTGCAACCGAATACAACTCAAAACATTTATTTAATTAAAATAAATGGATTAAAATAAAATAATTTATAAAATTACTTACGGTGTATTTTTTAAGTTTTTTTGAAAGAAATAAAAAAAAATTCACAGTACTAAAATCTGTGAGAGAGTTGAGAAGTTATACTTTAAACCTTAAATTCAAATATGCCTTTAAACTCTACTATACCGCTGTCGAGATCGAGCCAGTAGTTTATAAATAGTCAAGTTATTTCTCATATAATCTACTGTGCGCGCTCAAAATTACATTTACTTCTTGCAAAATTAAAGCTAATTTTTTATATGTAACTAAAATTTATGTAAGCAATGATTAAAGAATTTGAAGAAAGTTATAAATTATTGCAAAAGTGCCATAAGAAGGTATTTTTATGATTTAAAGAAGTTCGATTACAACTCATCACATATAATGAGAAATATTATGGATTAACTTTAGCCAAACTGCTGCCTAAAAGAATATTAAATATCTTGCACAATGATATTTATAAAATAGTGGTCTGCATGAGTGTGTGACATTCATTTGTTATTTAACAACTCAGTGTTGAGTATCTTTCAAACACACTCATGCATACCTCTATTACAAACGTCAACCTATGTCGTCAATAGAAGACTACTGCCGCTTATCAGATCTCCAAAATCTAATAGTTTGATGCATTAACATCGTAATGGCAATTGTACTAATATCCACTTAACTTGTCTTTAAAACATGTTACATTTAAGTTTATAGCACCCTAATGTGGTTTTTAAGGGCCCTTCTTATAGTTATTATTTTTTTAATGTCTTTTTATATTTTGAACTATCAAATCAATAATGTGCTTTTTAATATTGAAGTTTATACCTTTCACAAAATACTACACTGAGGGAAAAATCAAGTTGCAAAATCAACAACGAATGTGTTCAATTTCAGACAATTACGTTGTCGATATTATTGGCAACTTTTGTTAACAATTTAAAACCGAACGTGGTTAAAATGAGAATGCTAGGTTGTCGAATTATACGAATATGACGAAATTTTAAAATTTTGACAACGCGCGTTAACAATTTGGAAACGAATGTGATTGATTTGAAAATAGCAAACACAAATTGACAAATTACATAAAACAAAAATATTTTTCCGGTTTGTTTTTCTCTCTTTAGTTATGATGAATAGCTTGTGGAAATTGATAAAAAGGACACCTATTACATTCAAAATGGGAAAAATTAAAAAAAACTTTTCGGAACTTATATTAAAAAATATCCATTATCCATATTGTAATCAACTGTTTGCAAATGTTTCTTCGGCGACGATGTATAGGTAATTATAAAATAAATAACTGTTCCAATGTACATAGATTGCATTCTATAGTATTACTTTACTGACTCGCAGTACTTTATATACACCATATTGCTTAATGCGGTTTTACCATCACCGGCTAAATTTTAATTGCGGCGGGAGTACAGGCACCCATAATGGTGTAAATAGTTGACTCACAAGAGAGTTTCGTGTTGCGTTTGGCGACCCTTAATGATTATAAGCACCAAATCGATGTAGTCACAGAAAGCTATGCTGGATTAACCATACAACCCTTTTTGGTGGTGGAAGGCCTGACTAATATGGATATAAAAGATTTTTATACATATTTATGTACATACTGAAACTTGATTAATTTAATGTCCGTTTGGATGTATGTTTTAAAATGTTTCAAACACTGTCTTTAAAACATCCTGATGCGTGCCAACATCCCTGGATATTTATTCAAAAATATTTTTGTGAAATTTATTCTACATATGATTCAAAATTTTCCGTTGCAGGAAAAATTTTTTACTAAGTAAAATATGTTTATACATATATAACATATTGTTTTTGCATTTATTATTTTGGTCAATTGGAATTTGTCAATTCGGCGCCAGTATGTTGTCAGTTCGACACTGCTGCGGTGTTAATTCGACACCATTATGTTGTCATGTCGACAACGTTGCGGTGTCAATTTGCCACTGGTGTGGTGTCAGTTCCCCACCGGTATGGTGTCAATTCGACAACAATACGGTATCAAAGTGTACACTTTCGTTGTCAGTATTTCGTTGTTGAATTGACACCGTCCGTGTACAATATAAGCACAACCGTGGTTGATACACTTTCGACACCGTATGTGGTCATTTCGTACACGAATGTTGTTATTTTTCCTCTGAGTGTAAACAGTAGAGTATCCATTTAATCGGGTTTTAATTTTATTCGAGCAAACAATTAATCGCTTTTGCAATATAAGTTTTCGCCGATTAATTGATTAATGTTTTGAAATTACTCGAATAACTGGAATTAATCCAACATATTTTAAAAAAATGTATCAAATGAGAAAAGACAACCATACAAATATGATTTATAAAATATTTTATGATTTATAAAATATTTTAGATGATTTTTAAAAATGTTTATTGCATTAATTGCACTAAGAATATTTTTTTTACATGATATTTTCTTTTCTTCCTCCAATACGCAGAAAAAAAGTTGAGCGTAAATAATATTACAACTGATTTCATGGTAATATAAAATATGAATTAGGTGCCCCAGTAGGCTAGTAGGTAGTATGCTAGTCTATGAGTCTGAGGGTTGTGGATTCGATTTCCAGAAAGTGTTTTACTACAAAGAGTGAAGGTCTTAGTTACTATGCTCGATAATTAAGTTAGAATTTAATATGTAATTGTATTGTGATATTAAAACAAAAATATGAATTATTTCATAAATAATATGATTTTGTCGTCATTCGGATAAGGTACCGAATTTTTATTTTTTTATTACGATTTAAATAAACTAAGGGCCATTATTATAACTTGCTTTTAGCTAAAGTTAGGATTTTGTTGGAGAGATAAATAGTTTTTCGTTATTAAAAGTCAGCTAAAAACCACTTTTAACTATAAGGACAAGTTATAGCAATGAGCATTATCCTCATTATTATAACGAAAGACTATTTATCGCTCTAACAAAATCCTAACTTTAGCCGAAGGCAAGTTATAATAATGGGCCTAAATGAAATAAGTTTATGAAAAATTTGATTGGTTATATCAAGTTTGATTTATCTTACTAGTTAGTGGCGTCTCTACAACAATACAATAACAATATGGCATTTTGTTGTTGCTTTGTAGATAGTTCGATATGTCAAAAAACATAGAAGAAAATTGAGAAGGCGTGTATGTGTTTTATTGCTTTCTCACTTCTGCACTATAAAATTTCTAAACACATACAACTTTTGACATTTCGAACTACTAAATCAGCTGGGTGGACGATACTACCTAGTACGGTAAATATACCTAGGGTTATATGTATTATTATTTATTTTTGTAAATTTACTAAACACTTCAAGTCGAAATTATTCGTAAACAATTAGAGATCTTAATAAAAACTAATTTTAGTCGATTTGTCGATTAACCGATATAATTTGTTGTTCGGGTTATTTTTTAATCGAAATTTGCAAATTTTCGTACTCGTCTTAAAATTATACGATTAATCGATCTATGATTGATCGAGTGGATACTCTACTAAACAGTTATTAACTGTAACCAATTCTAATGCGCAATTATAACATTTAGTATCTGATGGTAGAAGAAGACATCAAATAATTAAAAAATTTAAAAACATTGCTTTAACAATACAACATTTATTTTTTAATTAATGTTAAAGTTTAAGCATCAGTTTAATTATTTAATAGCCGTGTTAATTTTTTCATAATAAAAATAAAGCTTTAATTGGAGCGTTTAAGAAACAATAAAGCCATTTTCCTTAATAAATATTACTTTTTTTGTTTTATTACACTCTTGATCAGATAATTAGAACCACTGTTACATATGAGTGTACAACTTTAATGTTGTAGTGAGAAAGAAGCCAAAAACTGCACCATATCATTGGTTTGTGGATCGATTTTTACAGTAGAAGTTTGCTGTCTTAGCTGATAGCCATTGCTTATAACTGCATTAGTTTCTTTGTGGCTGAAAATTTATCTTTCTACTTTTAATATGATTAATTTAAAATGTATTAATAATTTATTATCTACTTTTGGAATAGATCAAAAAAATTTTACCGTATACGTTTTTATCATTTGTATTTTCTTCTCCTTGCTTTGGTTTATCGATCATTAGGCCTTGTATTAAAAATATTTTGGTGTATTATTTTTGTTTTGGCTTTACTTTTACTTTCATCAAATCTATCTACTTTTCAAATACAAACAAAGGTGGCAAAAACTACTATTGGCGCCTTCTCGTGACACAGTGAAGCAAACGAAATTGTTTATATTTACTTTATTTGTCAATTTATTTCTTAAGGTTTTAGCTTTTCAATAATCAAATAAGTTGTGCAAAACAAAACTTGACCCAACATGCAATGACAAGTCGAGAAATATTGTCTTATTTTTCAACTTAAAAATAAATACATACCATTTAATTACTTATGTTTTAAAATTGATTTTTTATCTCTAAATAAATTTAAAAAAAAATTCAAAACTTTTAAAACTTTTCATTCCGAATGTTGTTCATGTGTTTAAATGCACGTTATACAGTCTGCTTATCTGCGTCATATTAAAAATCAATAACAATAAAGAAAATGTAACAATGGCTACTGGCATTATAAAAAGTGAAAAAGGGTGTGTAAAAGCTAAATTATGAATAGGAGGACCAATTACAGAGTTTTTAAACTTAGTTGCAAACATATAAACATGTAGATGTATGTATGACATCATATTATTTTCGAGTTTATTATTTTTTGCTACCACCTCTAGTTGCAATAGAACTGTCATAAAACTAGTCATATAAAATAATATTTACTAGCTGTGCCCACACACGTTGTGTGCGTCCTGACAATATTTTGTTTAATTTATTTTTAAATGTAATCCACACCAAATTTTAAGATTCTTACTTTTATAATATACAATTTATATAAAATTCTAAAAATTTTTGTGAAGCTCTGTAAAAGGTGTTTAAAATATACCGCTTTCAAAAACAAAAGGTGCTTTGAAGTATTCGCCTCTTTATCTTGGAAATAAATTATTTTTGCGGAAAAATGTATCCTATATTTGAAACAAGATGTGAGGGGGTACCTTAGTAGGTACTAAACGTGAGCGCAAGATGTTAAAAAGTGTACAGTATTGCATGTTTTTGAAAAGCAAATATTGATTGTATGTGTAGTGGAATATTACTAAACAGTAAATACAGAGAACAAGAGAGCAAACAGTGCAAAAATCAGTGCACCTGATTTGACCGGACAGTTTTATCAAGTGCAATAAATATGCTGAGCATTTCATATTGTTCACTAGTTCATTTTACTTAAATTTTCTTGAGAGTAAAATCTCTGATTTTTGAGAGAAAAAATTAAATTAGATTTTTTTATTCATCAATAAAAGTTAAAAAATTCAAACTACAACAGTTTTCTATTTTCAACCACTCAACGCGCAAATTAATATAAAATAACTAAAGTACAAAGCACCAACCCTTGCTTTTATCATCATACATTTACATACATGTTGTCTGCTATAAAAGTATTTCATATCAAGAGACACTATTGAAACAAAATATTCACTACTGAAATTTTATTTCAAACAACAACAAATATTGCATTGGTTGGAAGAAGAGCAAATGCTATTGTATGTTTTTATTTAAGAGTACAACAATATTTGTATGCACATGAAATCAAGTGCAAGAAAAAAGAGACCAATTCATTATTGAACATTATGAAGTTAGTCTAACAAGACGTTTTATGCTCACGTTTAGTAGGTACCTTAGTAGGTACCTTAGTTGGTACCTCATCACAAAATTTTATTAAAATCGACAGTAGTTTTGTACGTGATACACAGACAAAAAGACAGACAGGAAAAAAATTACAATTTTATTATATGTATAGATTTATGCGCGTCAACTTCGTCGAAGGAAGTAATAAAAATACATACAAACAGTGCGAGGGCCAATATTTGACTTGCTTTCTATTTCTATTTTTTACGCCGACGAACGATGAAAATTAAAATTAAAATTATTAGGTCTTTTAGTAAATAAAGTTAGTTTTTTCTTTAGGAATTTCTTTTATCTTTATTTATAGCCATTCAGTCTGTTTGTTTGCTAGACTATACCAAGGCGAATTCATAACAGGTAAACTCGAGAGCTCAGGTGACTGTTTTTTGCCTCCATCTTATAGTGTCAAAATGTACTAACATTTTTTTGGTTTTACCAGACGAAAATGATTTATACAAAAGACTTATACTTTTTTCACCGCAAGTCTACCTTGTTTATTGTGCCATGGACTATACTACGTATTAACACGATAATAATTTTTTTATGGGAGGTACCATTGCCACTATCCTAATCCATTCTGTATTTTACTAGACTATACACATTAGTATGTGAGTTACTTGTGCAAAGTTTCAAGGCTCCTCATATTGTAGTTCTCTAGGTGGACGATAACATTTTTTCACTTTGTATGGCAGGTACCACGCCTACCGACCTAATCCGGATCTGTATTTTTTTGGACTATGCACATTAGTATGAGGGTTACTTGTGCAAAGTTTCAAGACTCTACCTATTGCAGATCTCCAGGTAGACGATAATAGTTGTTCACTTTGTATGGGAGGTATCACGTCCACTATTCCAAACACCTCGACGAATTCTTAGTGTTGGACGAAATTTTTCGTTAGTCCCAGTTGTGTTCCAAGTGTTAATCATCTAAAAGTAGTAATGTCAAACAACCCAAAGGGTAAAAACGTAAACTTATTGTTTTCGCTACAATGTCAGGCCGTCTGCCCGTTCGTCTGTCTGTCCGTCCATCTGTCAGCGCCTTTTATCTCTGGAACCGTAATAAGTAGACTCTTGAAATTTTCACAGAAGGTGTATAACTGTTGCCATTATACCAACAAATACTAAAACTAGGGTGTTCCGATAGAGACGTGTTATTCAGGTGTATGTGTTTATTTCTTGAACTGTAGGAAGCATACACTTAAAATTTACAAAAAGTAATTAAAACTCAGTTCGCTTTATAAACAAGAATGAAAAAATAATTCTAAAAATTAAAGGGTATTCCGATAGTGACGTGAATTACATGTTTATGACCTCAGTTTTGAACTATAGTAGGTAGATTCTTGACATTTTTGCAGATGGTATATTACTATGGACTCTATAACAAGTAGTAAAAGTTAAAGGGTTTTCCGACAGTGACGTAATTTGCATTTATATGGCCTAGTTTTTGAACTATAATAGGTAGATTCTGAAATTTTTATGGAATTTGAATTAATATGGCCTTTATAACAAATAGTAGACTCTTGAAATTTGTATAGAATATGTGTTGCCAGGGCCGCCATGACCATTAATATAAACAAAAGGGTATTCCGGAAGTGACATATATGTATTTCACTTATATTGCCTTATTTTTTGAATCGTAATAGGTAGGTTCCTGATATTTTTATAGAAAGGTCTTATATAAATATAAAATTTACGCAGATTATATTTTACAATATATACTGTAACATTAAGTAACGAAAATAAATTTAATTAAAAAAAGGGTGTGCCCTAAATGTCGCGAATTTGAGGAGTTTGGCCTTCTCTTATAAACGTTGTAGGCAGACACTAGATATTTGGACAAGGTATATTGTACTATGCTCTAGCATAAAAAATAATTAAAAATTAAAGGGTGCTTCCTAAGATGTGAACTTGTATTTTTAAAGTTGTACTGAACATAGTACGGAACCCTGACTCGCACTTGAATGGTTTATTTGAGTAGATATAGTATATCTCAAATTTTATTTTATTGCCGATTTTACCCTATTTTACCCATTTTATCCCCTTGACATTCATATTTAAAATCACCATCTTCACTCGTTTGGGCTAGGCGATAATGAAGATATCAGTCAGTCAGTCACTAACGTTGTTGTTTTACTCAGATTGAAGTAAATGTGACGGTTGATTTTGTATAACAATATAAAATCCAAACAATAGATAAAAATTAATAATTTTTTTTTAAATCCTAATGAAATGTTTATAAATTAAATAACAACTGCAAACTATGATTTCTATGAGAATAAATTCAAATAATGCTAAAGTTAAAGTGACATTAAATGTCAAGTCGCGATTCTAAAAGCTCAACATTGTTTTCAATGAAGATTTTTGTTTTTATTAACATTAATTTTTGCATACATATGATTTTTACTCATATATAAATACATACACATACATATACATATGTAGGTATTTATATACATGTGTTTCTTGATATGTGATAGAAATATTGAAAGAACATTTCAATTAACAACATTTTTATATTGTGTAATAGTGTTCACTCGTTTTTTTTTTTTACAAAAAATACAAATAAAATTAACAAGATTCAAATGTCTGCTGCCCTAAACTCAAACTCAACTTGTTGATAGATGGCGCCAACTAAACTTTATTAACAACAATATACTTTGTTATTTTTTTTTTTTTTTTCTTCCATTTTTGCTATTTTATTTTGAAGTTTTTATTTTTATTTCTTGCCATTGTTTTTTTTTGAATAAAATTTCACAGTTTAAAAGCATTTAAAAAACTGTGAACATTGCAAAATTTATCAGTGTAAATCGCAGTCAGGCAGACGGACGGACAGACAGACAGACAGACAACTGTGAGTTACATGAAAATATGTATTTAGTTGTTGTTTCCTATTTAGTTGTAAAAAAAAACAAAAAAGATGCAAAAAAAACAACAAAAATAAGCGACCTTTAATGGTCCAGCAATTGCAAATGCACATAACGGTACTTTTTATGAAATACTAGACAATTCAGTTAACTGCACTACAACAACAACAGCAGCAGCAGCTACAATTTTCAAAATAATAAAATATTGCATTTAAATACTCGTTTTTGCTTATTTTGTTTTTCCTTTAACTTTAATTTCATTTGCGAAACCTAAAAATGCAGTAGAGAAAAAAAAATATGCCCAGAATGTTTATGTGGAAAATGAAGACAACTTTAAAACGTCTTTACCGTGATCGTCACTATGCAATTAAATTTGAATAAGTAACACTTTCTGTTTAGAATCATAGAATAGATCGGAGCTCTGAGTTGGAATTCTAAGTTTTTCTATTTTGCTTTCAAAAACCAAAAGATAAAATTTATATTTTAATTAAACTAAAATTTTTATAACGTTTCTAGTTAAAGAGGCCCTACATTGTAAATCAATTAAATAATAATTTGAATTTTTTAACATTAAAAAATATACGTATGTATGTATGAAATATATGGGATTTGCAAAAGTATTATTTTTTGCACTCCCCGCGCATTTTCGGTTATCTGGGGAATAAAAATTGAGATGTTCATAAAAATTTCGTTTCTAAAATATAAACCGGCGAGGCCGCTCGCATTTAAGTGGTAAAAATGGCCTCAAAAAACTATAAAAAAAGATATGGGGCTTTATTAATAAATAACTCTTAAATTGAAAGGTGTTCATGATTTAGTTATATAAACTTTTTATTCGTTATAAAGACACAAAAATTTTGTTCATACAAACTTTTAACCCACAATAAAGCGTTAGTGGTTTTTTTTTAGCGGTTTATTTAAAATTTTACCTTGAAACTGAACTTTGAGTGGTTCTTATGCATTTCTGAAGGCATGTAAATACGAACTCTCTTCATCATGAGATAGAGTATTTTGCCCTTATTTAATATATGAGTAAAGGTTTTTTGAATGTCATCCATTTAATGGCTTAATGACCAAAAACTGACTCAGACCGGCAATATTATTAAGTAATTTTAATACTGAAACTCTAGAAAGTGCCCAATTACAATATTTGCGTTTTCTAAGTGTAAGTGAAAAAACCTCTCCGAGCCATTTAGTACCAAACGAGGTTTCAGAGAAGGCGATAGTCTATCGTGTGGCCTTTTTAATATCCTGCTTGAAAAGGTTATATGGGATGCGAATGTGAATAGAACTGGCACGCTATACACTAAACAACACATGTTACTCGCTTACGCTGACGATATAGACATCATGGGTCGAACATTGCGTGCGGTAACTGCCACCTTTGAAAAAATCGATAAAGAATCTGCCAAAGTGGGTCGGGCAGTAAACGGCGATAAAACCAAGTTGATGGTATCAACGCACAAGACGTCCAATAGACTCGGGCAGACAGTGGAAGTTGAAAACTACAACTTGAAGTAGTCAGCGATTTTATCTACCTCGGTACCGCCATTAACAAAACTAACAACATCAGTTTTGAGATAAAAAGAAGAATAACACTGGCCAATAGATGCTACTTTGGACTAGGTAAGCAGTTTAAAAACAAGGCCACCTCTCTACAAGACACTGATACTACCCGTACTATTATAAGTCCCAAAGCATGGGTACTTGCGAAAGCAGATGATGCAGTGCTTGGAGTGTCTGAGAGAAAAATTCTTCGTAAAATCTATGGACCAATCAGCGTTGGCGGAGAATATCGGTGTCGTATGAACCACGAGCTGTATGCCGACATTGACACAGTCAAACGTATCAAATTACAACGATTGCGTTGGCTAGGTCATGTTGTGAGAATTGTTGAAGATGCTCCAGCTAGAAAGTCATTTGAATACGAACCTGGTGACGGTTCACGTAGAAGGGGAAGACGGAAACTTCGATGGAAAGCTCAAGTTGAGGAAGACATCTCGAAAGATCGAGGCGCTTGGAAATCTATTTTACGTTCGGCTACAGCAACAAATGTTCTGTAATAGCCACCTAAATAAGTAAGTAAGTGTTAGTGAACCAGTTGTATAGTAGATAAACATAATATTTTACCGATTAATCGAATAAAACTTTAAAAAATATTCGATTAATCGATTAGTTTTTATGTTGTTTTGAACGTAATTTAGTTAATATATTACCGTAAATTCATTTAATTTACGATTAGTGAACATTAAACATGAATCTGGTCTTATGTACTATTAATAGACTCGAAAGAGTTTAAGTCTTGCAAGTTATTAATAATATTTTAGACCAGAGTAACTTGTTGTTCCAGTAATCGTAAATTAAATTAATTTATGATAATATATTAACTAAATTTCGTTCAAAACAACATAAAAACTGATCGATTAATCGAATATTTTTTTAAGTTTTATTCGATTAATCGGTAAAATAATATGCTTATATTCTAATCAAAATTAAAAAATAATCTAATTAATCAAAATCGTTTTGTTTTTCATAAACCAATAGAATATTTCGTTTGCATCATTGTCTTCTTTAACTAAACCAAGATACTAAGGTACCTCCTCACAAAATTCATTAAAATTCGACCTGTAGTATTTATGTGATGCGAACACAGACAGACAGTCATACAGAAAGTTAAAGTTTCATATTTATATATTATATATATTTATATATTATATATATATATATATATATATATATATATATATATATATAAAGATGGATAACGCGGTATATATTTTACTTTAAAAAAGTTTTTGAAAAACATAAAAATGTTTTTTTTTTCATTTCGTGAACATATGCAATAACTCGCAACACCAATAATTTTTGATAAAAAAAAATGTCATTTGACAATGTTCATTTGCGATTATTTTCTAATCATATTTCTCTCAGTGCAAAATGAGATTATCATTTTATTAGGCCAACTATTCATTCATTATGTAATAAGAAAATGCGCTGAAGCATATCGGCAAACAAATGAAAAAAAGGAAAAAAACAACCCAACAAACCAATTCATTGCATCGGACGGCAACTTGTGAGGGTAAAAATCAAATGCTTCGACTATAATGGAGAAGCAAAGTATTTGAAAAATTCGAAACATGTGCATTATTGTGCAAAGTTTTCTTTTTTCTTTTTTCTCGTTTACAAGTAACTACTACGTTTTGCTTTTGTTTCGTTTGCCTATTTGAAGAGGTATCAAATTTGTTCAATAGAAACTACATTCCGTGGAAAAACATCAATTATCTAACTTTTTGTTTAGTTGCAACTATCACTACAACTACTACTATTGTTGCTGCTGCTTCTGCTACTACACAATATCAATTGCCTTTCAAAGTGCAAGAAAATTAAGAAAAAATTAGTTTTAAAATTAAATAAAAAAGTTTTTATTTCATTTTCAAATAATAGATGCAAATTAAAATAATTCAATCGAATTTGAATTTTATTGTAGTTTAAGAGGCGATTTGATGTAATCATGATTTTAATAAGAGTTTGTAGCATGTAATAACAATGTAATTAAGTATTTAATGTAATTGCAAGCACATTAAAAAAAAAGTAAAAATATTTCGTTGGCTTAGCAGCAAATGTGCTAAGTCCACTTTTTATGAAAATTGAGATTTTATTGTATCAGATTTTATTATTTCAACATAATAAAATACCTTTATGTTGTTTTGTCTTGTTGTTATGGAATGTTATGAAATATGCTATGTAAAAAAAAGAAAAAATATTAAAAGTACGTGCTGAAATCAACTACCCACAGTAATGAAATAAGTCAATATATAGATAATATATAGTTGGCTAAAGTTAATTAAAAATATAAAAAAATCTTTAAACAAAAAACAAAGTAAAAGATAAAGATAAAGGAAAAGTCCCCATTAAAAGTAAAATAACATAAAAAGCAAATGTGTTAACTTCCAAAACAGCCTACAAGTTTGCAAAAGATTTAGCAATTTTACAATTATTTACACTTAAGCAAGATCAACCAAAAAAGTTATACAGTCTTATGTCTTTCTTGAAAAATTAAAAAGTTGACTTAGTACATTAGTACATGTGCTGGCAAAGCCAAACATTTGTTTTTCCTTATTTCACTTAGTACATTAATTTAAAATGATATTTAAATGATATTTCAACTTTTTTAATCAAGACTGCCCTATGTCCATTTATAAAAAATAGAGTATATTTTTTTTTATTCAACAGAAGAAAATGTCACAAAATTAAAAATACAAATTCATTTATCAATATATTTATTTGTTTTGATATGATATGAAGTATTTATTGAAAAAGTAATTTTTTTAAAGAAAAATATATATGTATTTGTACAACATTTTCATAGTTTTGATGTATGTAGCTGTCGTCTTTAATATAATTTAGTAGCTGACTACACGGCGAAGATTGTAGTCGTGTAGCGGTGTAGCCGCTGTTGTCTATGTGTTTAATGCATTATATGGAACTCATCTAGCGTTCGTTATGAAAGGGGTCCAAATCTAAAAACAAAACAAATTGAGTATATCAGTCGAATAGCAGCTATTATGCAGCAGTCCAGAGTTAAGGGTTCGCTTCCCACCAACAACTCTGTGTTTTTCACTACACGTTGGAAGGAAGACCAGAAAGATGCTTGGATATAATTTGAATACCTTAAACTGATTAACTGCGTTAATGACACCTCATGGAAACTTTCAGTAGCGTATATTATATGTGAATGTCTAGCACACCGTCTAAAATTAGGCTTAGCTCCACTAGCAGGCATATATTATAAGAGGTGATATGGGAACCTTCACCTGCTAGCAATTAAAAGAAATCAAAAGTTTAGGCAACGACGCCCATATCAGGTCTCCCACTAGAACACCCTTTAATTTTTGAGTTTATTTTATGTTATTTTTTGTTATAACAGACATAAAGAATAACACACAAATTAATAACCATAGATAACACATAGATAGTCAACTGAAACGTCAAAAACCTAAGTCTCTTGTGAAAAAACCTAAGTCTATGAATGTATTGGTAGGCAAAATTGTATAAGTGTTGGTTTTTAAAAAGAATTCCCCACAGCACATAGTTGTATAAAATATTTTGTAAAAACAGAATATTTTTTTACATGCAATTTTAGATGTTAAAATTAAATAATTCATTTGCTTTTTTAATAAAAATATGAATTTTATATTTTTCTAATATATTTATGTGCGAAAAAAGTTAGATTGAATTTTAAATTTTAAATATTTATTATATTTATTTGAAAATATTCATCCCCTAAAAGACAAAAAAATACAACACCGTGTAGAAATAAATTTCACCAAAAAAATGTCAATAAAATTAAATTTATTTTGTATTAAAAAATTTGGAATAAATAAATTGTTAAATAATTTTTTGTGCAAAAATTCAAAATTGTTTAAATATTTGAAAAGTGCAATAGAATATCGCGCAATAGTGTCTAAATGTAAATAAAAATGTTATTTCCCTAAGTGCGTTGAATTCACACCATACCTGTATATGTGAAGACATTTGTAGCTTCATTTTTGACGTTTGGAGAGCTGGCCATCTATGTGTTATCTATGTTAATAACCTAGTCCTTTTGGAAGTCGGTTAAAAAATAATTTAAATTGTGTTTTATTTATAATCAATAGTCATTACTTTTTACAAAAAACCTATTTTAAAATTTATAAAAATCCGGGTTTTAAGAACTAAGTTTTTTTCAATCCAATTTTTTTAATTTAGAAGCTACAATTAAGCGATTTAATCGCCTAGTCTTGCATTAAACTCAAATTTTGTAATGTTTGTGGACAACCTTTAATTTTTTATGTACTCGCATATACACGTCTTCAGATTGTGTTCGAAGCTCACTGTTCCAATCCAATCTGTTTTGTGCTATACTATAATTTTTTACCTTGTATGGGAGTTATCACGCCCACTGTCTCTATCTAGTCCACGTTTTGCTAGACTATGCACATTACTATGAGGGTTAGTTGTGAAAAGTTTCAAGACTCTACGTATTGTAGTTCCCTAAGTACACTATGATAATTTTTCTTTTTGTATGGGAGTTACCACACCCACTGTCCAAATCCAGTTTGTATTTTGCTAGACTACGCTCATTAGTACGATTTTTACTTGTGCAAAGTTTTAAGACTCTACCTATTGTAGTTATCTTTGTACACGATAACAATTTTTCTTCTTGTATGGGAGGAAGCACGCCCACAATCCTATTCTAGTCGGTGTTTTTCTGGACCTTGCACATTAGTATAAGAGATACAAAGTTTCAAGACATTACCTTTTGTAGTTCTCTAGGCGCACGATAATAATTTTTTACTTTGTATGGGAGGTACCATGCCCACTATTCCAATCCAGCCAGTTTTTCGCTAGATTGTGCGTATTAATATTAATAAGAGAGTTATTAAATCAAAATTTCAAAGTTCTACTTATTACAGTTACCAAGTTCACGATGATAAATATTTACTTTGTATGGGAAGTGCCACGCCCACGAAAAATATTAAAAAGAGAAGTATCCTATTTTACCCATCGCATATCTGGTAACAAACTGTGAAAAATCCTATAAAAGTCCAAATTTTTTTTTTAAATGAAAGCAATCTATAACCACAACTTTTTAAATAAAAAATCAAAGAAAAATAAAACAAGTACTAGTGCAATTTATATTCGTCCGTGCCGTTTCTTATATACCCTTCATCAAGATGATTACTAGTTTACCGCACCGTATTGACCATATTAACTTAGAATAGTCAGACTAAAGGAAAAAACCCTTTAAGAAAATGTCTATATTGCCAAAAGACGGCTCCTAGTTCTCAGTTGCTTTCTATGAAATACAAATCTAAGCAAAACAACTCTATCAACCTAAAATCAAAAACAATATTTTCCAGGGGTTTATTGCCACCCAAGATCTGTATGTCTATTGGTTGCCGTATAATATGTAGTAAAAAAGCAAACGAAAATCGTTACAATCAAAAAATTAAAAAAAAAACCTGAAAAATTATAGGTAGTCGCGATTTTTTGCTCACAGCCTCGAATTGTAATAGCAAAATTTTAGAAACTATGCTTGGCTGATTGGTAGACTTAAATTACGTGTATCTCTTGGGGTGCCTTGGCAAAGTTGATTTCAACCCGAACAAAGACGAGCATCGCTTAAACAATTTCTCTTTGTATAAGAATCCAGAATATATGTATAAACACACGTAATGAAAAACTTACATATATATACCCTTTCCACCTGTGGTGAAGGGTATAAAAATGTCATATCAGTATCAGTGGAAACACATTAATTTTACCTTGTAATAGCGGATATAAAACATTTATATTTTTGGCTTTGTTTATGATCAGTTTAAAATAATTATGATCATAATTTTTAACGTGCACTTGGATTAGTTATAATTTTTTTTTATTTCATTGTCTGTTTACTTTATATCAGGCATATGCATGTTTAAGTACTTCAACCTTAAAAGTTTTGACACAATATACTTTAGCACTAATGAACAATGAAAAAACACTTGTCAAAACATACTGACACATAAACTCAGTGACATTTGCGACATTCAAAACAAACTCTCATTAGCTAATTAAATTATTAAAATGTCATGAAAAATAAACAACAAAATAAAACCTTTTTTCACTGTAACTTAAAAGAGACCACCGCTGTCATTAAATATCATGTTTTAAGCGCCATACAAGTGTATAAAACATTTAAACTCGTGCACTAGAAAATCTGAAATAAACTCACTTCTTGTTAGTCCCAAGAATATTTGAACTCATGGTCAGTTTGTTGAAAGAAAAGGTTGCAAATAAAAGCAGTTCGAAAAAAAAACACCTGACATAAAACAGCATATTGTTACTAGGGGCTCACAGTTAACATGGCATACAGCTCGAGGGGTGGTGCCAACGTGACTTTTAATAAATACTAGTACATTTGAGTAAATGTTAAATTTGGTTGTTGTTGTTGTTGTTATCGTTGTTTATAAAACTTAAAGGAAAACAAAATATTAAAATTTAAGTGTAGTTATTTTTAATGGTTGTTGAAAGCAATTTTTAAAGTAAACAGAAAAAAATTGCATTCGTTGAAAAGCACTTGCGCTATAAAAAAAAAATAATATATAAATATAAACTTAAGTGTTTTAAAACTATAAAAATGTTTATGTTTAAACAAATTTTATTTTAATATAAATTATATATATTATATCTTAAAATTATTCATATTAGTTTTAATAGGTTTAAAGAAATCATTACACACTTGTGGATTTCGGATGGTAAAAGACATGATTTAAGTTTTAAATAGGTGCCGCCTTTCCCAGTAACCCTTTTTTTATTTCTAAATTTTAAGAAATGGTTTGGCGAAAAAATAGTTGAGTCAAGTATACAAAGTCCTTTTTTAGGGCTTTAAATAATTGAACTAGAGCTACTAGAAGTAACACAGTGGGCATTTTGCAAAAAAAAGATGTGAAATCTGTAGTTTCTAAAAAAATAGTATGATTTCTTTTAACATAAGGTACCTCAGGCATTTAAAAAATTTTAAGCCAATGCGAACTTTAATTTGTGAACAAATTTAAATTTAAATATTTTAAATTTTATAAGTCAGGCTTAAGTTCGTTTTATTCTTTTTTAGTTGAAAGAATTGGGGTATCCAAACGGTGTCTTATCGAGTCATATTGTCATAATGTCATAATATTTTAAAACAGTTTTAAAAAATTGTTGTTGATTTATGTGTAAAAAAGTCGTAAAAAATTAAGACTTTTCTACATATGTTTATTGTTTTGTCATAAATTGGCAAAAGAATTCGGAGTTAAGTGGTTAAAGCTATTAAGTTAAGCCGGCGATGGTAAAAACAAGCTTCCGCCAGAATAATCGAAAAGCAGAAATTATTATTAAAAATAAATAAATAAATTAAAAATAACACACTAAATTACAACGGACGTTCACAGCAGTCATATTTTTTCGTTTTATTATTTTATGACTTTTGAATACCCCAAATATAATGTGATTAATTTTAAAGAAAAAATCTGGAGTGGCTTACACTCAACTTAACCATACCCAATGGAAACAGTAAACTACCCCTTGTTCTTTCTTGATTATGCCCAAAATTTACACAGCTCTTTATCTCCATATACCAAAGGAACATACTAAATTTCATTTTAATATGTCATACGCTATGACCTGTACAGCGTTCACAAATTTGGGCGTAAGGAAACTACCCCTTGCTCCCTCCCGATTATGCCAAAAAAACTTTAAAGCTCTTCAGCTCCATGTATTAAAGGCACATACTAAATTTCATTTTGATATGTTAAACGGTATGACCTGTACAAACTCCACAAAAATAGTGGCATACACAACCACATCCACCTACCCACAGAAATCATCGCGAAAATAGCCAAAATGGATTCAGGAGACCTCAAAATCTAAAAATCCGTCGAAATCACGACCTCGATTTTTTTTTCACGATTTTTATACTTTACCTTATACTACGTCTGGTAAAGTAAAAATAATACTAGAAGAGGATTAACTAAAAAAGAATGTTAGGGCAAAACAAATGACCAAAATGTTGCTTTCATTGCTAACAAAAGTTTGGCTGAAGACAACAACAAATATAAGTGGTATCTAAGAAAAATATCAAAAATGCGGGAAGCTTTAGGTAGAATTGTTCTCACCATCTGACGATGGATGATTGATTACAAATTTTCTCGTATTCCTTAATCTGAGTTTGGTTGGTTAAATGGCTTAAGTACCCAAAGTAGATAGATACGAAGAGTACTGAAGACAGATGTAGTGATCTAGTAAATGCATTGCATTCTGCTAGTGTCTAAAATATTATGTAAACAAAAGTATTGAGTATTATTGAGTACATAATTAAAAGTAGTTAGAAGTAGTAGAAATTACCTGTTACGTCTACGTCGTCAAATACATATTTGTCTAGTCTGATCTAAGCGTTTTTCGCTATCTTTACTCCAAAAAGACTTAAGAGACAAACTTGACTGTTAAAACAAAAATTTTAAGACTTAAGCAAAAAAACTTTACATATTAATATATCATAAAAGACTTAAGCAACATACTTCTTTAAGGTTTTCAAAGCCAAACAATCACACGTAGCGATATTTAAGAGACTTAAGAAACAAACTCTCAATTTTTAATAAACAAATTAATTATTTAAAAAAATTAAAAATTTTAATAAACAAATTGTAAAGTAAGACTCTTACTTTTATAGTGCTTCACGTATACGTATTTACTTTATATAAGTGTACCTATCCCTGGATAAAATTCTAAAATTTATATAAAATTCTAAAATTTATATAAAATTCTAAAATTCTAAAAACTATTTTAAACCTCTGTAAAAGGTGTTTGAAATATTTTAATAACAATGTAATTCCACAAAGTAAAAATACAAATCAAATACAAATTTTATTAATTTGGCTATTTGGCTATTTGGCTATTTGGCACTAAGTAATTCATATTTTGTCATTAGGCAAGCCATATACGATGCGATGGTTATACAACCAATTCTAGGCATCAAATGTATGCTGTTCATGTACAACTTCATTTAACAACCCAGCTCTCTCAAAGTAAGATGGCGTCCAAAATTTTAACGTATTCTTTAATTGACATCGTCCGCAAATAATACTTAATATTCAATGATAACTGGAAGGTGGTCATAACATTACTAAGCACAAATACTACATAAAGTCGTACGCGAGAGGCATACAAACGTTGTGACGTGTGGGTACAACTTGACAAAAAATTAAAACTTTTTGATCTTTCGTACAACCTACACACAACTTTAATGCAATAAGCTCATAAACTCGTGTACAACTCGCGTACAACTTACTGATTTCTAGAATTGGATGTACAACCATCATCGCATCGTCTATGGCTTGCTTTACGTAATTTACAACAGCGCCATCATTCAACCGTGTTTAAAATATTCCACTTTCAACAATAAAAGGTGCCTCTTTAAAATATTTTTTTTATATTTTATCATTATGTATTTTAAAACACCGTCATCTGTTGCGAAACCGTATTTAAAATATCCCTCTTTTAAACCGGAAATTTGCAGTATTTTTAACCGGAAATTGCGCACTTTTACTGCTATTTCTCCACTTTCTTTTGGAAATGAGATATTTTTGCGGAAAAAAAGTATTCTGTATTGGAATCAGGATGCTAAGGTATCTCCTCATAAAAGTTTGTCAAAATCCATCCAGTAGTTTTTACGTGATGCGCACACAGACAGAAAGACAGATAGGAATTGAGATACTATTTTATTATATGTATAGAAGATTTATTAATTGTTACAATACAATTACAAAATATATTTTATCATAAATTATAGAGCATAGTAAAGCAGACCTTCACTCGTGGTAGCGAAACGCCCAGAGTCTTTGGTGGCGATCGAACCCACAACACCCAAACTGCTAGACTAGCACACTACCTTAACGGTGCTTACCGGTGTACCCGAATTCATTATTTTATAAGATATACAGACAAAATTTCTTACACCCATTAAAGGTTTTAATTACTTTTACATTAAAATTCAATTAAGTTTTTAATTAATTCAAATATATGTGTATTTGTTTAAAACAGAACAAAAAGATTTCCTAATGCAACAAATAATTGAATCAATTAATTATTTAATTATATTTTAATCTGAATTCAATTAAAACCTTTAATTGGTGAAAATATTTTTTTCTCTGCAAATAACCCCTTTTACTCTTCCCTGAGGTAGGATCAATATTAACCATGGCATTATAAAGATAAATAAGATTCTGACATTTCTAGCTGCAAATAACCTCAATTCTTTTTCAAACAAAAGAAATTAACAGCGTTTCGGTATTTTTGTCTGTTCTCCTTTTCTTTCGTTAAACTCACAATTGCTATTTGCTGGCTCTATAGATTCGTGTATGTTGAACTCTGGATACCGGTCTACCTCCAGTTACAATGTAGACTTACCCACGCATAAGGAGCTCTGTGAGGGTGGACTTTATTATCTCCATGAATGACCGTGGGAATCGGAAAGGGATAAGCCCGGAAGCCTCGGAAGAGGCGGAAAGATTAATGCCTCAGGAAACTCCGGTCTTAACTCGCCTAAGGAAGAAATCAGAAGAGATGAACAGGAACCCCTCACAAGGGGTGAACAGGTTAAATTCTAAGGGCTCTCCTATGGCGTTGAACCGAGCTATTCCGATAGGTATGGACAAGAAAGCCTCGTTAGAGGTGTAGAGGTTAATCCTTTAGGAAGTCCGATTGTCACTGGCCAATGGGGGTTATTGGATAATAATGACAAAGAAACCTTGCAAGGGGTGGACGTTTCAATCTGTGAAGATACTCCTGGGGCTATGCAGGTGAATGCAGATGAACTGGACGCACCTGACCCTATGGGCTTAGGTAAATCCTTTTCGAAAGCAGGCACCTCATAGTGGTGGAATATTTTCTAAAACTTAACAGATGTGCCTCGGTTAATGAGGTAACATTGATGTGGGTTAAGGGACACATAGGCACAGCTGGAAATGATACAGCAGACCAACTAGCAAAAAGGGGATCTGCTGTAAATTTCTCTGGACCAGAACCCAGAGTAGTGCTGGGTAATAGCATAATGCGAGCTAAGGACCAACAATGGGTGGACTTATCAAACGTGAAAAGATGGAGGGAGACCACTAGGTGTAGGTAGGCTCGAATGGTGTTTAAAGAGTCCATAGGCTGGAAGGCCAGTAAGGTACTCGGATACAATAGAAGTACTCTAAACGGGATAACTTCATTAGCGACAGGTCATGGAAACTTCAAGATTAAAGGCTGGTTTGTCATTTCAGTTGTCTATATTCAAAGGGGACGGAAGGGTGTCGTTATTCCCCCTACATTAAAATAAAAAATATAAAAAGTTGAATAATCTGTTGCACAATTGTGGTACGTAAAGTTTTATCAGATTTTTATTGATATAAGGGATTTTAAAACTTTTTCTGTTTCCCAGGAAATTAGCCAAAATTATCTCTGGAAATTGCTAATATTGTTTCCCTGGAATCTCCGGGCAGCTATTCTCGTTTTCCAAACCCTTCTCCTCAGATAACACTCATAAATCTTAAAAAAAAATTACCCGTATCCACCATTGAACAGCATAAATACGCCTAAGATGGTATGGCATTTAAAGTTTCGCAAAGACCAGATAGTTTAATTTCTAAGGAAACTCCAGTAGATGAGTTTGTGATCTTAAGAAAATGTCCTTTATAATTAAAGAATATATCCTAACAGCATAAATTAAAATGTTTCTAACATACAGCGCATGTATGTTGAATAATAACAGAGAACAATTAAGATCGACTACACAAACGTTATAGACTTTGTTAAAACTGTTCCCTAATTTTACTTCCAGTGAATACTTTATCGTTTAGATATTTAATAAAATAATGTTTAATTTGTAAGATTTCTTAACTTACCTTCTTTGGTTAAAGCTTCCGTATTATTTTCATCATCTAGAGTTAAATTATGGTTATCGTCTACATCGTTATCCTTTGATTCGTACTCGTATTCGACCTGGGAAGTATCGATATCATAGAAATTAACACGGGTTACGTGACGTACATAGTTAGTGGTGTTAGTAACATAATTAGAGTTCTTAGAAGATTTTGATTTGGTTTTGGTGGGGGGTAATAAATAATTGCTGTTGGGTTTGTAAAATGACACTGCAGTCGGTGTTCTTGTGCTTGTGCTTGCGCTTGAAGCGGGAACCGTGTTCGAGGGTGGTAACTGATGTATTGCGTGTTTCTGTTCCGCCGGCGGTTGTATCGTATGCTCTGGTATTGTTGCCAAAGTCGGTTGAGACTGTGTTCTGCAGCGAGGTGGTTTTGGTACAATATTTGCACATACTTTGACACTTGAACTTGGTTCGATGTCGTTGCGATCGCTGTCACCGTGATAAAATTGAATTCTGTCCGCAACATAATTGGGCGGTTTGGTCTTAGGTAGAGGTGGCGGGGGTGGAGAAACTGAAGTATATCTATAATGACTAGTATTTCTGTTTTCTGACAAAGCAGCAGAAGAATGTTGAGGATTAAAGTTATCTGTATATTGAAAAAATCCAGCAGGTGGTTCTGGTGGCGGTGCAGCGTAGTAATATGATGAAGTTTGTTGATTGTTATTGTTGTAATCTTCCAAAGATTTATGTTTTTTATTTTTATTGTTAGTTGTTTGAGGTTGTTGATTGTAGTCGTTAGTTGGTATGGCAGTTTCGCCGGTTGACGTTGTCGATGTGGCAGTACTGCTGCTTTCGTTTGATCTTCCATCACAGCCATTTGCAGAATATGGCGGCAATAGTAAAATCACCACCATTCGATCATTTGAATTAGTTCATTCATTTAATTTGTGTCACCTTTTATATGCGAGTGTTTTATTTTATTTATTTATTTATTTATTTATTTATTTTTTTTTTTTGTTTTATTTTTAATTATTTTTGTTTTATTATTTAAACAATTTTCATTTTATTTTACACCGCTTTGAATAGTGTAATAAAAATTTTCTCATTATTCTGTTGTTGAAATTGTTTTTCTTTCTCTTCTTTTTAAAATGCATTAAATAGTTTAAGTTTTTCCTTTATTTTTCTTTTTAATAAATTAAATCATTATTTCTGTTTGTTTTGTGATGCTTCTTTTTACTTTGTTTAAATAATGTAAATTTAATGGAAGATGACTTCATGCTATAAAATAATTTATTTTTTTTTTTGCATTTAGTTTCATGTTTTACTTTGCTTGTAATTGCAATGACTTACAGTGAACGACAAAAAAGAAAATATTTATGATTTAATTTTCCTTTAATATAAAGCCAGATATTGATGTGAAAGTCCTGTTTCTTTTCAAATTTTATACGTACTATTTTACTACGCCATTGAATAGCGCCATTCGCAAAAAATTTTAGCTAATACAACTGTGATTCAAAAAAGGATGAAGTAGAAATGCCTAGGAGCTGATATTATTTGTCTGCCTTATAACACCTTGACGCTGGTGCTTCGGGGCACCAGTCCCAGGGACTTAAACGAGGCCTGTATTGCAATTCATTTACCAGTTATAACGGATATCGAATCGTTAAAAAAAATTAAACAACATAATTATCGATTTTGCTAAGCAGCAACACTTTTAAAGAATACTCGTTATTTTTTGAAGTCAGCTATTATTGTTGACAAGTCTATTGTTGTGAAATAAACGGTCATTATTTTTTGAGTTGTTTATTTTGTCGACAAGAAAAATATTATTTTTGAAAATTTAGAAAATGAATTTTTGCAATATGAGTCTGGTTTTAATACTAAATAATATAAACATCATTAATATATAATAAAATAGTAACTCATTTCCGTCTGTCTGTCCTTCATTGTTTGTGTTAGCATCACGTAAAAACTACTGAATGGATTTTAACAAAATTTTGTGAGAAGGTACCTTAGTATCCTGATCCCAATATAGGATACTTATTCCCAAGAGAAAGTGGAGAAAAAGCAGTGAAAAACGTAATTTTCGGTTTAAAGGTGCTGAAATTTTCGGTTTAAAACTGGGATATTTTCAATACGATTACATTTTCACCACACACCTTTTTTTTGAAAATGGGATATTTTAGATGCTATTACGCAACAGATGGCGCCAGTTTAGTAAAATTTGTATTTTTACTTTGTGGAATTACATTGTTATTAAAATATTTTAAACACCTCTTTATACAGAGGTTTACAAAAGTTTTTAGAATTTTAGAATTTATATAAATTAAATACATATACCATAACTGAAGCACTATAAAAGTAAGAGTCTTTCAATTGGTGTGGAATACTTTTAAAGCAAAACTGAGCAAAATATTGTCAGGACGCCCACGACGTGGCGGGCACAGCTAGTACATAATATATCTGTTTAATATTAATAAATACAAATTAAATTTATGGAAGTTTTAATGGAAGTTTTTTTCCAACTTAAATTAATTTTTTCTATACAGCACGCAAATACATAGTTATTATTTTTTTATTTATTTATTTAAATATATTTAAGTCTATACAATAACTTCATACAGACTTTAGCAACATAATTTAATAATAATAAATTTGTTTTCTTTTCTATTCCTCTTTGTGCTTTTCGCTTTTTTTGGACAGAGATGCCACATTTCACTTATTTGTGTACGTAGAAACACATTGTTGTTTACTATCGTTAAAAAGTAGTTAGTAAATCCTACGTTCGTTACTGCAAACAACAATAGCTGTTGACTAATATAAAAATTGTCGTATTCTTTAAAGTTAGTGAATTGCACAACTGAAAGTGAAAGATTATAACATTCGAGGTCTAATCAGTGTACCATGGAAACCACTGACGGTCCACTGGGACAACTGTACTTTCCCTGTAGCCGGCTACTGGGAAAAGTAAAGTAATAGCTGTGGTTTCGCGGGAAGAGCGATTTAGGTGGCTTCTGTTGAAGTGCAAAAACGGAGTGGCGGAAGTTTAGATGGAGTTTAGCTCCTAAAACAGGGTTATTAGCATGGTCTTGCCGGCCATGTTCTAAAAATATTACTTGTTGTATCGCTACGCGCAACAAGGGCACTGTTGAGGTAATGATTCACTATCATAATCAGTCGTACGATTTGTCAAAAATTTTATGTGTGCTCAAAAAGTATGATAGTGTGGATTAAAAGTGTATGTGTGTGACATACTTTTTGACAGATAGATCTGTACGATTTTATAATATTTTAGAAAAATTCATAAAATATACGATTGTGTAGGATAGTGAATCCTGGCCTTTAGACACATGATATTCACCTGGTGATAAGACCCCACCGTCATATTGAGGCCACAAATTTGGTACTGTTACATTACATCTCTTAAAAATATCTGGAAATCTTCCAGCAACGCCATATATATGTTTACGACACCCAAAAGAAACTTTTAACACACAGACATAAAACTAAACATCACACAAAATAATATGAAAACTTCAAACGAATAAAACGAATAAACATACCCTTTGAAAGTTAAAGCTAATATTGTCTACTCGTTAGATTCCGATAACTTCCCAACCAAGGCACATTTATCAGGTAGCGTCACTACGGAGGGGAAATATTAAGATTTTATAGCGATTTTGACTGTTAAACTTGCAAATTTTCCTCTTACTGTCAAACCCATATAAAAAAACTAAAATTTTTACCTTAATACTCATAGTTCCCTCCCGTATTGAGGCTACCTGATAAAAGTGCCTTGATCCCAAATTAAGCTATTGGCCCTAAGAACAACATTTGTCAAAATACCTTTAAAAAAGCTTTTTGTATTTTTATATTATGGAATCGAGTCAGCAAAGATGCTAATGACCCTCATTAAGATTAAGATTAATATCACCAAATGTATAATGTAGTCACAATAAATATTTAAAAGATAGATATAACAAGGAAGTTTTATATTTTGTTTTTTACTTGCAGCGGTACAAGAATTTTTTTTAATACGATATTTTTAAAGAGAAGTTGTACTTTCGAATTAGCAGTTCTGTAGCGGTGGTATGTATTCATACCTAGCGGTAAAACATAAAAGGCCCTCTCACTTCAAGCCTTCTATAGGGCATGCTTAGACGTTCTCTCGCTATGATCCTCATTTTTCTTTTTTTTAATTAAGTAGCTCTTCCCATTTAAATGACTGCCTCGATAGAATGGTTTGTATTGCGCTAGTCTATCACTTTGGGGTTTGCGGTTTCTATATACAATAAATAAAAAAAAAATATACAAAATGCATAAAATGAATTCCAAATCTATAACTCATTTTTTGTCTGGTTGTCTTTTCTTTTTTGTGTTCGCATCACGTAAAAACTACTGGATGGATTTTAACAAAATTTTGTGAGGAGGTACATTAGTATGGGAAGTAAGTATTGGAAATAAAATATTTTTCCGCAAAAATATCTTATTTCCAAGAGAAAGTGGAGAAAAAGCAGTGAAAGTACACCGATATTTTCTACCAAATTTACTGCATACTTTAAGGCATCTTTTAGTTTTTTAAACAGCAGTATATTTTAAGTAATGTTGCGCAGCAGATGGCGCTGTTTTAAAATAATGAGTGACTGTATTTTACAGAGCTTGCAATAATTTTTAGAATTTCATATAAATTTTATGATTTGATTCAGGGATGGGTACCTTTATATAAAGTAAATACGTAAGAGTCTTAAAATTTGCTGTAGAATACACCTAGTACTTAATAAAATCAGAACAACAATATATTTAGTCAAAACATTTGTAATGGAATTGAATTAAATTGAAGACCGACTTTTTTGGACGCTTGTCAGCAGAAGTTAGAGTGGAAGGTCTGCTCCGCAATGATACCCTGTTTAAAAAGAATGAGTATATAATGCGACTGGGACTCCTTGTGCCTGCTAAAAACAGAATAAACAGGCCTTCTAGAAGGTCTTCTCAAGGCCTTCATACTCCTCCTTTCTGCCGCTAGGTAGGGTTTTGGTGGTACATTAATATTGATAAGATTCGTAATTTATGCCTGGGAAGTTACAGGTAGTTCTCATAAATATAATTTGTTTAAAATTTGCTTCAATTCACTATAAACCTTCTTCTCTTTGCTTGTGTTTTTAATATATTTATTCTCTTTGCAGTTCTCATATTTATTGCTGTTTGATGTATTTATTATTATGATTATTTAAGTCAATTATTGTTTTGTTTGTGTATGTAATATGAAATAAATTGATGATCATTATATATTTATTTACCTAAAACTATTTTCAGTTGTCGTACTAATGATAACAATGAGTTTTAAAGTTTTTGTTTTTTTTTTCTTAAAATTTATAGTTCCTGTATTGAAGATAAATTATTCGATAGTTTTTTGTTTGATTACACAGTGCAACCGTGAAAAAAATATACGATCTTGATAGTAGAGGTTCGATTCTACTACCAAAGGGTAGTAAAAACCTATACTCAGTTTGGCGATTTTGGCGATCAATTTTTATTTATGGGTCTCGAAAGATTCTGAAAATCAGTGGGAATTTCATCAGTTTTTCTTTAATAACTCATTAATACAAGGCGATATCGCTTAACTTTATTTAGCAATAGCAATTCGCTAAATAAATGCTATTAACATTTTATGTAAAAAAAAATAATTAATTTCTGCACTTTTGTTAAAAATAAAAGAAAAAAAATATATTTCACTTTTATTTTTTTAGCATAACTTGCAGGGACTCCCAAATTTTCACTAATAATATATACAAATATAAAAAATATATATAAACTTTTGTTAATATACTAATACAGTTTGAACGTCGCTAGGCACCCTAAGTAACACTTTCTACCTTAAAAACGGCAGTTTAAATAAATAAAAATTATTCACCAAGATCGCCAAACCGAGTATAGGGTTTTACTACCCTTTGGTAGTAGAATCGAACCTATACTGTCAAGTCCATGTATTATTCGAAAAGTTTTGATTTGTTGCACTGTGTTTTTTTTTATTTTTTGCTTATGATTTATAGTTCAATTATTTTAACGCACGTACGCGTACAGTGACTCAATCGGGAATTCGGACAAAGTTGTTATAAAAATACTTTCAATTCAGTTTTATTTAAACCGACAATACTCTACGAAACTTTTCGCTTGTGTGCATAACACATCCAAAGCCTTTGGTGGGAATCGAACCCGCTACTCCCAGATTGATAGACTAGCGCAATTTCAATCAGTCTCTCGAGGCACTCATACGGTTCGACACTCGATAATCTAGGCCTAAGCTATTAGCTTTTAAATTGTTTTTCTAGGATTGCCAACACTTTAACAAAATCTTTAATTAATTTCGGGAAACATTTAAAAAATGTTAATATCGTTTGCAATATACATGAAATAAACAATGATTCAGGTTTGTTCAAATTTTCATTTAAGTCACTGTACATACTGTACATATAGCAGGTGGTCCAAATACAAGTATCTTTTTAAAAAGTAAATAAAATGAACTAAACTTAATTTCTTTAATAATGTTCCCATTATTTTTAGAACACGATATTCTAACATGTGACTGCCGCGGCTAGCTCTTATTCTGTCAGCCTTATTTTCTAAGACTTTATTAACGGTTTGTGGTTTTGGCTTAAGTATGGTGCGGCAGATATTAACATTAAGGGTATGGATCGTTTCTGTATTAAATGGATATCATTGGTCTTTAAAAGGTCAAATCACAGCTTCGAGGCTGCAGCGAGATGGCTGAACGCTTACGATTACTGAACTTACTGTTCTATTAGTGATCGATTGTTTGATCAGCTGTGTGACAACGTGAGCGATTTTGCTGTAACCATATATTATTCAAGTTCCAATTTTTTCAGATCATAAAAAGTCCGTAATTGTGGCTGTGTAGCGTTCGCCGTTGACTGAAATAATGTTTTCAGCAGTATTTTCGAAAAAAAAATGGGTAAATCATGCCACCACTCCCTTAATGAGAGCAAAACTGTCACTGTTCTTGACAATGACTTGATCAGGTGCCATATTCTGTTATCCCATAGCTTTAGCATAACATAAAATGAGCATTTAAAACTAAAGATGTAAAAAAATATATGTAAGAATTCACGTATTTTTGTATAAATTTTCAGAATTTTAGCGATAGCTTTATATTGTTCGTTAAAATAGCCGCCAAAATAAAAATGCTCCTCGTCGGAAAAGAAGATTTTTCGGTTAAATTCGATTTCCTCTCAACGCAAATAAATTTGCGGATCTTCAATATTGCATACAGAAAAAATCTACTAGTGTCAAAATAACGTATAAGTGAGAGAGATTCGCCCCTGTCACTGCAGCATTTCTAAAAGCTTTGACGATGAGCTCTTGGGTAAAATGGGGGCTCCAGACGCCAGGGTTCCTGAAGCCTGAATCTGGAAGAACAGGTCT
The DNA here is from genome assembly GCA_949628195.1 of Phasia obesa. Taxonomy (NCBI): domain Eukaryota; kingdom Metazoa; phylum Arthropoda; class Insecta; order Diptera; family Tachinidae; genus Phasia; species Phasia obesa. The sequence goes on from OX451218.1 coordinate 126,786,393, forward strand.
GTTTTATTATGTGTCCTCTTCGAGGCCCGAACAGTGTCTTAAAGACTGGAATGGTAACCGGTGGCCACACTGAGAGGGGCGGCGGCCGGTTGTTGGTGAGGTCCACTACGGGGATTCACGTGGTGGCTGTGATTTGGATCAAGGCATGCAGTTGGTGTATGATTCATCAAGTGTGCTGTTGCAGACCATCCAACAGTAGGAGTTGGATGGAGTTGGATGGTCTCCAACACGTAAACAAGAGGTTAGGACATGGGTCCAAGCTTCTATGTTCTATAAATTGTTACTCATATCGTACGTATTGTGCATTGTGCGGTATTATGTGATGATGGGACAATGGCAATAACTATTGTCGCTTCACTGCACTTGTATTGTGTAGTGTGCGGTATGGGGGTGCTGGTCAATACATTAAAAATTCATCCGGTGGTAAGAACACCGTCAGATAAGGGCCAACACGGTTGACGTTAATCTTGTTCACGAATAAGTGAGAGAGATACTGGTATTAATAGTTACTAGCCTGTACATGTTTTTTTTTTAATATCGGTTGGTATAAGGAGTCATTTATTTTTATTGATTTTCCTAAGTTGTCATTTATAATTTTTTAAAGTTTTTGTTTTACCTTTAATTTAATTTATGTACTCGCAGTGTTGTTTAAGTTGCAGTGCATTATATTTGAATTTTGTTGTTTCTGTTTTAATTTTTTCCTTGTTGGGGTTGTTGTTATTGCTGTTGACTGTTGTTGGGGTTACTCAATAGTTCGCCCTAGATTTTTGACTCACGACATTCAAGTTAAAACTATCAAATATGCACTATCAACAACAACAACGAACTCCAACTCCGACTACAACACTAAACAAAATGTTAATGTTTAGCGTAAATACAATTGTGGGATACACAAGTTTCTTTTGTTAATTTAACTATACTGGATTTTTTTTTAATATTTTTTCTTTGCTAATTTTTTCTTTTTATTTTAATCTTTTTTGTTTTATTTTATGATGTTTTTGGGTTTATTTATGGCCAGCTTTAACCCACAGGTATAAAATACATAATTAATAATAATAATAAATATGTTTGTTACTTTAAGTGAAAAACAAAAATGTTGATTTGGAGGTTGTTGGTGAAAAATACCTGCCTGCATCAGTTGAAATTTTATTGTGGGAATTCTTTTTTTAATAATTTGGGTTTTTATATTGTCTTCTTTTTATAATTAAACTTGAAATTAAAATTGATTAGAGTTACAATGTTATATTTCTCAATATTTTATAAGGTATAAAGACCTTGATTAAAAACTTTTTTGTAGTCAAGTAAATGTTAGATTCATTTGAAAATTAAAAAAAAAAACTTTTAGTTTCCTGTCAAAAAGATGGTTACATTGTCAATTGTTGTTTGATGAGACGAAGTTGGAACATTTAAATCCGGTTAATATCAGAGGTCCCACGCAAACCCCTGAGTGTCTGTGAACATAAACACAATCTTAACATATGAACATATTATAAAACAGTAACTCATTTCTTGTTCGTCTGACCGTCTGTCTGTCTTTCTCTTTGTGTTCGCATCACGTAAAAACTACTGCATGGATGTTGACACAATTTTTTAAGGAGCTATCTTACTGTCCTGATTCCAATATAGAATACTTTATTTCTGCAAAAATATTTTATTTCCAAGAGAAAGTGGGGAAAAATTAGTGAAAGAAAGCAGTTATTTTAGTAAGGATGAGACCCTTTATATAAAGTTAACAAATAAACCATAACTGAAGCACTAACCGATATGCTTAAACTATGCTCATTGGTTAGTGTTTAAGTTATGGTTTATGTATTTACTTATTTTAGTGGGAATAAGAACCTTTATCTATACACATCATACTTGGGATTTTTTCATTAGCATTGAATTTTCATTGGCATTATTTCAAGTAGTTACAATGAAAAAGAAATTTAACTACCATTTAATGCTACTGTTTTATTTTTAATTACAATTGTTTTTACCAATAGTAATGGAAATGTAATGAAATTGTATAATTACTATTTATAATTGATGAAAAAATCATTGTTTTTCTTAAACACAAATTTTTTATCACAATAGGTCTTAATAGCTATGAAGTATCAATTTCATGTCTGGTTATGCTTTTTCTAAATCTGTAACTTTTTATTTAATTTAGTGAGGCACTACTACTGCACTCACTCTCGTTAAAAATTTGTCATAAAAATTTAATTCTTATTTTTATATTTTATCTCTGTTTTATTTTTTATTTGAAAAAATTCACATAATAGCAGAGCAGAGAAAGGAGGTGGGACTTATTTAAAAGCATCACTACAAAAAGGTTGATTGCAAATGCGGCCAATAATGATAATGCTTTTTTGTAATTTAATCATTGATTAATGGTAATTATTTTGTTTTTTAAATAATTACTAATGAACCTTTTTCATTAAAAACCATTACCATTAATGAAAACAATGGTAATGAAAAAAATTTATTAGCATTTTTCAGAATTCAATGCTAATGAAATTGTCAATTAATTACTCAATCTAATTAATAAGTCCCATGTATGATACACATAATAAAACAGTAACTCATTTCCGTCTGTCTGTCTGTTTTTCTTTTGCGTAAAAACTACGGGATGAATTGTAACAACAATTTGTGAGGAGGTACCTTAGAATCCTGATTACAATATAGGATACTTTTTTCCGCAAAAATATCATATTTAAAGGAAAGTGGAGAAAAATCAGTGAAAGTACGCAATTTGCGGTTTAAAGGTACGGAAATTTTCGGTTTTAAACTAAGATTTTTTAAACACGGTTGCGCATCTTTTATTTTTGAAAGTGGGATATTTTAAACGAAATTCCGCAACAGATGGCACCAATTGAATAAAATTTGTATTTTTTACTTTGTGGAATTACACAGTTATTAAGATATTTTAAGCAACTCATACAGAGCTGTACAATAATTTCAGAATTCTAGAATTTTTTTATAAATTTTAGAATTTTGTCCAGGGATGGGTACCTTTATATAAAGTAAATACATTAACCATAACTGAAGCACTAAAAAAGTAAGGGTCTTTGGTGTGGATTGCTTTCAAAACAAAATCGAACAAAATATTGCTAGGACGCTGACGAAACGGTGGCACAGTAGGTAACATATAAAAATTTTTAATAATGTATTAATATTGCAAGACACCAATACATTCTCATTTTAACCATTTTCTCTGCTTGGGGGTTTTTGGTTAAAAACATTGCTTAGAAATATGAATCTGACATAAATTACTGCCTGTCTCACGATTTCGCGTTTTTCTTTGTCGTTTGTAGAAATTTTAAACAACAAACAGATAATTTGAATCTCACTAACATTTATCAACACGACAAGTTGCAGTAAACGTAATGCAAAAGAAAAGCAAAATACTTTAATATACAATTGCGACCCACTACGCAATATTATTGTATTTTGCGCCAAAAAAAAAATTATCGAAATTAATCAGTTATATTTTGGCTATCGACTTCAAATATTTACTCCCATTTTAAAGTTATATAAAATCTGAAATCTGAATTAAAAAATTTTTATGTAAACTAAAAAACTGAGAGTAAAGTTTTAATATTTATTTTTTATTTAATTTTTTATTTAATTTTTTATTTAATTTTTTATTTACCATTTTACTACTATTCAGTAATTGAATTCATACCAAATGGGAGCTATAGTCCAGCTGAATATTTTTTGTTTTGCTAATATCTTGTCAAAAATACATTGCTTATACATAGAACAATGTCAAAGTTGTTGTTTTGTTGTAGTTGTTGCGTGGTGCTCTCACCTTGTATCAATTTGCCTTGGTTTTATACTGAATATTTTTAAGTAGATCACAGTTATGGGACAAGTAAGATCGCTCTAGAATACATAATCAGCAAAATCGGGTTAAGGAAAGAAGACAACAATAAAAAAAGCATAAAAAGCAAAGCAAAAAGTAAAAAGTTTTTTTTCAAGAATTTAGCGTGAAATACAAAACGTGGCTGGTAAATGGTGTTTTATTTTTTATCCATCACTAACATTGATTCTGAATTAGCTGGTCTCTCTATCTCTGCAAAAAAAAAGATTCTGCTAAAAATATAAATAAATAATAAACATAGAAAGCTTTTTGTTTCTTTTTGATGCAAGTAATAAAAAGTTACAATTAAAGAAATATTTTAAATAGAATTAATAACTTTTCTCGTAAGTTTTCCATTATAAAAAGATAAAGACATATTAAAAATTTAAATTTCTGGTATTCTATTATCTGAAAAATGCTAAAGAAGAATGATGAATACAGTTCCCTAGCAAAATTGAAGTGAACACAACAAAGGGAAAGTCAAAAATTTTCGAGGGAAAAAACCATTCACAATAAGCGGAATTTTTGGTTGACGTGAAAAATTTTTGAGGGAAGTATTCACGATTGGAACATCAGAGAAAATTGAAATATTTCGAGGAACAAATATTCTCTCTCTTAAGAGCCTAAAAAAATTGTTTTCGAAATATTTCAAAAATTTCGTGCTAAAAATGAAAAACGTAATATTCCCGCAGGAAACTGTTGACAAATGTTTCAATCGTCCTCATCCCAAGACTTGTCAAATTTGAAGTGGTATAAAAAGCTATAAGTACATGGAGGACACAAATATTTTTCTGTCCTCCGCCCTTTCCCTTTTTCAGGATGTTTTTTTAGGATTGGTTTAAATAAAGCCAAAAATACCGTTATGCGTGGGAGTTAGAGGATTAATATGATCTACAAAAATATTTGCCATAACGTTTTCTTCAAAGTTGCTAAACATACCGTACACCTCAAATGTAAAGAAAACATAGTTTTATATACCGAGAACAGGAGAACAGGTGGAGGGAGGCCAGTAAGGTGCTCAGATATAACAAAAGTATCTTTAGCTGGATAACAGCGTTAGTGACAGGTTATGGAAACTACAAGTATCATCTAGCCAAGCGGAAAGTCCAAGAAGATTATACTTGCGAACTGTAGCTGGATGAGGCTGAGATGGTGGTGCACATTGTGTGTGAATGGCTAGCATAAGACTTAAAACCACGAGTAGGAACTTGTTAAATGTGGATGCCTTGGGGGATCTTAGAATGGGATAAATGTTAGCGATTACTAGAGACTCCGTGATGAGAAAGAATGCCGACAGTTACTAATCGATAGTCTAAAATCACTAAAATCAAGAGTAAAGGCTGGTGGTAGCATGTATCTCAATGGAGGTAAGGTTGACGTTAACTACAAACCGATTGGAAATTTCTAACATTTGCTTAAGGCTAGGTCGCAGCAGCATATCCATATAATATGTGTCTGCCCCGTGGTCCAAAGCCTTTTTTATGTTAGCCTTTTTTCAACCACAATCTGCAAGTATTGTCTTAACGCGATTTTAAACTTGGTCAGATAATACTTGAGAGTCCGTGACCTGTACTCTTCAGTTAACCTTTTGTAGGTACCCAGATTATATTCCGCCGTCCTTGGTGGTAATCGAACCCACAACCCCGGACTGATAGACCAGCACACTACGTACTAGCCCACCGAGGCACTCCAACTAGAACGAGCTATCTTTTCTAATTTGGTCTTTCAAAATCTTTTAATATTTCACTAACAAACCAATAAAAGAAGTAAGTACTTTCAAAATAAATATATACAATTTAAAATAAAACATTAAATTGAAATGCAAAAGGCGGAATTTTAAATACCGGTTCTCTTCTATAAATGTACACTGTCAGAAAAATGTGTATGATTTGCGTATTAAAATAAAAATTACAAAAATGTATCTAGAACCATGTACAATTCAAATATCTGCAGTGACCAAATATTCAATTTAAAATTGTGGCAACTTAATTAAATATTCAATAATCGTTCGCATTGTTTTTTTTAGCTTATAAAAAATAAACAAATATGGGTTTGAATTTTTTTTTTTTTTAAACAAAAATTGCTGTTGTTTAATTTTTGTTTAAAAAATCTAATAAAAACAGCAGCAATTCGTGACCAGATCTATCAGATATATGAGCAAGTTAAAAATATGACTTAAAAAAACTCATACACACATATATATCTACATTCTATTTTACACTGACTGTCATTAATGTATGAGAACATGACTCGTTGTCAAATATCATGGTGATACTTACTGAATTTTTAGCCATAAGACACAAACTGCTATAATAGAGTGTTTATGAGGAGTGAATGAAAATTGTTTAACTACACATTTACACATATACACACACACATATATATGCAGTATGCAAATAAATGTATGTACATACATATGTGTATGTATGTACATACATATGTGTATGTATGTAAGTAGTACATTTGTGTACAAATATGATTATCTACAAATGTGCACATATTTTTTATTTTTACATACTCGGGTTAAATACTAGATTCATAGCCAATGTTTAAGCACTTGCAGTCAGTCGTATTGTGCGCATTTAATTTAGAAGTGAGCACCTTTAACATTTGAATTCTAACATTTTCCTCAATAATGGCCATATTTATTATTAACCTATTTTTAAAATAACTTGACTTTTTTAAAACACACGATTATCGGACTTTAACTTGGAGTTAAGTGAGTTATGTGTTTATGTGCAATAAATAAAAAATAATAACTTTGTTGAGCTAATGCATTAATTACGTAATTTCCTTTACTTCCTTATGGGGAAATTTGTGTAAGAGTTATTCATAATACATTGAAGGTAATAAATATGGTTTGGTAACGTTAAATACATATAATAAATTTATACAAAGCTGAGAACGTAATAATTTTTTTAATTTACAGCCCCGTTGTAATGTTGTATCGATTGTATTATTGTATTAAAATACAATTATGCAAATTATGTATCATGTATTTTATAATTGTTGTATTAAATTTTATGCTATCAATCTTGTGAATATCTGCTTATATTTAAGAAGAGGAACATCAATCAGCTCAATTGTGAATATACCCGGGGAAGTTTTTCTTCAATGTATTGTTCCCGGGAAAAATCTCCCTTATTCTAATCCCCTGGTAGTAGCAAAAAAAGGGAGTGAGAAAATCGGAAACGTTTAACTTCAAAATAATATTTTATCGATTTTTTTTTTAAATTTATCTAAATTTTTTTATAAAATTTGATTGAAAAGTTTTTGGAAATTTTTATCAAAATTTTTTGTAAAAATTTTATCGAAAATTTTTTGTAAAAATTTTATCGAGAAATTTTAATTTATAATAGCTGGAATGGGAGAAAATATTCCCGGGGAATTATTATTCATAATTGGGCTGAATATCAAAATTTGTCTTAGAGACAGCAACAAATCTTTTTAAAGGTTTTAAAGATCAATAAAGCAAGTTGATTTTTTAAAATATCGTTTTTTTGTGTCTGCCTGCGTGTCTTCCTGTGTTCGTATCAAGTAAAAACTACTACATGTATTTTAATTAAATTGCTAGAGGAGGTACTTCAAAATCTCAGTTCAAATATAGGATATATTTTTCCCGTAAAAGTATCTAATCTCCAAGAGTAAATAGAGAAAAAGTATGCTATTTTACCGATTCAATGGTACTGCAAACTTGACAGCACCTTTTATTTATGTCAGCGGAAAATTATAAACACTATTTACAAAACTCTACAATTAAAATTTTATATAAAAAGAATAAAGAAAAAAAGTTGATCTCATTCTTAACCGAAGGTTGGCTGAAGCAACAACAAATATTAGGTGGTAAATAATGAAGAAAAAACATCAATCATCAACATTACCCCCAGTCTACATTAGACATAAAATAATACTAAAATCATATTAGCGTTAAATGCAGACTGCCCATATTAATGTTTTTTCCAAGTCTTAACATGTTCAACTATTGCTTTTGAAAAAGACCTGATAAAAAAATCTACAACTAGAGTCAGGATAAAACAGCCAGTGTAGAAATAAAGATAGAAAATATAAATTTATTGTTGGATATTATTGTTTGGTGTAAGCCTTAATATTTTGTTTTTAATTTCTTAAAATTAATTCTCATTTTGTTAAGGAAATTTTTAACATAAAAGATATTTTTAGCTTACCTAAATGAAGAAAATAGCTTACACCGTAATAATAAATGTCAGTGAATTTATAATTTAGATTAATAGCACGCTATTAAATTAAATTAAAAATCTTAGTATTTAGCAAAATTTCTAAAAATGATTTTGTGTTTTGGGATGCCATTCCATTGTATATTATTCTACATTTTCATAACATATTGCTTCTGCAGTATCAAACTTTCTCATAACACTAAAGTTTTTGATAAGTTTTAACACTCAGTATTAGGGTGTGAAACAGACTTTAACATAGTGTCTACAACTGGAATTAACTTTGACATAATCTGTGAGAGGACGCCGACCAAATATATTTCACTACTAGGTGACTGTTGTAAAAGATGCCTAACACGACATGTATTCTCTTACCCCCTTTCTACATTAGGCATAAATATGTCATAACAAAAGTCAAACATCATATAAATAAAAAAAACATTATATTTAATACTATATTTTTCTTTTTTTTTGTTTTGTTTGTTATAACTAATGAAGACGAGGGTTACGAAGTTGAAGCCAGGATTCACTATCACAAATAATCTGACTGAATGTTAATCTACTCAAAAAATCGTTTAATTTTGTGGCACCTGCAACCACACACTATCATACAAAAAAAGATTTTGCAACTCTCATCGCATGAAAGAAAAGAATTTTGGAATTTTTTTTTTAAGATTATCAAATCGTACAGACCTGTCAAAAACTCTGTCTCACACTATATTTCTAAGCAACACTATCATATATTTTAAGCACACATGCTATTTTTGACAGATCGTACGACTGAGTATGATATTGAATCATGGCCTTTAGCTTCTAAGAGATCTTACGATTTGTTTCCCCTAGACTATTTCTTCTTTCTTAAGTCGTACGTCTTTCATCCAGACTTTCAAATTTCTAGATCGTTGAAAAGTTATTTAAATTTTTCGATTTTTGCTAACTCAACCATGGAAAGTTAAAGTTATTCAGGCTTATTAAGAAAATGGGCGTTCGAATCAAAATGGATATTGTGCACTTCGTAATTTTTTTCGGTAAATTTAATTATCCAAAAGTGCGTACAATCGGAAAAATCGTGCAAAAATTGGAGCAAACCGGGTTTTGTAGGAGATGTTAAAAAACACCAGTACATGCTCGTACAGCTCGTACTGCAGAATATATTGCAATAGTATGACTGAAGAGTCGTCCACCTCAACTCGTCGTCGTGCCCAACACTTGCACCTCTCACGCTCGTCGTTGATGAACATTATACATAAAGACTTGCATTTACACACTTACAAGGTGAAATTGACTCAATAACTAAAGTCTCTTGGTCATTCCAAACTTCGTTAATGGTCAGAATGGTAGCATGAAATGGCAACAGTGGATAATCAATTTTCGAAAAAAAAAATCATCTTCAGTAATGAGGCCGCACTTGGGCGAATCATAACCCAAGAGTGATTGTCGAAAAACCAATGCACCCACAAAAAGTGACTGTTTGGTGCAGTTTATGGGCCATATTTTTTTCTAAAATGATGCCGGTCAGGCAGTTACTGTGTATGGTGTTCGTTATCGTGAGATGATTTCGTTATCATTTATGGCCCAAATTGGAAAATATGGATGTGAACGATATGTGGTTTTGAACAGGACCGTGCGACTTGCCACACAGCTAACGAAACAATGGCTCTTTTGAGCAACACATTCAATGGCCGTATTATCTCACGTAATGGCGATGTCAATTGGCCGCCAAGATCATGCCATTTGGCCGATATTTTGTTGCATACATAATTGAACCATACCAATATTATTAAAATAAAAAGAAATGAAAGAAATTTCCTAAATAATTTGTGTTTTATTCAAAATCAACATAGGCCCTTAAAATTTAACCACCCTTTACATACATATGTGCACTGGGAGCAGCAGCTCATAACCACAAAAATAAACCACAACAGACTCTTAATTTTATTTTTGCTATAATATTTAGAATAAAATGAAAATGGTTTAAAACAAAATTGAAATTCACACGTTTTTTTTTTCATTATTATTATTCAGTTTGGTTTTTTATGATTATTTATCTTATAGTTTGCTGTGGCTGTTTTTGGCTTATTTTAATCATGTTTAGAAGTGAATGCCAGTTAGTAGCGGTCTGCGTTTGCTTTATTTTGTGCTGTTATGTTTTAGTTGCTGTTGCTGCTGTTGATGTTTGTTGTAACAAAGTTAGATATTATTGTTGGCTTCTGGCTGTTGTTACTTTGCTAATGTTTCTGCTACATACTAACAAAAATAGCAACAACACCATACAGCATTAGGCAGCAACAACGTTGGAATAATTCACCAACAAACAATCAAGTACGATTGGCGCAGTATTATAGTTGTTTATTTAGGGTGTCATAAAAAATACTGTTCGAACATAATTTTCTCACGCTAATTTTTTTATTAGAAAAAATTTTTTGTTTGTTTATTTTTTGCTCAGAATAACTTGTATAAAAATAATTTGGCCTACAAGTAGAAAAATAACACAACTAACATTCATCCATACATTTATCCAAATACAACATTGTAAGCTTTTAGCACATACACACACACACACACACACTCGCAGACAAATCACTTGCACTTGTTTTATTGAAGTCTTATTTTTGTTTGTTGTTTGCTTGTGTTGGTTTTTTTGTTGTTGTTTTTTTGTTGTTTGTTTTTCTAATTCACAGGATCGTTGGTGGTTACGTAACTCTTAAGTTACAATTGTTGTTTTGACTGACGGTTTTTGTTGTAACTTAAGTTTGCTGGTGGGTTAGTTGGTTGTTTGGTTCGTTGGTTATATTATTGTTGGTTTTTACTGTTCGTTTGTGTTTCTACTGTCAGAGCTTTTAAAGTATTTAAAGGGTGTGAAGAATTTGATGAATATATGTTGCATATTGAACTTTATTCCCAACGAAAATCGATATCAATAGGTAACAGCATTGGCGTAGAAAGGCCATTCTGGGGGCTGCAATGTCCCTTCCACGCTAGCTGTTGCCCCCACCTCCAGAATTTTTTAAAATATTAGTATTTATTTTTACAATATTACTTTCCAATAAAAATAGGACCAATAGGTAGAAACTTGTTAAATGTGGACGCCATAAGGGAGACTGCGTGATGAGATAGAAGTACAACAGTACCAATCGACAGGTTTTAACACGTGACTCAGTGAAAGTATGGTTTCCGTAAATTACATTTCGGACGGTGTCATTCACATAATTTTCGGCAATCTCTTAGGCAGATTCAATGTTGATTTTAAGCAAAAAATATGCTATTCCATCAAGATATCGCTCTGATCTTTCAATACAATAACATGAACTATGTCGATGATTTTGTTCATTGTTCCGATTTCATTTCATAAACTGTGCGACTGAACAATGTACGCATGAAAACAGTTGACTGGATCGTTCACGTCCTTTTTGTTTTTAAATGATGATGATCAAGTGATGTAAACTGTTAAAAATAAGTTATTTTATACCGAGTAAAGGGCGGTTTACATTATACTACAATTAATACGACATGTCAAATTTTTGTGTAGAAGAGTACAAGTAGTATCGTCTAAAGATAATATGTAATGAAACTGTCCGACATTGAGAGAAAATACGGATGGAAATTTGACAGTCTTACGGCTCTCTTTATGTTTTGAGATTTTTCAAAAACTATTTTACTTCATTAGATCAGGGTTGCGTTTTTTTAATTAATGCTAACTTTTCAAAGGCAAAAGTCGTCAAAATAGCAGAAAACCGCTGAATATAGTGAAAAATAGATCCAGTTGGCATCACAAAACAAGTTTGTAAACAATAAAAAAAACTTTTGGCAAAAGAACGTGAAAATTTTTTAATTTTGTTTTAGTTGTTGGTTTCCAGTTTTTTTTTATTATGGCAATGGCTAATACAACACCAAGAACCTTTTCCTTGTTACTTTTTTTTAAATTTGACATATTTTTCACAAGTACGCGCACTATTTATTTGTTTTCACTTTTTTATTGTTTTAACAACAGCTGTTTCAATTTGATTTCATTTTATTCAACACCAATGGTGTAAACTTAAGAAAAAACCATACGATTTTTAATCTCTATTTTTTCATACCGATTGATTTTCATTTTTTTTCTCTTAGATTTTACGTACGTAAAGTTTTACTGTCTAAACTGCCCTTAAATAAAATTTCTTTTAATTAATAAACAAATAACATATTCAACAAAAAAAATTATTTATATATCCGATTGAGATCTGGGACTTAAAAACTTACGGAGTGGCACCGTAAGAGGTTGTGATCATTTTTTATTTTGCAAATGTTAAGCGCATAAACGACAAAAAAGAAGAAAAAACAAAACGAGTTAAAATCATTACCCCCAGTCTACATTAGACATAAAATGATAAACATTAACACTAATATAATGTTAGTGTTAAGTGTAGACTTCCCATGTTAATGTTATTTCCAAATCTTAACATGGTTGTTAAAACATTTGGTTTAAAAACTCTTTTATAACATGACAATGACGTTGCTGTATTTTAGTTTGATATTATTATTTGCAAACAGTGCTATCTGTTTGGGGGTGCTGTAGCTTAAGTGGTTAGCACGTTGACTACTAAGCAGTGGTCACGAGTTCAATGCTCAGCCGTGGCAACATCAATTTTTCTGATATGTATTAATTTCTCTTTATAATAATGCATATCGCAGCGCCCTCCTTCGCCGGTAGTCCACATAGCACTAAATCCCCGGCGAAGTAAAATAATTATAAATTGTCTATGCTAGCTTCAAACAAATTCGCCTAAATAAGAGGCGCTTGCAACACTGTTCTAAAAATAATCACAACGTACAATTACAGTGTTGCCATAGTAACCGAAGCTTTACTATCACACTAACCATCTGTCTTATCTACTACTATCCCTTTCCAAAGGAAGTAACACAGTAATTGTAGGAATTAATTGCCTGAGTGTTACTTCTCTTAAAAAAAAAAAAAACAGTGCCATCTGTTGCTCAGCCGTACTACTACCATTTGCTGTGAAATTGGCATTCAAACAACATTGTTGGAAAACAGAAAATTATGTTTAAACAGGAAGACGCAATGTTTATGTTTTGTTTAAATTTATGACTAGTGAAGACGGCCTCTTAACATTACTGAATCGTTCTTTTGAACTAAGTCGTTCATGAACCACACAACTCTACAATTAATGACACCGTGGTTGACAGAAGCGCAATTGTCGCTGACAGGTGGCACAGTATTTTAGAAACCAGAGGACAAGCGTTGAGTGTTTATTATACTCGTAGTAACAATTAGGTTTCTGGGCACTTTTTATATATTTTTTATTTTACTCGCTAAAATTTTAACTTTATTTTTTTTACGTTTCCCTTTGGGCTAGAAGGTAATTAACTATTCTATCAGCCTGTAGTTGTGAGTTTGATTCCCATCAAAAACCGTGATATTTTCCACTAGGTATCTAAAACTGGCTAAATGTGTTAGTGACAGATCGTGGAAGCTTCAGCTATTATCGGGCCAAGATCAAAATCGTGAAAAAGGGATACTTAAAGCAAGTACCTTGAAGAGACTAAAAAAGTGGCGTACATTGTGTGTGACCGCGGTGCTAATATGTGTCTGTCCATGGATGCTATGCTGACCTTAGGCTTAGACATGTATTAGCTATTATGAAAGGCTCTGTGATGAGGAAAAATGTTGTTAATTATCAGTCGACAGTTTGAAATCACAGTCGAGAGTAAAAGGTTAGTGTATGCAGTTTTTCATGCATGCATAAATTATAAATTCACATACATACATACATACATACATACATACATACATACATACATACATACATACATACATACATACATACATACATACATACATACATACATACATACATACATACATACATACATACATACATACATACATACATACATACATACATACATACATACATACATACATACATACATACATATGAATACACATACATACATATGCATATGAGATAAAATATTATAAAAAAAATTGTTTTAAAAAAAGTTTTGGAAAGGAAAATTAAAACAACACCCAAAATTAAAAATCTGGAACTAAAAACAAAAAATTCAGAATTTTGACTTTTCGCATCCCTGGTGTAGACACTAAGCTAAGGAGATCTGATGTTGAGTAAAAACTCATGCAACCTCAACCTCAGAAGTAAAAAAACAATTTATTTTATTATTTTTTTTAAGTTTATTTGAACAAAACGTTTTTAATTTCAAATTTATGAGCTGTTTATGTTAAAAAACATTTAAAAAAGTCATGGTTTTCAAAAACAAAAAATAAATTGCAAATTTATGAACAATGGAAAACACGAAGTCTAAGAGCAAATGTTTTATTATTATTATTATTTTTTTAAAGCCACACCTACTCTATTATAAACCATAATAAGTGTTTTATTGCCCGTATAGTTGAAGGAAGTTATATATTTTTCCAAAAATGACTTAAAACTAAACCAATAAATCTGAGGTTAAGTTTATAAAATAACAAGTGATTTTTATGTCGGACAATTATGAAACTAATTTGTGCAGTGTGACAGATATGTATTAAATTTTTTTTAATACATGTCTCTTTAACTCATCTCAGTGGAATTTTTAAGGCCCGCAAATAAACCAGTATTTATAAACCAGTATTTAAAAGGTTACCAGCATTTTAGCAAAAGTTCCAAAATATTTTTGTTTCGCTGGCTAAAATAAAAATCTGAAACTAATGAAGGTAAAACCTGAACTAGCGAATACTTTTCCTGGGCAGAAGCATAATAAACACACTTTTTTAATAATGTGAAAATTTGAAGAGCACAAGCGGTTGTCAAAATATAAAATTTAACCACGGTAGAAGTCGTTAGGAAAAGCGAACCTAACTTAGTAGCCGCTCAAACAAGTGCAAGTAACCACACTATTAACTGTTAATAAGCAAACACAAGTCGCATGAATAGGTAAGAGTACCCGCATGAGTAAAAAATAATATAAATGTTAAAACAGAAAATTTAAATCTACAACTGAATATTTATATGTACGGAAATTTTCATTTATATATCTGTATATTTAAACAACAAGAATTCACTTAGTAAAGATCATGATCCACTAACATACTCAGTCGTTCGATCTGTCAAAAATGGTACATGTTCTTAAAAAGTATTATAGTTCGTATTATAAGGCCATGTGCGTAACAGACTTTTTGGCAAAAAAATATTCTCTCTATATTTTTCTCTATACGATCACCTAAAATGCCATTTTGAAACGATTTTTTGAGTAGGAATAAATTCTGCTTGAAGTGACTGACGGTTGTATAATAATTAAAAACGATCTTAGCTTCTTTAATGAAATTAACTAGCTGATAATATATACCAATATCATGGGTGTTAAGTAAATCGAAAAGGTTTGTGAAGTTACGAACCAGGCGATTAGACCCCTGGTGTTTAATTCTTATATTATTAAACTGAGAACAATGAAAAATTAGATGTTCTGAGTTGTCGATCATGTTACAAAAAACACACATATCAGATGGTATCCTACAAATCATGAGAATATAGACACCACTTTAGCAGTGGCCACATAAAAGTCTATTTAAAATTTTAATATCAACTGCATCCAATTTAACGTTTCTGTACCAAGGCTTAACAGGGATCTCAGGAAAAAGAGAGAAGAAAAAGTGATCTGCAAGTAGTGACCTTATGTGATTGAATCATACGATCTTATAGAGCAGTAGTTCATAGTCTTAAGAAATATCGACTAAAATGATTAAATTGATATTTTTATTGTTCTAATGAAATTTATTTCTCAAAAATTTTTTTATAATTAATAAAATTAGTTTTTTATGAAAATTTTAATTATGAGTTTTGAGGATGACTCGCTAAATAAGGTAACGTTAATGTGCGTTAAAGGAGACATAGGCACAAGCTGGGAATGAAGCAGCAAAAGCGGGATCTACAGCGAATTTCTCTGAACCAGAACCCAGGTAGGACTGGAAAATGGCCTAATACGAGTGAACTCATTAAACCTAAAAAGGTGGAGGGAGGCCACTGCGTGTAGGCAGGCTCGAATGATGCTCAAGGAGCGCCTTGGCAGTAAGGTACTCAGATATAATAGAAGTACGTTAAACTGGATAACTGCGTTAGTGACAGCTCATGGAAACTTCAAATATCATCTAGTCAAAATGAAAATCGAAGATGACACTTGCAGACTGTGCCTAGAAGAGACTGAGAAGGTCGCTAAGCTTTGGACAAATGCTAGCAATTACTAGAAAGAAGGAAGAAGAAGACCGACAGTAAACAGACTATAATATGAAATCACTAAAGTCAAGAGACAAGGCTGGTGCTAGCACGTGACTCAATGAAAGTAAGGTTGCCATAAATTACTTATCGGTTGCCTATAATCATTGATTGACCACATTGACAAAGGAGTGATTTTAAATTGGTCACACGGTGGCGCTTATGATCGATTACGGCTCTGATTGCGCGGATATCTTTTCAATACATGTTGTATTGGTTTGGTTGAGATGCCTCCAGCCACCTTACACACTTTTATTCTCCTCCGATCATTTAATATCATTCCATTAATTTTAACGACTATTTCTGGGTAATCTGAACGTTTGACGTCATTTTTTCTATTACGACCACAAAGAAAATCAGTAAAACGCTTTTTAACAATTGAATTGTGGATAAGGATAGTGTGGGTTCCAGGACATGAAGGTATTCGTGGAAACGAGATAGCCGAGCAATGTACCAGGAACGGCTCGAACCTGAACGTGGTAAATTCCCGGAAGGATATTAATACCCTCTCGGTCGACATTTCTAACACGCTACGGGAATGTTCGCTAAGGGAAATGGCTCGCAGGTGGCCTACAATAACCACGTGCAGATTGTCTAGAATTCTTTTACCCTCAATTGAAAGAAAAAGAACAAAGACACTGCTGGCCCTCGGAAAAAATTCGATATCGCTTCTTGTTGACATTCGTACGGGGCAGTAAATTATTGGATGTATGTATGTCGGAGCGTAAGGGAATCTCTCGTGGTGAAAGTTGCAGAAGATGTATGTGTGTATGAGGACTAATCAGTCAACACCTTCTCTGCGACTGCCCGGCTCTTCAGGTACGCTGGCTCAAATTTCTGATCCATAGATTCTTCCAAGACCTGGACTGTCTCAGGGAAGCGACGCTGAGTAGCTTGCTAGGTTTTGCAAGAAGTTCCAGAGGATTCTTAATCACTGGAGGTACTGAAACTATATAGGGAGCAGTGGCTGTAGATGGTTGTTGCGGCACCACAATGGGCCTTAATGGCCTCCGAGTGAAATCGCCTTGTCCGCGCGGCCCATTTAACCTAACCTATACTGTGGAGTACACATAGTATATATCATGCCTTTCTTTGGTTTTGGTGATAGTTTTTTTACGTAAAAAGTAATGTTTCATAAACACACAAACCCTGTTTTTTTATTATCCGTTAAAATTTACGAAGTTGATTACACGTTTTTAAGACACATAAGTTGCGCTACCGTTGAGTGTTTGGCTTAATAAAGCATTGTTGTAAAGTTCTGCTCTACTCAACAGTTTTTTTTTACCTATCTAAAGTCAACATTTGTGGTCAGCCCCGATAGCTGATCGAAGAGAGTTACAAATTCTGTATTATCCATGAATTTTAGTAATTTTAAATTATATATTTTGTCTCTCTTTTATTTATTTTCGATTGTTTACATTTATCAGCTGTTTACAGTTTCGTAACAGTTGGACTTAACAGCTACGTCTTATGAACCAAACTAACGGAAACATCATGCTCTCAATTTGAATGCAGTCTAGTAAGGAAGCAGTATTGAATTGAAGCTTTAGAAATACAAAAAGTTACGGAATGATCACATCTTCTCGTTTTAAAATTTTAAGGAAATAGTTTTTGAAATATAAAAGTATATTTTAAAAATCAATTTAAAATTTTTGAAATATGTATTTGATTTTTATTTTGTTGGTTTTTTTTAATTTTTTTTAAGCATTTTTCTTTTTTTTATAAATATTTAAAAAAATTTATTTTGAAAAATGAAAAACGTAACACAACTTTGTACATTTCAAACGGTGTTGGTTGCTTTTGAGTGATTATTCAAAAAATTTTAATTACTAAGTAAGATTAATAATTTATTCTGCATTTTTCTTTTAATATTTAAGCTTAAACTGCATGAAATAGAAAAATTCAAAATTAAAATTGTTTTCAAAAAACTTCACGTCTATTTCTTCACATTTACAAAAAATTTTCACACAGCCTTGTATGAGTTGTATTATTAATTTTTATGTATGTACATACATACATATACATAATCCGTTTTAAAAATAAATGATTTGATTCTTTCATAAACTGCTTTCAATTCAGTTTGTTGTTTTGGTTAGACTGGCAAAGTATTAAGTTTTCTTTGAAATTCATACTGAAAAAACCCTTGGTTATTCTTGCGCGCTTTTTTACTTTTATTTGTTTTTCATTCACTTAGTTTAACAGTTTAAGTACAAATACAATTACACGCAAACACACACTCACGCCATGATACACATTTTTTTTTTTTTTAGTTACAATTTTTAAGATGAAGAGAAGAAGTAGAGAAATGTATATAAAACACTTATGCAACACATGTAATTTAAATCAATCACTTTTTTGTTAATTTTTTATATGTATTTTTACAAATTTTTAAGTTCTTAAAATTTTACTAATTTTTTATTTTTTGTATTAACAATGATTTTTTTTACTTTTATTTAATTACAAATTTCAAGCGCAAATTTAACAATTTAGTTTTAAACTTTATTTTTATACACTTGCTTAAAACAAAACACTAAATAATGATTGTTTATTTTTCACTATTTGTTTGTTATTCCAATTTATTAAAAAATTTAAATTTTTTCATTTTTTTTTTTTTATTTCTTTTCTTAATCCGTAGCACGTCGTGCACCTTAAGGCACTGAACCTTTACTAACTCAGCTTACTGAAGTTTGTTAGCTGTGTTTCTCATTGTTTCAATAGCAGAAGTTAAAGAAAATTGCATGAAAATTTCAAATAAAATAAGCTTTCATTTTCCTCATCAGCCAACAAACAGCTTAGAAATAGAAAAACGAAACGAAGCACATAAACAGAAACAGAAACACATGTATTGGCGCGCAAAGTTTAAGCTCAGCTTTATCACATTTACTGTTAAGTTCTCAAAAGCTCAACCACTGTTGTAAAAGCACACATTTTACTTAATATTATTATTATTATTACTTTTTTATTTTTTAAATAATTAAGTTTGTTTGGTGTGTTGTTCAAATAAGAGAAAATGTTTAAGAGAGTTTCAGTTAGTAAGTTAGTAAAATTGAAAATTAGCTTAAGACCCCAGTAGTCATAGCTTTCTCTTAGTTATCTAAAAATTATTTTATAAGTTTATGATAGCAAATAAATAAATAAATAAATAAATAAATATAATTGAAAATACTCTTAATAATAGGGCAAATACGAAATATCAGCGGAAATTAGTGAAATTAATTTCATTAAACATAATGTTTATGAATAATGTTTGCTTATATTTAACTTTGTTTGATTATGGTATTTTATGGCGTTATAGTTAAATACAAATATTCTAACTCTTTTCTACCGAGCATTCACCTGTTGTAGTAAAACAAGTAAGAGTGCTATATTCGTCCTTGAATCTTATATACCATTCACTATAGTAATGGTAGATATTGTGTCACTTTCTTATATTTGTTTAAAATTTTTTTTAAATTTTTTTTCAAAATTTTTTGTAAAATTTTTTTGTAAAAATATTTTTGGAAATTTTTTTGTAAAAACTTTAGAATTTTTTGTAAACATTTTTAGATTTTATTTTTTTTTTTTGTAAAAATTTTATTGAATTTTTTTGTAAAAATTTTGTTGAAATTTTTTGAAAAACTTTTTTAAATTTCTTTTTAAACATTTTTTAATAATTTGTTTAAGTTTTTGTAAAGGCCTTTAATACAAATCAAAACAGAAAAAACAAAATGGGGCTTCGCAGGGGGTTATTGATCCCCTGAGATCTGTATATACTCCTTGCGATCTACCTGTCGCGGTCTAATATTTACGTAACAAAAAAAGGAAAAGAGAATCATTTAAACCGAAAAAATGAGAAAAACGTAAAAAAAATATAGGTGGGCGTGGTGTTTTGCCCTATGCCTGGCAGGGCCTGGTGGGCTTAAATCTTCTGTATCTCTGTATGGTGCCTTGGCAAACGGCATTACCACCCGAACAAGGATAGATGAATAGACGGACAGATGGACATCGCTTAATCAACTTTTTTATGTATAAGGATCCAGAATATATGTATATACTTTATGGGATCAGAAATGAATATTGTAGAAATTACACACGAATTGTAAACTTATATATACCCTTTCCACCTGCCGTGAAGGGTGTAAAAACCAGGAGCCTCGGCGAGAATGACACCTGCAACCTCTTCACTATTAGACTAGCGCTTTACTTATTATTTTTCGGTTATTTTAAAATATTTTAAAACCCGTCTATACCTATAAAAAGCCTTTTTATAGAGATCAATGACATTAGACATTGATCTCTATAATTATAGACAAATTATAAACATTAATGTGCGGTTTCTGTACTACAGGCGAGCGGCTCGTCTAAAAAATTTGTATAGGAATCACTCAAAAAATTGAGTGCTTTTCATACAAATTTTCTAGACAAGCCGCTCGCTTATAATACAGACACCCCACATAAGTATAGACTGCCCATGTTAATGTTTTTTCCACGTCTCAACATTATTGATAAAACATTTGTGTAAAAAAAATTCTTTTATAACTTGACAAGGACGTTGTTGTTGATGGCAAACAGCGTCATCTGTTGCTCAACCGCACTACTACTACTACTACTACTACTACTACTACTACTATCATTTCTGCAATAAGCATTTAAACAACATTGTTGGAAAACAGAAAATTACCCGTCGTCTCCATTGTTCATTACCATGTCTTAACAAAAATCAAACCTCATATAAAAATAAAATTATTATTAATTTTTTTTTTTTATATGAAGTTATATGTTCAAACAGAAAATGACATAAGACGTATTCGTCACCTATACCAAAATGCACAAATTAATTCCATTGCTCTGCCCGCGTCATGTTTTTGTTTTGTTCAAATTGATGGCTAGTGAAGACGGCCTCTTAAGCGAAAACGTATTGCGGAAGCGATCCATAACATTTGTTTAAATAAAATTATTTTATAACATGACATTAAAGTTGTTGTTTTATTTTCGTTTGACAGTATTAATTGTAAACAGCGCCATCTGTTGCTCAACCGTACTACTACTACTATCTTCTGTGCAATAAGCATTCAAACAACATTGTTGGAGGAGAACCGCAAACATGTCTTAAGAAAAGTCAAATTTCATATTAAAAAACATTATTATTAACCTGTTTTTTTACATGAAGTTTGACATGTTCATGACTAATGTAGGCGGGGGTTTATGTTCAAACAGAAAATGACATAAGACGTATTCGC
The DNA here is from genome assembly GCA_949628195.1 of Phasia obesa. Lineage (NCBI taxonomy): Eukaryota > Metazoa > Arthropoda > Insecta > Diptera > Tachinidae > Phasia > Phasia obesa. The sequence continues at coordinate 126,807,913 of OX451218.1, forward strand.
CACCTATACAAAAATGCACAAATTAATTCCATTGCTCTGCCCGCGTCATGTTTATGTTTTGTTCAAATTGATGGTTAGTTAAGACAGTCTCTTAAGCGTAAACGTGTTGCTGAAGCGATCCAAAATATCTCAAATTAATCGCTCCACAGTATTTTATTTAAATTCTATTTTAAATATAAATCGGTAGCTAACACAGAGGCAAAGCAGAGATATTTTCGAGTGATGCTGCGGACGATCGGCCACCTGCGGCATTGGAAGGGGGTATGCCCCCAAATTTGGGTACTTAGTTCTTACATTTTTCTTGAAATGTCATTGAAAGTTTATTTTTAATTTAAATAATAAGATTTTTTAAAAGTAGATAGTCCTTAAAATATCTACAAAAAAATTTCTTACATGGCTGGACTATCTCTACTAGTTTGGAAGGAAATTGAATTTTCTGGTCGACCTTAATTTAGTATTTTTTACATTGTAAATTTATTTGTACTCGAATTGTCATTTTAAGATAACGTCTAAATTTTCTATATACGTCACGTTTCGTTAAGAACCTCTGGTTTTCCGCAAGAAGGTGGTATAGCCTTGTTGCGTTAATATGTAAATTGAATTTATTTTGGCACTAGTAATTGTTTTGGAACTAAAGGCAACCTATAGCCAATGTGAATAAAAGGAAAAGTGGATGATGTAGTGCTATCATCCATTGGAGTATTTATAGTCTCTACCAAGCCACCCAACACATATGAATGTAAGTACAATAAATAACAAGAACAAGAGAATGTGGGTAATTAAAAAAACGATATGGTTAGTCGAGAATCATTTCCCATCCAATTTGAGAAAGAAAGGCGCAAGAATTTCAAAGGAAGAAAAACAAAAACTAGAAATAGTGATAATGTCGCGTGGGTTTGTAATAGATCAAAGAACTGATTTAAGTCGCAACGTAAATTTAGAAAATTATATTTACTTTATTAAAAATTATAAATAGAAATGCTTACAAAAATAAGAAAATAAGATTATGTTTGATAAGGTCATGCTTTAATACTTTTTATAAAGCATATTTAAATACTTATTTTAAGTAAACATTCAAGTATTTAGTAATAAAAATATTTATTAGTTTTAAATTTGTATTTCATATTTGGTTATTTAGTTAATGCGACGTATTTGCCCTAGCATAATAAAATACATAAGTACATATGTACATACAGTGGGCGACATATCAAGGCAAACTGTTAAAGCTTTTATAATTTTCTACCTGTACTTTGTCATATTCGGTGGAACTTTAGAATGTGTGTGTAAAGTTTCTGATTTAACTAATTAAATATTTTGTGATGTTTTTAAATTTTAAGTTTATTTTAACTTTTTTTTATTATTTTTAATTTGATTAATCAAGCTAGAGCTTTAGCTACAGCTTTGTTTAACAACATCAAATGTTTATTTATTCCTGATATGCTACACAAAGCCGTAGAGAATTAATTAAGTACAATTTTTGAATTATTTATTGATATTCTAAAGTCTCTTAAATGAGTAGGTGAAATACAAAACTGATAGAAGGCAAGATTACGCCATGCGCATGTTTTCCAGTTAGATGACGTAGTTCGGCCAATGTAAGGTTCCCAAGTCTGTAATCAATTTGCCTGAAATAAGTACGTATGTACATATAAATGTAATAGGCATAAATTTTCAACCATTCAAATAAACTCTCCTCTTAGCTCAAAAAATAAATTGCATTTTTATTATTAAATGTTATTGGTATTTAGCATAACACTTAATAATTCTGTACCTCGGAGGGATACAACACTATGTCCATTCTCATAACTTTACAGGAGAGGAGTTTAAAACACATGGTGTTCTATCCCTCTAAATGAAAGTGGACTTGGTCTTGTTTTAAAACATGCTATATCCGGTTCTAACTTGTTTTTGACATAGTGCTCTATTCCTCTATGAAATATGAGAAAAGCTGATTTTAACTCTGTAATAAAGTCAATATGGAAAAAAATAAACATAGTGTTGTATCCCTCCGAGGTACAGAATTAAACTCTTCTATTTTATATTGAAACTCTTATAATTTATATTAAAAACCTTAATTTATGTATATTTATACTTTCAATCAGAATTATTAGCCAGTAGAAAGACAGTTTCGTGACGTCATTACCCCCAGTGTACATAAGACATAAAATAATAAACATTAATACTAACATCATGTTAGTCTACATTAGTCAATAACATAGCTTAATAAAAGTCAAAGTTAATATAACAAAAAAGTAGTATAACAAATAAAGTCAAGTTTGACTTTTGTTAAGACATATTGATGGCTAATGAAGACGGGTGATTAAGTGTAGACTGCCCATGTTAATGTTTTTTCCAAGTCTTACTCCCGGTCTCCATTAGACATTAACATGTCTTAACAAAAGTCCAACTTCATATAAAAACTACATTATTTTTAATACTGGTTTTTTATATATGAAGTTTGACTTTTGTTCAGACATGCTGATAGCAAATGAAGAAGGGGGTTTAACTTGGTCTTAAAAGTTCTTTTATAACATGATAATGCAGTTGTTGTTGTACTTTCGTTTGACAGTATTATTTGCAAACAGCGCCATCTGTTGCTCAAGCGTACTGCTACTACTATCTGCTGTGCAATAAGCATTTAAACAACATTGTAGGAAAACAGAAAATTATGTTCAAACAGAAAATGACGTAAACACGTACTCGCCACCTATAACAACATACACAAATTAATTCCGTTGCTATGCCGGAGCGCCGTCATGTTTATGTTTTGTTCAAATTGATAGCTAGTGAAGATGACCTCTTCGATTGATATGCGCAGAAAATTTTAATTTTATTTTTGGGATGGCATAATCTTACGTTTTATCATTCTTGAGTGTAATAAATGTACATACATATGTATATGTATCTCAATTGAAGACTCATGTTAAAAGAGAGGAAAATGGCGGAAAGTTTTCGTTGATATATTGCCCACTGTACCTACATATATAAAATATTTAAATAATATCAAAATTTCTACTTACCAATCCCTGTACTTGATTATTTCTTATATGTTTATCTAGTTGAACATTGCTGGAGCTTGTCGTTTTTGAATTTGCCACTGTGCTCATATTTTGAATTTTGAAACGATCACTTTTTGGTTATTTTTTTGTTTTTGTCAAAATTTTTTCAAGTTTTTAAATTTTTATTTAATTAATTTAAGTTTAGTTCTTGAAATTGTGATTTTTTTCATTTAAAATTTTAATTTTGGTATTGTTTTTCCGGCATTTTGAAATATTTTCCAGTTTGTTGACCTTAAAGAAATTAAACTTTAAAATAAACGATCCCTATACTTTCACTGCTTTTTCCACTTTCTCTTGGAAATAAGTTACTTTTGCGGAAATAAGTATCCTTTATTGTTATCAGAATACTAAGGTACCTCCTTACAAAATTTTGTTAAAATCCATCCAGTAGTTTTTACGTGATGCGAACACAAAAAAGATAGACAGACAGGAAATGAGTTTCAATTTTATTATACATATGTATGTATGTATGTATATAAATAAATCCACTAGAATAGCAAGTATAGAAGTAAAATATATTTAGATCAAACCAACCTACTGACAGCCATGTTTAATTTTTTTCTACTTCTTTTATTTATGTTTGTGTCAAACAATTAATGCCACATAACGGTAAATTGCAATAAGGTGGTAATAAAGAAACGAAAAACCAAAACTTTAATAAAACAGACATTAATATCTTTACACCAATATTTGTACATAAATAATTTCAAGGTCATGTACAATCATTATTCCAAGAGCGATACTTTATTTACATCAAGTGCAATTGAGATTGACAATAAAATATGTGTGTATGTACTTATGTACGTAAAAACATTTCTACATACCGGGGTTGGGAAACTTTGTGCACCAATAAATAATTTGGTATAATTAAAAATTTCTCCCATTTTTCTGATAATTTATTTATACATACATATATGTATATGTCAACTTGTGTTATACTAATTGCTAAAACCTATCATGAGTTTTTTTTGCTATTTTCAAAATTTTATTACAAAAAAATCAATATTAAATTTAAGGTAAAATTTAAAATAAGCCTAGAAGTATAAAGATAGATATACATATATAATTTAATATTAATTTAACTATTTTCTTTTAAGCTTTAGGTCTTTAAATAATTTTAATTTTATTTTTTCGATATTTCGCTACTCCTTTGTGTAGCATCATCAGGAAAAAATTAACAAATTAACGTTATGAAAATTACAATTAAGTATTGAAAAAATTTATGATGAAGACTTAGGGCCGCTGGCATAAGCTTGTTAAATGTAGATGACATGGGGAACCTGAGCCTTGAACAAATGCTGGAAATTACTATAGAGTCTGCGATGAAAACGAAGGTCGACAATTACCCGTCGACAGTCATTAATCCTTAAAGTCATGAATAAAGGCTGGTGGCAGCATGTAACTCAATTAAAATAAGGTTTCCATAATTACAATTTGGTTGCCTATAATCACTGTGGGCGAAATGGGGTCGAAAAGAGACCTTTTAAGGAGGCGTTTTGCTTCGATACCCGCAATATATATATATGAAAATATATATTGGAAAATCCGGTGATAGGCTATTCAGAATTTACGAAAAGTAATTTTTGTTTTTTTTATATATATTTAAAGATACTACAATTAAGAGATCATAACAAAGTTTTAATTTTTATAGCTACGTTTTTTGTTTGGTGTTAGTACTTTTTTTTTGTAATACAAATAATTAGTACTCGAAAGTCTATTTTAAAAACATGTTGCTTATAATGCCTTTTCACTAAATGTTTAAAATAGATTTATAACGATATTAAGTTTCTCCCCTTTGTTCTCCCCTGTTTTTCTTCTTCGCAAAACTTACTTTACCGTTTTCACAGCAAAATTTTAATTGCACAAAGTTTTATTTTTTTTTTTTGAACGCAGCTAACAGCAAATGACTAAACGAAAAGAATTTCAAATACTAAATAGTTTTTACTCATCTCTATTAATCTTTCTTCTCTAACCAACTCAGCAAACATTACTTGTCTAATATAAACAAGGGCTGGGTAATAAGGGCAAATATGTTATCAAATTGAAAAAAAAAACCAAACAAATTTATCACAAAAATGTATTTAGTAAATTTGAGCCCGAAAGTGCAGTATAATTTGAAATTTTCATTTACCATCCCTGGTGCAAACCTACACTCACTTAAATATGTAAAGCTCAACTAAAGTTAAAGTTAAAGCACACCAACAAGATTAACACCGTAGACGATGACGACGGCTAAAACAACAATCAAACGACAGAAAGTCGGCAAAAATAAAAGTAGGAGCATTTTGTTTGACATCTACATCCATGCATAGAAACGTATAGATTTACGTACGACTATGTGTGTAAGTTTCTTTGAGGCAGAACGAATATTTATTGGAAATAAATCGTCAACTTTTAAACTACTTATCGACATAAAGTTTGATTATTATTGTAATTTATTTACTATAATTTATTATTTATTTTGGTTAACAAAAATGTTTGTTAATTAACAAAAAATTATTAAAAAAAAAAAAATTCCTTTTTTTCTTTAATATTATCACCTAATTTGTAATTTAATTAATTCTTTCTTAGAGAGAACATAAGCTTGACTATATATTTCATTGTATGTAATACATAAATAGTTCGACTAATAATAATTTCAAATTTTTAAAATTAAAAAAATATAACTTTATAATGAAATTTGGACTTTTTGGTGATATCTCGTTTTTTGTCAATTTAAGATTTTTTTGACGATATTATTGTTAACTTGTTTTTATTAAGAAATTTTAGTTTATAAGAAAACCATCATTAAACATTTATTGTTAAATAAATATTTTACGATAGTGCGGAACCCATCGCGTGTGAGTCAGTCTTAAATTTGACAGTTTTATCAAATTTAATAAATTCAAGATACTCTATTTTAAAAACCCACAGTTCCACTTTTTAGGGGTAGGAGAATTTTCGGAATATTCCATTAAAATTTAAACCGATCCTAGCAGTAGTTTAGAAATGTATATATGTATATTTGCAAAATATTTAGATTCTGTCCCACTGTATACTTTTTTTAAAGAAAACTTACTTAACCATAAGAATTATAAAACTGATATGAAAAGAAATCTCATATAAACAAATAAACAGCTACAAACTTCTATGTAAAAAACAGGTTACATTAGTGACCGCAAAACTGACTTGTAAGGTTGTTAATGGATGTCGTAGTTGTTGTTTTTTATTAGTAATTCTATTTTAGTTCAGTGAGGGGGAGTACCAAATATTAGTTAAGGTGTAAAATCTTTTCTATTTTTATTAAAACAATATAAATAAACTGTAGGAAATTAAAATTTTTTTTTTTATTTTTGAAATTTTATTTCGGGTAGAAAGAAAATCTAAAATGAATACCACAAAAACGCAATGCATTCCCTTAGCGTTTTTGTGTTGTCCACAGGCATGTTAGGGGAGTAACTTTTTTTAGAAATTATAGGCGTGTAACACAAACCGTACATTTTGATCAGTCCAGCAACATTTTTTATCTTAAATTTAAGATATGGATTTAGCCGATATGTGCTTTCATTACCACAGTGCAGTAAGTCTTACGTCATTACAAAGTCAGAGATTTTTCAGGTGTGATGTGACCATACCTGTCTCATATCTGTGATCATATCTGTCAAGCGACAGAAACTTAACAGCGGTATATACTGTCATATACGTATACGTGAAGGCTTGTAGTAGGGATGCTTAGAAAACAAGTCTATCTGGATACCAGTCAGTTTTAACACAAGCTTAATTACATAATCAGGAGCTCAACGCAGATGGACTCGGTTTTTCGTCTACAGTGAGCTCAAAGGAACGGAACGTGAGAGGTAAGAGAACCTTATCGACGGTGAAACAGTGTACGCCTAAGGATGTGTGACCAAATGGAGCTTTGATACTAATCAACTAGGGGTTTATTGATTAATCAACTGGGGGTTGATTAGTATCAAAAGTACTGATTTAATGGCCCTGAAAACTTGGCAGCATCTTTTATTTTTGCAAGCGGGAAATTTTAGACACTACAGAACTCAACAATAAATTTAGAATTTTCTCTAAATTTTAGAATTTTATACATAGCCTACTTTGCAACATCCTAATCAATTACCCAGGGATGGATACCTGTATATAAAGTAAATACATAAACCATATCTGCAGCTCTGTAAAAGTAAGAGTCTTAAAATTTGGTGTGAATTATGACGGTCCCTGCTAGCCCTACATAATCAATATATTTGATCATAAAAAACCCCTACAGAATTTCGAAAGGAAAGTTCTTGTCGGTGTCATACTGTATAAAATGCAACTCTGATCCCATATAAAATTATTTTATGAAATACTAGCAGTGCCCGCCACGTCGAGGGCGTCCTGACATTATTTTGGTCGATTTTGCTTCGAAAGTATTCCACACCAATGAAAGATTCTTACTTTTATAATGTTTCAGTTATGGTTTATGTATTTACTTTATATAAAGATACCCATCCCTGGATAAAATTCTAAAATTTATAAAAAATTCTAAAATTCCAAAAACTATTGTAAACCACTGTAAGAGGTGTTTAAAATATTTTAATAACAATGTAATTCCACAAAGTAAAAATACAAATTTTATTCAACTGGCGCCATCTATTGCGCAGTAGTTTTTAAAATATCCCACTTTCAAAAATAAAAAGGTGAGTTGAAATAATAACCGTGTTGAAAATATCCCAGTTTTAAACCGAAAATTTCAGTACCTTTAAGCCGGAAATTGCATTTTTAACTGCTTTTCGGAAAAAAAGTATCTTCAGGATACTAAGGTACCTCCTTACAAAATTTTGTTAAAATCCATCTAGTATTTTTTTACAGACAGACAGACGGAAATAAGTTACTATTTTATTATAGGTATAGATAAAAAGCAGAAGGTAACAAATCAGAAACTGTTGTCAAAATAATCTGTCACATACATATTTACTTTTAATCTACTATCATATTTTAGACAGACTTGCAATTTTGACATACTTCCAGCATGCATGGCCTCAAATAAATGTTGTAACGCTATGCGAAATTGTGTTTGTCCCTAACTCAATATTTGTACTTACGTACATACATACACATGCTTTTTTATTCATTAATTATATCAATGAAACGATATTTTACAGATTTATTATGTTTTAAATTTCAATATGCAATAAATGCTGAATAAAATATAAACACAGGTGCATCACTTTTAGCAAAATCTCATCTGGATTTGGTTACAATTCAACATTTGAGAAGGCGTTATAAAAATTAAGGTAAAAAATCATAAATGGTTAAGACTTAAAAAATTTTAAATAGATTTTTTTTATTATTTATAAACCACATACAAATATTTTTAAATATTTGTTTTTTATCTTAGATTTTTTGGTCTTTTAATTTCAATGGTATTGAAACTTGTTTTAGCAACATTTAACACAACAACAATAAATCAACTTGTTTTTGTTTTGCTTTTAAAGTTGATGACGACAGCGCGTTGTCGGCAACAGATTTTTGTTTTAGCAGAGTTTCAAGTATGTTTTATTACAAAAACATTGAAAAAATAACAACAAAACAAAATAAAAACATTAAAAAGAACGCGACATAACAAAACCAAAAACAGATGCTACTAAAATCACAATTTTATGCTTGATGAATTATTCGTAGACTATGAAAAGGGTATTAAACGTTTGGAAGCACTACAAAAAGGTATTGGTCACTTGGTTAAAACGATTTCACATTTAACACACACGCGTACAAACATGCATACATATATACATATGTAGATAAAAGATGAACATGCAAACACACATATAATCGAAATCCATCAAATATCTGATGAAAAATAAAAACATTTTTTTGCGCATGTGTCACCACCGATTTTTTATTCGCTTGTTTTCATTTTTAACTTCTTTACAAATTTACTTAAAATTTTATATTCTTTATCTTATTTATTTTTATTTGTATACATATAGTATATTATTCTTAAATTAAATAAACATTTTATGTCTACTAACCCCAAAACGAGAAAATCTTAACAATAAAACCGAAATTCTTTTTTTTTCTAAAAGGTGTGTGTTAATCGCGCAAGTATCGCGTCACAACTGATTTAACTCATAATATTGTAATGTCAATACGGCGGTCCATTCAATAGCAACCACACGCATTTTACCGTCACACCTCATCCCCGCACAGTCCTAACTTGTTGTTATTTTGTTTTTGTACAGTGGGTCAGATATTGAATAACAAAAGATTTATTCAAAAATAGTTTTATCTTTTGATAAGCAAAAATCTTTTTGCAATTTTTTTTAATCTTCATATTACATTTTTATATTTTGCCCTTCTGTAGGTAAACTGTGTTTAAGTTTTTAGAGTTGCAACCCCTAAAGCTATACTCCGATTTTTCCCACTTCTGGAGTCTTCTCCTAGTTGATTGTATGCGCGTTGAGATTTTTTTTTTAAACTGTCGTCTTTGCAACTTCTTAGATTGTTGACAGAATTTTTAGAGGCAAGTGTGGAGATATGATCATATACCGTTATAGTCTATATAGAGACTGGCAAGTGCCGAATTACATTATACAAATTTTGTCGCTGCAATAGAGAGGGGAGATAGATATTAAAAAGGGTACACATGAAATTCGTTGTGTCCTCTCATTCGTAGTTATAATTTTGAAGTTTAAAATGTAAACAAATGTATACATCCATACAAATTGTTATAGCGCGCAATATTAAAGAAGAAACGATAAAGATTGTAGCGACAAAAGTTGCATAATTCGACACTAACAACTTAACTCCATTTATTAAAATTTTTCTTTCTGAAAAACAATACATACATATATTTGGTAAAAAGTGTTAAAATTGTTAAGAAAAAATAACTTTTTAAAATTGCATTTCGTTGTAGAACTTTTATTCTATGTCAAGAAATTCACAGCCGTGCTTTGGTCGGTAATTTTTTTGTCATTAATATAGCTTTGCAGAGATTGAAATTGCGACAAAGTCCGAGCTATGCGGTGGTTACATTGAAACTTCTCAACCGCTAAATTGTTCCAAATCATCACAATTCCCGTTTTGTTGGCCAACTTTAGTCGCTCTTTCTGGATTGCTTCGTACAAACGGTCCACTTATGCATAGTACAGAACCAAAATAGGTTATGCCATGTTACGGCAGCTCATACTGAACAATTCTCTTCGAATTCCACCAAACACTCAACATAATCTTGTGTGCACAAATATTTCACATATTTACAAATCATTATAACTTTGATAAAAACGAAAGCTTAGATGCTACCTTTCAAGTACATGTTCATTAGAATAAATCAGGTAAGTGTTGCCCGATTAATAGGCATAAACAACATCTAGCGGCAAACAAGTAAACTAAATGAGAATTATAAACTAATATGAACTTAATGAGAATTATAAACGGTTTGAATAATATTAATAAAGCAAGCGAAAACTTAAAATTAAACATATGTATATGCAGACGCTCTAAGGCCCATTATTATAACTTGCCTTTAGCTAAAGTTAGGTTTTTGTTGGAGCGATATATAGTTTTTCGTTATTAAAAGTAAGCTAAAAACCACTTTTAACTATCACGTACTATAAGGAAAAGTTATATCATGAGTATTATCCTCATTATTATAACGAAAAACTACTTATCGCTCCAACAAAATCCTAACTTTAGCTATTTGCAAGTTATAATAATGGGCCTAAAGGTGTTAAGTGGTAAATTAATACTCCAATATTACAATTTATCTGCAATTAAACTTACCGACGGCGAAAAATACCGATAATAAACCGTCTGCAAAATTTTATTATATAAATTGTAATTCTCATTCAGTGCAAAAAAAACATTAGAAATGTCATCTTCAATCAACTAGGTTACTCTTTATAAACATTTGCATTTTAAAAAACTTAAATTTAAAAATTACAGCCTAATGTTTTGACCGTTTTTTGTTGATTAAAAACCACTGTTGTTAACATTTATTTGCTTTCGACCATTAAACTCACACAAAGCCACATTAAAACAATAACCCGGTAAACACGCAAATTGAGAACGATTTGAAATCAAACATTTTCTCAACAAATGATTTCCAAACTTTGGAATCGACTTCAGTCATTGCTTTTACAAAATTAGGGTCTTTTACGAGTTGCCTAATCTGTGATCCATCAAAAATACCAGCTTTTAATTTACTTAGTTCTGGAAACTTAAAAGAAAACGTAAAATGAAACTGCCAGGCGCCTTTGTAAACTGTGTAACCTTTGTAAACATTACACAAAGATAAGTCGAAGTCGAAGAAGTATGATGCGGAATCGCCTAACTAAAGGACCGTAATAACATTTTTTGCACCAACTTTCAGAACTTTCCTTCGATTTTAAGGGTTAATTCCATTAATTGATTGAATATTGATTTTTTCATTTTTTATTTACTGTATCTTCAATATATTTGACAACAATAAATACTCATATCTTAAGTCGAAAATAAAAAAATAATTATATGTACTTAATAAGTCCAGACAGTGCTAGACAAAAATAATGTATGTTTCACGATTGTTAAAATCATTTACGTGTCATCCCTCTAATGTACGGCCACGAAAAGCAATATCTCTTCTTTTTAGTCGAATGTAACTACCCTACAAGAACAGTGACCATCAATTGAGCAATCTTTTGAGTGTCACTGATGAGAAATTTTTTCTCATTGCGTATAACAGAGCTACCATCACGTTATTACGGGCATGGTACAAAAATTAGGCAAACATTTGTGTACGTGTGATTTTGCATCTATCTCGTACTTATTAACTCTTTGGACTAATGAGCATATCTTATCATATTTACTAATCAACTATGCTGTAAAAATTAATCAACGATGACCACTCAAACTGGATGAATAAACCCCTAATAGCTGACTAAGCAAAATTGATGCAATTGATGAAATACATTTTAAAATTAGTTTATACATATTTATTTAATATATAATTTTACATATTTAAATATTTTTATTCGCTCAATGATGACTGCGTTCTACTGCCATTAGTAGGCTTTTTTGAAATTCAATCGCTCCCTGCTGCTGTAAAACATCTGTAATTTGAAGAAATATATAAGTTATAAAATATTTTAAGATAGATCAAAGTATGTACATACCTCGAGGATGATTATCAACTCACATAAGCATTTTTTCTCATCTACCTTTCTCACTGGACTTCTCCAGCAGGTCTTTCGAATAGCTTGCGGGGATATCAGCAGTATTCCCCGACGTTGATTTTAGCTTATACAAATATGCATGTAGTCTGTGAAGAACAAAATAATAAAGTAAAAATTTGAATTCGTTACTATTGCTTGAGTGAAATTTGCTGTCCTTAATTTCAGCCTACCTCTTCAGTAGTCACAAGGGTCGTCAAGGAAAGAATGCTGGCGACTCCATGTTAACACATTCTACATATATTTTTAATAACTTTTTTATGCACCAAACTACTTTTCACATTTATTTACTTTTCATATTTCATATTTATTTTAATATTTTAAAAACACACGGATATATTTTACAATTTACGACTCAATTTACAGTAGCAGAGTTGTATTTTACAAAAAAAATTCAACTCTGCTACTCACATTAATTTTTTTGTTTTTGTCAAGGCGAATTCATACCAGGTGGAGTCGATAGCCCAGCTGATTGTTTTTTGCTCTCGTTTTTTGCTAATTTCTTGTCAAAAAAATACATTGTTTCATATCTGCTAATCTAATGTCAAAGTTGTTGTTGTTGTCCTACTGCTCACACCTGGTATGAATTCGCCTTGGTTTTTGTTTATGTATGAGTTTTCATTGTTCATGTGTTAGTTTCAACCAAGGCGAATTCATACCAGGTGTGAGCGGTAGGACAACAACTACAACAAAACAACAACTTTGACATTACATTAGCAGATATGAAACAATGTATTTTTTGAAAAGACATTAGCAAAAAATCGAGAGAAAAAAATAATCAGCTGGGCTATCAACTCCACCTGGTATGAATTCGCCTTGGTTTCAACCAACCATTTTTTGCACTCGTTTTTTTGCTAATGTCTTGACAAAAATGTTTTTATATCTGCTAATCTAATGTCAAAGTTGTTGTTTTGTTGTAGTTTTTGCCCTACTGCTTACACCTGGTTTGAATTCGCCTTGCAGGTGGCTTAAGAATGTTACGCGCCAAAGGATTTGGATGAGTATCAAGCTTCTTCAAATACGTTACCGCATGTTTCGCTATTAATTTCACTGTTGGCACGTTTAGATCTTTGTGAATATTAAAGTTTTTTATATTCCAGTCACAAAGTCCAATATGGGTTTTCGATATTTTTTAAATATACCTATATCCACCACAAATATAGCAAAAACAATCTGAATTAAGCACGCAACAGTTTCTTGACGAAGTCATATCTAAACCAACAACAACAACATATATTTTAGTGTTCAATAAAAAACGAAAATCTAAGTAAAAATGAGGTCAAATGAGGATAGTTAGCTATAACTTGAACACAAAAGCTGTTGAGAAAAATCGTTGACGTATTTTAAAAATCCAAAACAAAATATCGCAGGAAACGAACCAGTTTTGTTTTTTGTTGACCAGTGTAATTTTATAATTAAATTTTATATCAAATATTTTATCAAATACAAATTTTTTAAACAACCCGAAACCTTTTCATAATAAATTAAATTACAAAAAAACTTCTTTTATGGCTTCAACCCAAATTTTATATTTCAGAATATTTTTGCTTAAATAAATATCAATTTTAGTTCAGATATTAAGTTTAAACTTCTGTCAAATTAAAGCACTATACCTATATAAGCGTTCGCTGGGAGAGTCAGCAGCAGGAGCAGCAGCAGCAACAACACCAACAATATTTCTCTCCAATCAATCGCACTCAACCGCCAACGTGCAAAATTCAAAAACATACTATTTACTTCATTAAGCTCAACACAAAAGTTTTACGAAGTAACAAAATTAAACAAAGCGATGTTTATCTTTTATGTCAATACATATGACGGACATGATTATGAACATATTTGCCAAACATCGCTTAGAATATTATAACCAACAACAATACAAATTAAAAATTTAAAAAAGTAGAAAAGTTGAAAAGCATGTAGGTATAAATACGAATCTCTTTGGTTAGCGACTACTTGAAAATTTGAAATTTATTAAAATTTACACAACTCATAACTGCAGAAGTTAATCACATTAAACGAAACAGTGTCGTAAAAATTTAAATCGATATATCACATATGTAGTTTGAGTATTTATATTCCGAAGACCCTAAATCTAAAATCTACATACAAAATGAAACAGCCTTGGAAGGGAGGTGGAAGACAGCTTGGTGAAAAAGTTACAAATTAAGTAAGGAAAATTAATTTTTGGCTCCTTCTTTTTACTTTCTTTCTTAAAAAGGGCATTTCAAGGTGGAAGGATGCTTGATCTGAGTTGAACGAAAAAACATATTAAAACTAATGCCTGCACAAATTTCATATTTTTTTGCGTTACCTCAATTTTTAATTTCAGGATATATAGGAAGGACACGAATCCTTGGAATTTAAATCACGAACCAAATCATCAAAGCTTAGGTTTAATAATATTTTATCAATTATACCTAGCATGTGTGCTAAATTTCATCACTTTATGATTACTCCTTCTGTTTTTGGCCATGACACGTGCGTCATCAGCGTTCTGACAATATGTTGTTTGAATTTGCCTTGAAAGTAATCCCAACCAAATTGAATGACTCTTACTTTTACAATGCTCTGGGTAGTTACTGAAGGCCAGGATTCCCTATCCTACTATCAATCAAAAAAAAATCTGACAGAATTCTGTCCCACTCAAAAAATCGTTTCAAAATGGCGATATAGATGCCACACTATCACACAAAATAAGATTTTGCAACTCTGATCGCATGAAAAATACTATTTTATGCATTTTTTCAAAAGATTATAAAATTGTACAGATCTGTCAAATAGTCTGTCACACACATACACTTTTAATCCACACTATCATACTTGCCTTAAAGGCCAGGATTCACTATCCAACATAATCGTACGATTCAATCACAAAAAATCTAACAGAATTCTGTCCCACTCAAAAAATCGTTTCAAAATGGCGATGTAGATGCCACACTATCATACAAAACAAGATTTTGCAACTCTGATCGCATGGAAAAATACTACTTTATGAAATTATAAAATCGTACAGACCTGCCAAAAAGTCTGTCAAACACATAGATTTCTAATCCACACAATCATACTTTTTGGCACACATGCTGTTTTTGACAGATCGTGCGACTAAGTATGATTCAATCATTAAAACATCTGACAGAATTCTGTCAGATATTTTCTGTTCTGTCTGTACCAAGGCGAATTCATACCAGGTGGAGTCGATAGCCCAGCTGTTTGTTTTTTGCTCTCGTTTTTTTGCTAATGTCTTGTCAAAAAATACATTGTTTCATATCTGCTAATCTAATGTCAAAGTTGTTGTTTTGTTGTAGTTGTTGTCCTACTGCTCACACCTGGTATGAATTCGCCTTGGTCTGTACCAAGCAAGGCGAATTCATACCAGGTGGAGTTGATAGCCCACCAGATCGTTTTTTGCTCTCGTTTTTTTTTTAGCACACATGCTACTTTTGACAGATCGTACGACTGAGTATGATAGTGAATCATTGCCCTAAGTAAAAAAGTATCCTATATTTGATATAAGGTACCTCCTCGAAAAATTTCATTAAAATTCATCCAGCAGTTTTTACATGAAGCGAACACAGACAGACGGAGAGACGGAAATTAACCAAATTTTTTTACACTCTTACTTTTATAGTGCTGCAGATATGGCCTTAAGATATATAAAAAACACACATTCTTGCCTTTAGGGTTCCCTTCAATCACTTGCAATTTTAGTTATGCCTTTCTTCCGTCAATATGTATGTAGAGGCTGGAAGCTATGTTTGTATGTATATTCCAGGCAACATCTGCTTGGATTCTTCAAGATAATAAAATATCATCCTGATTGCGAGTATTTCTGCAATAACCGTTTTCTAGCAATCTTAATTTAGGGGCGAATTGGTTATGTTGGTAATGTTGCGTTCTGGGTCATTTCAACGTCTACGGAAATAAAAACTAACAAAATTTTAGATATAAGATTTGACGAAACTTATGATTTTACATGTTCCATTAATGGCAATGCCATTATATAGTAAAAAGGTTCTAGTCTTTACTAGAAAGTATGACTTTGTAGACAAAATTTGATAAAATATAAAATAGGCGTTACGTTAAGACTGCGTATATTGTACTTTATGATGTATGTTTCAAAGAGTTAGCATTGGCATTGAATTTTCATTAACATTATAGGAAGTAAGGACAGTTAAATACTATTTTCATGCCTTTCGGTGAAGAACGTATTCACTGGCTGTTTGTTTGTTACGGTTCACCGAAAGGTATAACAACTCAACGATATTATATGACTGCTATACAAAATGCTGCTATTAAAAATAATTCTTGAAAATTAATTAAGTATAATGATTTTTTTTATAAATTTATATTTCTTTATAAATTTAAAGTTACTCTCTTATTAATGTGCATAGTTTGTCAAGCCTGGCCGGATTGGAACGGTGGGCTTTGTATCTCCCATACAAGGTAAAAAATTAGTATCGTCTACCAAGAGAACTATAAATAGATACAAGCTTGAAATTGTGCACAAATGACCCCCATATCAGGTGGCATTATCTAGAGAAAGAAAAAAAAAACAGTGGATTGGAAAGAGTGGCCGTGGTACATCCCATACAAAGTGAAAAATTAAACAATGTGTTAAGCTTGAAACTACTCATTTGATTTAGGAAGATCCTTAACGGCATCGGCGAGTAATAAAGCTAATTTGTGTGTATATTTATTTCAAAGCGCTAACAATTAAACATTCTTAATATTTTTGTGTTTAATAAATTTAAAATTATATTTAGGAAAGAGTAAACATAAAATTTTATAATGAAGATTTAATAAACAAGTTAAAGTAAACATTTAAATTTATATTATTTTTATGTACTAGATGTTGTTTTTTTTTTAATTTTATTTTAAAATGCTACAGGAATAGAGTTAAATCATTTTAATTAAACGTTATACAAATACAAACCAAATTTAATATATAAGACAATGACTACTGGAAAAATATGATAAAATGTTCAATCGTAAATATTTGAAAGTGTAAGATCCATTTTCTTGAAATGCTAGCTAATGCTAGACAGACGGCTTACGTGGACTTTAAAACTTAATCGGATGAATTGTTTGATGATTGTTTTTATGCTGATTTTGCAAGACGGAGCGGAGCGATGTATGTGGTGCAGAAAAATAGAACAATAAAAATTTAAATGTATGTTTTTCTATGTGTTGACATGACAGTATAAATAAATGTTGTCAACACAACGCGTTAGGTTTTTTGTAAGTCAGCGCGCTCTTTTTAAAATGTAAGTATTAAGTGTTTATTTGCATTGGGCAAATCTGGGAATGTCACTCATAACCTTTTTAACATTCGCTTTTTTTCTTTAATCAGTTTTTCCTTTTTCTTGTCTTGAAGCTTCTTATCTACGGCATGCTTTTTCGAGCAAGGACCATCATCATCTTTGGAATCTGTAGATTTAGCGGCTAGGGCATGGATTTCAGTCATCATTTTTGCACGCTGCGAATAATCATCATAACGTTCTAACAGCATCTTGCCAGCTTCTTCGTTTAAAGCCGATTCAGCATTGGGGACTATAAGTAAACATTTAATGGTAAGCAGTATATGTTTAATACCCAAATCAGGTTTCCAGTCCTTTTTTAAAGTGTTTACACAGATTTCACCGTTAGTGGCCACATTTGGATGAAATATTTTCGTTATAAAAAAGGCTTTTGGAGGTGATTGCGGGAAATCTTTGCCTAAGGTAAGTTTAACACGAAACATGCCTCCAGCATATGGTGTACCAGCCGGACCTTCAATAAGGGCCTGTATATCGGTGACGTCAGTATCATTGATTTGTATTTTAATACCCTCCAGGGGATTTTCAACCATGTTCTGCATTTCTTTCATCACTTGTCTTATTGTTTGGGGGGATAAATTTTCTACATTAGATATCTACAAGGAGAAAATTAATTTTTTTATTGAATAAGAAAAATAGGGTGATTTTATAAAATTAATAAAGTCGAAAAAATTATATTGTAAATCAGTACAGATTATCATATGTCCACCATCAAGTATTCAAATTATAGGAATCTTTTATAATTTTCTTTAACCATAAGACTTACCGAACTCATTTTCTTTGAGATATTTATGGAAAACTGGTCTCCTTAAAAGAATAAAATTTCCCTCCTAAATTCTCTAATTATAAATGTCGTTCTTTGGCAAGTTATATCCTGCCCCAGATAAGAGCAAAACTATCGCTGCGACAGCTGGCTTTTTTAATTTGTATATTGTTATATTTATTAGTTTCCCTCTTCCTACTATTGGTGCTGAATTTTTCCACTTTCGCTTGCTGTCTTATATTGTGAATTGTACTTATATATAATCAATTTCAAAAGCTTTGTGCAGCTTATCCAAACTTATTATAATTTTACAATTTAATGTTTCGTTATTATTGTTTTAAACGTAAACTTTTATATAAAATCTAACAAAAGGTATAATTTTCTTATTGAAATAAAGCAAATGATTCTGAACAGACAGTATAATATAATTGTAGGCAAAATACACAATAATTTTCGATAACAATTTGTTGTTGTTGCTGAAACTGCTATCGAGACTCGAATATTTCAGTTTTCGTGTAGGGTTGTTTTTTTATAGATTGCCAGTGTTTGTTTACAACACGTCTAGACGAACCATTGTTTTGTTTGCTCATGAACAGAGGGTCCACAGAATAGGGAACAATAATTTGTTTATTGTGGAGAAAACGTATTGATGTGTATGCTCCGAAAAATCATAATTTTCTGTTTGTGATCAATGCTGTTTGAATGCTTATAGGACAGCAACTAGGATTAGCACGTTTTATCAACAGATGGCGTTCTTTTAAAGTCACACTTTCAGACATCGTTGTGCGAACAAATGTTCGAACAATGCTGTTTGAACAAGAACAGAACAACGACGATATTCACGAGAGGTTTTTATATGCGCACATGAATTTGTTCAAATCAATGGCACGTCAAGACGTACTGTTAATGATGTTTATAACTTAGCATTTACAGCAGCTGGTTTTGTAAAGGAAACTATATTTTTGTGCTATAATGATATATAAATATTTTAAATATTACCCCCGGCACTGCAGGATCCTTCACATTGCAAAACTTTCAGCAAAAATACCTATTAATTATGTTCCTGCTTTTTTGTCTTTCTGTAGTTTAATTATTTGTTTATTAATAATTATTGTTTCTACAATATATAATTTTTATTTATTGAAATTTGTCTTGACAATAAATGTCCATTTACGTTTTCTATTAAACTATTTCTTTTTTTAACAAAATAAAGTTTTTTATATTTTTTCATTTACTTATTAATTTTTCGCTTAGTACCTCTCCATATGTATGTACTAAATGTAAAAACATTTAGTACATTTAGTAAAACAAGTTTTGCGAACCTACAACAATGACGAAAAATAAATAATATTTTGTCATGACAATAATTACAATACCTATTCTTCTATGGACCGGTATGAACAAATATTGCTTTGTCGACGTTATGTTATGTATTAAGACAAATTTTTAACAGGTATAGACACTAGGAAAAAATATATATGTATATAAAATTAGAAATATATAAAATTTTAGTGCCAAAATTGGACATTTCTGCATTTATGCTATTAGCTTAATGTGAATTGATTGTTTACCTTTTAAAATACAAATTTATTTTGATTTTTAATACACAATGGATTTTCAAGAAATTAAAAACAATATTTGTCGTATTTGTTTAGATAAAAGTGTGGTATTAGAATGGAATACCACACTATACGGGTATTGTAATATAACTTACAAGGATTGTTTTTACAAATATACCCAGTTGGATTGCCCTGGTTTGTTTGTTTTCAATTGTATTCAAATGTAACAAAAAAGTAAATTATCTATACCATTGTTTGTTTAGAATTGGATCCATTTTCACCCATGTTATGCCAAATTTGCTTAAATGGCTTGCACAACATTCACACGTTAGTTTTGAAAGCATTAGAGTCTCATAAATATTTTCAAGAAGCAAGTTCTACCAATTTAAATCATTCCATTAATTCAAAAGAAGTTAAATATTCCCCAACAGAATTTGAAACAATATTAGTAGAAACAATTGAGGTTGAACCGATTTTGCAAGACCACTGTGTTTATGAACACTCAGATGAAGAGTTTATTTCAATACCAGAAAAAACTGTAACTGTAAAAAAATGTAAACGGAATATAACCGCTACCTCAAGAACTCCAGAGCGAGAAAAATGTAAAAATATAATTGATAAATGTATAAAAATAGAAAAGACATTTAATACAGAATCAACAATAAACATTGACAGTATCGACTATAATTTTACCCAATCTTTGAACAAATCATCGAGGAAATCTCAAAGAAAATCTAAGGTAAAAAAGAGATTGGTTGACCAAGACGATGACATTGAAAAACTAATACCACGTAATAAAATAACTGATGATCAAAAAGAAGAGCAGGTTAGAGTACTAGAAGATGATCTATTAGATAGAACACAAGTAGAGTGTAAAGTAAAAAAAAGATATAAGGAGATAAAAAAGCCGAGAATGTGTTCCATTTGCTGTAAGTATATTTATAAAAAAGGGCATTTAATTAAATTTTTTTTATATTTGTAACCCTTAAAAAATAAAGGGGCTTCCAATATGGACGGGTATATTTTGAATCATTCGATTTGAATTCAACCGCCAATCATTAAATAACTTCACATGAAAAAAAGACTGAATAATATAATTTTAAAAGTGTTGTTGTACATTTATACGATTTGCTCAACGCTGCAATTTATCGCTATGATTTGCTTTCGTCTGAAAACTTACAAAAACACATAGGCATATATCCATCCCAATTGGAGATTTCTTTGTAAATCTAATATAATAATATTATAATTTGATGGCCGTTATATGTTGCGAAATATAAAAATTTACTCATCGTAACTTAACATAAAAAATATAAATCAACATAAAAATATAAATTAGAATAAACTGTTGCTTTTTATTTTAAAAAAATTATAATTACGTATATTGAAGCAAATGTTAACGGATTCATCACCGTTATCATTCTTTTAGTTTTAAGCAAATTTTTATATTTTTTAAATAATAATAGCTTCTATGACTCCCCAGCAAAAATATTGCATAACAAATATTCGGTACAAATGCATGAAAAAACGCACATAGAACATCGCGAACGCAAGGAAACATGCAAAGTCTGTGGTCTAAAATTCTATGACAAAAGAAATCTATACTCTCACAAGCGCATACACAAAGAAAATCGGGAAAAGATTCACAAGTGTGAATCATGTAATAAAGCCTTCTATGACAAAAGCGGTCTCAATATTCATCGCCGACTACATTTGGGTCAAATGATACCCTGTAGTTTATGTACGAAGCAATATTATCGACAAATTGACTTAGACAGGCATATGAGTTCACATTCAGCCACAACAATAAATTCGGAAACAAAAAAAAGAGTATGTAATACGAAATATATATAGTTTATATAATCAGAGAAATGTTTTTAATTATTTTAGTCAAGATATTTTGTACGCTGTAAATATTGTGATAAATCCATACTTAGCACAAGTTTTAAGTCCCACACAGCTATCCATTTAAATGAACCTCTAATGAAATGTTCTATTTGTAGTAAAGAGTTTTTCCATCGGGGAAGGTATGTATGCCTTTGTATGTAAATGATACGTACAACCATATATTATATGACATACACATATATTTTTTCGCTTTAATACAAAATATACATAATTCAAATGTTTTAAATATTTTTTTAGCTGCGTTCTCCATGTTAAAAAAGTCCACCACAAAACGAATGAAGAGTACAATGATTTTATAATTCAATATAAAAAAAACCGGATGTCACACTTGTTTTTAGAACAAAAGGCGGAAATTCAATATCCTGATGAATAAATAATAAGTATAACATTAAGTTTTTGTATAAAAGTAATATAGAAATCTAAAGATTTAGAAATTTAAAATATGTAAATATAAAATAAGATTTTAATAGAAATATCTATGTTGTTATGAAGCATAAATTTAGATTTATTTTATTTATTTGAATCGAACAATCGAAATATTATATTCCGCAATTTTCGCTTTTAAGCTCAAAGACATTTTGATATTTAAAAAAAAAAATTTTAAATATTAATTTTTGATAACAAAAATATGTTAATAAAAATTAAAATTACGAATATTACTGCAGACTTTTGCATTAAAGCTTATTTAAGTGATAGCTCATTTTAGTTTTCCTTCTTCTTTTGGATTGTTGTTCATACAGAGCAACAATATTGGTGCCAAATGGTACTCAATTGCTCTTTTTTCTTCGAAATGAATTATTATAGATATTATTATATCAAAGTACTTTTAAACTATGATTTGGATTCTGAATTACTTTTTATTAATCACATGCAACGAGTGGTTCGTTTTGTGATTTGTAGACAGTATTTTTTTAATAAAAGATCATGTAATATATATATTATATAATTTTCAAAAATAAATAAATTCTAATGCTGTCGAAAAGAGTAAACGTCAATATATTTACATACATGCGAATTTAAGATAATTTTGTTTAATAGTTTAAACAGAAAGTATAGTTAAAAAATTGAACTAGGTAGACATAAAAATTGAACTAGGTACATTTAGTACAATTGAGTCAATCGTTCAACATAAATTTGAAACAAACGTATGAATATATTCCGTTATGGTTTATTTTTGTAATACTGGTTGATTACAAGCATTAAATTTATGACAAAAAATATATATTCGGCTTAAAGACAGCTCGCCTCAATTTTAGTTTGCCATAAGAAGTATGTATGTGTAAAAAGCCGCCTAAAATTCAGATTTAAAATTTTTCAGGCAACTTTCCGTTTAGAAGTACGCAACTAAAAATAAACTACATAGCATTTTAGACTATTAAAGGGATATAACAAAAAGTGAAGGCTTTTTTCCATCAACTGAAACAAACATCAATGTTCAAGCAATTGTTTGGTAACGGAATTTATGAGATTTAGAGCGGGTTTTTAAGTTGGAGATCAGAGATTAAGTCATCCTTAATCTTTGTTTTTAGTTTTTAAGATAATAATTAACTAATTTTACTTGCTAGTTTAAGCGGCCAAGGTTTGTAATTTAAACTGACATGAAATAAAAACACACACAAATGCATACATACATACTTACATATATGTAAAAAAAAAATACAAAAAGGAAAATTATTTTTTAGAAAACGTAGAAATGGATAAAACATTTTTTTAATAATGTTCAACTTTAAAAGAAACTCTATAAATTTTATTTTTTTTTCTTCTTCTCGAGACAACACAGTGTTTTTTTTTTTTTTTTTTTTTTTTTGATAAAATAATTTATAAAAAAATGTTGCCATTTTTTGTTGTTCAGTATGGTAACACAACAAGGTTTAAACTTAAATTACCACTTAAAAACATTAACATCAGTAAATATTAGATTAAATTAAGTATAAGATTAGCTAATTAAAATAGAATCTTGAGTTTAAATTAGTATTTAAAACCGCGCTCTTAAAGTTTTTACACTTCTAAATTATATTTTCATTTCATTTCTGTGTTGGTACAATGTTATTTTGTACAATACACGACCACATGATTTTAATGTTTGCAAATAACTACATGATGTGGTCGTAAAGTAGCTCTGGGTGGAGGAACACGTCCTCGCTGTACCGTTGTACAGTTAATTGGTGGTTGCATAAATCATTTAACTACAAGAAAATTTTACATGAGACAAAAAATAAAAAAAAAAAACAAAAGAATAATAAATTAACAAAAAAATGAACAATCTAAAAAAACTAAAATAATGAAAAACAATAAAATATAATTAAACTAAAAGCAAAGAAGAAAAAACATTTTTTAAAATCCAACTTTCGTTTCTGAACATGACCAAAATATGTAAATATGAAATTTCTCACTTAAGTTACAGTAACGACTCACTGACCTTTAATTACAAATAACTTTTTTTACAATGGCAACCCGTTTTACCAACACCTCGTGTAGACATGTTGAATTTTTGTTATGTTGTCATCAACCTCTGAATAGATTGTTTATCTTTTGAGCATTTGCGAGGCAAGAAAATATAACTAAAATTTAATTATACAAATTTCGCTTGTTTTTTCAATATAAAAATGAATTCCTCTGAATTTAAAAACACTATCTGTCGTGTTTGTTTAGATAAAAACGTGGTATTGGATTGGAGCAATACATTAGCTGAATACAGCGATATAACCTATGAAGATTGTTACTACAAATACACGCAATTAAAACCTCTTGGTTTGTATACTGAAGTATCCGTTCATACTTGCAAATAAGGTTTAAACATTTTTGTATTTTGATTAGTTGACGACCCCTTTTCATCAATGCTATGCCAAAACTGTTTAAATAAATTAGAAGATGTCCATACACTAATCTTAAAAGCAATAGATTCCCACAACTTTCTTCTAGAAGTAAATTGCATAAATTCTGAAATAGACGATTCCTCAGAAAATGAAGACGATGAAAACTATATATCAACTGATTTTGAGACAATATTTGTAGAAAAAACTGATACGGAATCTGAAATACAAGATCAGTATGAGTATGAGATTTACGACGAGTTCTTGAATAAGACGTCAGTAAGTGATGATAATGATAATAAATTTCAAAAATATACGACTTTAGATACGCAAACGGAAGAATCCCTTGATATGAAAAACGAATATGAAGAATGTAATGTGGAAACGTTTCAACTAGATAATACTGAAGAAAATGAGGCTAAAACCTCTAAAGAATTACCTAGAAGATCTAAAAGAAATATATCGAGTAAATCATTACCAGAATCTGCTACATTCGATAACGACAATTGTAATAAAAAATTAAAAACAGGAAATAATGAAACAGAGCACAACAAGAAAACACAAAGTGGAAATTTAGTAAACAAGTCAGCAAATACTAAAACCCAAAACAGTGGTACGTCAAAACGACGTAAAGCAAAAGCAAATGTAGGAAATATTCCTTGCATGTGTTCTTATTGCTGTAAGTATATTTTCAATAAACAGAACTTAATTAAAGTAATATCGTTCTAGCAAAAATATTACATAACAAATATGCATTACAAAAGCACGAAAAAACACATACCGTTAACCGAGAACGCAAAGCAGCTTGCCCTATCTGTGGTGTTAAATTTTTTGAACAAGCTCATGTTAAAACCCACATGCATATACACAGTGAAACTAGGGTTAAAAAGCACAAATGTGAGTTTTGTGGCAAAGCCTTTTATGAAAAGGGTGCGCTTAACGTTCACAGACGAATACATTTAGGTCTAATGGTTCCTTGCACTTTATGTCCAAAAGAATTTTACCGCAAGATCGATTTAGACATACACATGAATACCCATTCAGCCACGTATATAAGTGTCGATACGAAAAAAAGAGTAAGTAGAAGATATTGACATTAATAAAATTTCTCAATATTGATATTAATAAATATTTTGCCTACTCTTTTAATCTTGTAGTCTAGATATTGGGTGCGCTGTAAGTACTGTGGTAAGAACATAATGAGCACAAGTTATAAGTCTCATACTGCATTTCATCTTAATGAACCTTTAATGAGGTGCTCCATTTGTAATAGAGAATTTTTCCGGCGTGATAGGTATGTAAATACATACATACATATGTTTTATTTTATTTACAACGTAATTTTTATTGTTGAAAATCTCTAGCTGTGTTCAACATATAAAAACGATCCATCAAAAAACATCTGAAGAGTATAATGAATTTATTATATTATACAATAAGAATCGATTGTCACATTTATATTTAAAGCAAACGGCGGATGTACGAGTTAATGAAGATTAGTATGTACTGTATTAAAATTAAAACTATTATTATTTGTTTCATAATAAATACAAAATTTTTAAATAAATACGAAAGTGTATGATATAATTATTTAAAGAATTTAAAATATATGTAAGGTTTGTAGCTAATTCAATAACAATAAAGTAGCATTTAATTTTTATTCTTCATTTTCAATATAAAAAACCAATCTATGCAAACAAGTTTTGATGATAAAAATATAAAAAAAATAGTTATAACTAGTTGTGCCCACACTCGTTGTGTGCGTACTGACAATATTTTGTTCGATTTTGCTATGAAAGTAAATCCCCTCCAAATTTTAAGATTTTCCTATTTACTTTATATAAAGGTAGCCATCCCTGGATAAAATTCTAAAAATTAATGTGAAGCTCTGTAAAAGGTGTTTAAAATATTTTAATAACAATGTAATTCCACAAAGTAAGAATATAAATTTTATCCAATTGGCTATTTGGCAGTAAGTAATTCATACCTTGACACTATTTTAAAACAGCACAATCTGTTGCGAAACAGTGTTTAAAATATCTCGCTTCCAATTCATATTTTGTCATTAATTTAAAACAGCGCTATCTGTTGCGCAACTGTGTTTAAAATATCCCACTTTCAAAAGATGCCTTAAAATATGCAGCGCCTTTAAATTGGCAAAAAACAATCGGCGTACTTTCATTGCTTTTTCTCCACTTTCTATTGGAAATGAGATATTTTTATAAATGAGATATTTTTACGGAAAAAAGTCAATCCAGATAGATAGATTTTAATAACAGCGCCACTCAATGCGAATTAATACTAGCTGATTCCACACGCAAATTCAGGCTACAGGTTAAACAACATTTTTTTTTTTTTTGTAATGAAATCAGTGTGGCAGTTTGAAGGAATCACAGTAGATCGTGATTTGTCTATATAAATTGTCCGTTTCCACCATTTTCTTTCCATTGGGTCATAGTTTTGAAATTTTATTTTTTAAACTTCACTGAAATCGGATCAGGTATATAACTTTTAGGTTTTCTATGTTTCAAATGTTATTTGAACCGCTTTAGCCTTAAACGGCTGTTTTTCAAACTGTATCCTCTTTGTATGTTCGATATAGAGACTTTGATGATTGCTTCTTTTAGATAAAGATCTACCTAAGTTTAAAATTTCATTTAAATCGGTTTTACCGTATACATATTTCGATCTATCCCCGTCACTTCTACATATCTCTCTCCCTTTTAAAAACAAACTGTTTATAGCACTTAGAGATAATAGACAGTTGAATGTGCAATCTCACCTAATGGGTCTGTTTATTAGCTCATGAGCAAGTTATCATACTCTAACACAAACTAACTCACTAAACACCAGACATGGGGGATTCAATTACATTTCAATTACAATTACAGGTAATTTGTAATTGAAAATTTCCAATTACTAATTACAAGTAATTGTAATTGAAATCAGGGACAAAATCAATTACAATTACTTATAATTTGTAATTGAAAAATTACAATTACTTGTAAGTAGTAATTTGATTTTCCAATTACTAATTACATGTAATTGTAATTGAAAAAGTTCAATTACAAATTACAAGTAATTAATTCAAAAAATCAATTATATCCCTAAAAATTTCAAGCTTATCTTGCATTGTATGATCAACTGTATTATTCAAACGAGCAATACGAAAACTGCATCCATGTTCAATTACGGTGGACACCTTCATAAAGGTAATTATCGCTTACAAAATTTTGAAAACTTTGCAGTCAAATATACATTTTTTCATTTAATATTCCGTAGACATTGACATTGTGAAAAAGAAAATAGTTTGAAATTTGCACTTCGGATTTACTTGCGTGGTCTAAATTCCTTTCTAAATTATCTCAAAAACTATCGTACAATACTAGTATTATTTTAACACTAAGGCGCCAAATTTATTTATTCAAATAGGATTGTTATTATTATTTTTTAATTTATATGTAATTCAACATTTTTGTAATTAAATATTTTTTGACAATAATTAAAAAAAAGTATTCATTACTTAAAATTTTCAATTACAAATTACAAGTAATTGTAATTGATTTTAGTCAGTATTTCAATTACAATTACTTGTAATTAGTAATTGAAAAATTTCTACATGACAAACAGTGTTGGCACTACCGGCCGTTTCTAACAAAAGGACCAGATCAGGGCTTTTATGGCTCTTTTTTGTGATCTTTTTGCCATTTTCCAAATTTTCAGTCCTTAACAAGTTTCATTTTATTTTACTGGTGGCAATGTCTTAACTGTTGTTGGACTTCTGAGTGACGAAGGTATAACACTGGCCACTGGGTAGTCATAACAACAGCAGTCATTTCATTGGTTACCGGTATTATAAAATAGACCATCGATTTGAGTTTTCTACATTAGCTGTTATGTCAGGACGATTTAAAATTGACTTCTGCAACATACGTGGGTTACGAGGAAATTTTTTCTCTGTATATGCTCACGTTTGTCTCCATCATCCGGATGTTTTCGCTTTATGTGAGACTCAGGTATCTGAAGATGCTGATCCACAGGATTTTCACTTACCTGGGTATCACCTTCTATCACTTTTTAGTTTCCATAGGGGCCTTGTGTTGTACATACGCAATGAAGTTGTGTACCAGTGCCAGAAATCATTAGGCACGTCTGATCCTGAATTTAGCTGTCTATGGGTTAAATTCAAAATCAAGTCGCACTACTTGCATTTCGGGTTTCTTTATAGAAGTCCAAACTCGGGAAGGGACAAAACTTTATCCGGCTTCGATTCCCTTTCCGATTCCATATCGAAGATACTTGATAGTTGTCCGAACAGCGAAATTGTTGTTGCTGGTGATTTCAATGTTCACAACTCATCTTGGCTTCGCCATTCGAGCCATACATCTCCAGAAGGCCATTATGTTGAGTTATTTGCCGCGCACAACCACCTTGCGCAACTAGTGAATGAGCCAACGCATATTTCCTGTGTTGAAGGGCACCATAATAATACTCTCGATCTTTTTTTAACTTCGCACCCTCAAAAGGACGAAGTAAACGTTAATGCACCTCTAGGTAACTCGGATCACTGCACCATATCCGCCTCCTTTTCGGTTTCCGAACTTCGAAGCGTTTCAAAAGCAGCCACGAAACGTTTAAAATACGTATACGATAAGGCTCGTTGGGCTGAGCTCAACGATTTTTTCCGGCATTTTAATTGGAAACTTTGTTTCCTAGACAGTAACACTGATGCCATGGCGGAAATGGTTGTAAACATAATTTTGCTAGGAATGAAAGCTTTTATTCCATCAAAGCAAATTTCGATTAAACCTAGAATGAAATCCTGGTTTAATCAGACGTGCAAAAATGCAGTCAGATTCAGAGAGGAAGCATTCAATGCCTGGCGTAAAAATAAAAACGCAGACACTGATTCGCTACGCAAAAGAGCGAAATCTTCGTGTGCCAAAGTACTTAGGCGTGAAAAAGGTCTACACGATGAGCGACTTCGTGCTAAAGTTCTTTCTGCCCCTCGGGGTAGTAAGAGCTTTTGGTCATTTGTCAAAAGAGTAAAGGATAATGCTAGTTCCTCAATTCCGACGCTTTTGAAAGATGATCAAATATTCACTGACCCGGCTGACAAAGCTAACCTTCTGGCTGGTCAATTTGCAAGAAATTCCTACTTACCGGAAAGCAATCAGCCACTACCCGTGCTTGACAGAGTATCAGTAACTATGCCAAAGATATTCTTTCGAGCACGTGCAGTTAAAAAGGTCTTAGCAGATCTTAATATCAACAAGTCTTCTGGGTCGGATGGCATTCCAGCACTGGTCTTGAAACAGTGCTCTTCGACGCTAGCACGTCCATTAGCGACTCTTTTCAGCACCTTGTATCATACTGGTGAGTTTCCAATGTGCTGGAAGTTAGCTAATGTAACGCCAATCCCCAAAAAGGAGAGGCTAACAATCCTGAAAATTACCGCGCAATTGCAGTCTGTTCTACTCTTTCTAAGGTAATGGAAAGTATGCTAAATTTTCATCTTGTCAAGTATCTGGAGTCCAACAGCTTACTAAGCGACCGCCAGTATGGTTTTCGTAGGGGGCGCTCTACAGGGGACTTGCTGGCCTTCCTTTCGGAAAAATGGTGTCAATCCATTCACCATTTCGGCGAAAGTAAGGTGGTGGCTCTAGATATCTCCAAGGCCTTTGATAGAGTGTGGCATGGTGCACTCCTGTCAAAACTTATTGCTTTTGGTGTCGGTGATATCTTTTCTCGATTTATATCGAGCTTTCTCAGGGATCGCACTATACGAGTTGTTATAGATGGGATTTCATCAAACGAGTTCAAGATTAATTCAGGGGTACCGCAAGTCTCCTACCCTGTTTCTTATTTTTCTAAATGACCTTCTCTGTCAAACTTCCAACCCATTTGCCATTTGCCATTCGTATTCATTCTGCAGACGGCCGAGCCTTTTAGAGATTGGGGCCAAGCGGCGAAACATGAACGATACGCTCAATCACGATCTCGTAACAATATCTAATCGGGGCCGGGCAAATAGAGTCGACTTTAACGCTCGTAAACTCAATGTTGTATGCTAACGCACCGGCGTTCGGCCGATAATGGTGCTACATCTGTAATTATGGGTGGTATAAGTATTAAGGAATCAGAAGCTCTTGATGTTCTTGGCATGAAAATCCAGTGTGACGTTCGATGGACTAAGCACATTTTTCAAGTCTCAAAAGAAGCTTTCAAGTGTCTCGGTTTTCTCAAACGGTGTAAAACATATTTCACCTCATCCGATCTCCTTACTATTTATACCACTTACATCCGGCCAAAAATGGAATACAACTCTCATGTATGGGCCGGTGCTCCAAAGTCTATTTTGGAACTACTTGACCGCTTGCAGGAGAGGGCGAAGAAGCTCATAGGTGACAGTAGGGTATCCAACTCTATTGACTCTCTTGAACATCGACGCAATGTGGGTTGTGTTTCGCTGTTTTATGGCTACTACAATGGAATGTGCTCTGATGAGATTAGGGAACTAGTTCCCGATATCCGCACGTTTTCGCGCACAACACGCTTTTCATTAAGAGCTCATCCATTTGTGGTCGATTGGCCAGTGAATCGCACAATGCATTACAGAGAAAATTCATTTTTTAGCCGTACAGTTCGCTTGTGGAATCATCTTCCTACAGAGGTCTTTCCTGTCAACTACAATGTTGGAAAATTCAAATCGAATGTCCACAAACATTACTACCTCTATCCTCCTTCCCATAACCTAATTTCCTAGTTCTGGCACAATGCTTTGCATGAGTAGGGGTCATCCCCTGAGTGCTGGTCCGAAATAAAAAAAAAAAAATACTATTAGTGAGCAAACCTCTGTTCGTATCATAAACAAAATGAGCTGACCAAGTAAAACAAACCTATACTATTGAGCTGCGTTTTTACTAATCTCATGTTCGAAACACTCAGTATGTTTTGTTGCGTAGTTGCATAGAACGTTAGAAAAAAGCTTAAGGCCATGATTCACTATCACACTCAGACGTATGATCTGTCAAAAATTGCATGTGTGCTAAAAAGTATGATAGTGTGGATTAAAAAAATGCATAAAATATTATTTTTCCATATGATTAGAGTTACAAAATCCCTTTTTGTATGATAGTGTAGAAATACATGGGCAATTCCATGTTAAATCAACAAGGATCGCAAAATAACTACTTTAGATTTTATTGAAACTTTGTTTTATTTATATTCCTTGACTCTCTGCGTGAATATTCCTTTATGTCTTATAGTTCTTTTAGCTATACATTTATAAAAGTAGGAAAATATCGCTTTTTTGCATATGCGCTTGAGGATTAAATACATTATAAATCCAGTTCTATAAGCCCTCATTTTAAAGAGAATTTCATACGCTTTAATTTGGTATCAATCATGAAAAAACAAATCTTTAACAAATTTTTTTCATATATTAAAAAAGGTCATATATTAAAAGAAAGTCAAATAATATAAATAACATATGTAAGTTTCAATAAAATCGGGAGTGGTAAATTTGAAAAAAATTTTTTGGTTGATTTGACAGGGAGTTACCCACACACAACGCCATTTTGAAACGATTTTTTGAGTATGAGAGAATTCTGTCAGATTTTGTTGTGATTGAATCGTACAATTGTGTATGATAGTGAATCCTAGCCTTTAGTACTTGCACTAGTGTTTTTTTGTAATTCTTAAGAAATAAAGACCTTAAAATGAAAGTGCATACAGTCGGAGACTAAAGTTTAAATACACCTCAAAAATTGTATGTAAGAAAAGTAAGCGTTTCAGAAAAACTTAAAGTAGGTATGCAATTTAATTTGTCCTAGTAAATAATAAAAAACGAAT
This sequence comes from Phasia obesa, assembly GCA_949628195.1. Taxonomy (NCBI): domain Eukaryota; kingdom Metazoa; phylum Arthropoda; class Insecta; order Diptera; family Tachinidae; genus Phasia; species Phasia obesa. Next base: position 126,840,369 of record OX451218.1, read on the forward strand.
GAAAACGAAAACGAAAAGTATAGATTTCACTACAAATATATCGGTAATTCTTAAAAATACGATAAAAAACACTGGACAATATACTCTTGTAAAGATGTTCATTCATTTTGCCACCAATAAACTCCAAATGCTCCAATCGCTTCCCAAATAATCACATTGCCACCTCCATGTTTTACTGTAGGAAGCAAATTTTGTATTCCAATGGCAGAGTTTAGCTTGCGCTATACTTTTGCACGTCGCTTCAAATAAATTAAATTTGCTCTCGTCTGTAAAAAAAACTGTTCTCCAAAACTCTGCGTCATGTTTTTATACTTATTTGCAAACTCTAGTCCAAGTCTTCTGTTTTTTTCACTTAACAGTGGCTTCTTTCGGGAAACTCTGCTTTTGTATCCATATTCTCGCAATGCTCTTTGGACAGTTCTTGAATGTATGTAGATACATGCTTATTGTAGTTATTAGCGATATCATCTGCAAGTTTTAAGGAAAATTATTCTTTGATTCTTTTTCACTTCTCTTACGATGTGGTTAACATCACGATCGGAGTTTTTTTGGTCGGCCGTTTCTTGGCGTATTTTTTACTGAATCAGTTTGTTTTCTAATCATATTTTGAATACTACAAAAGGGTACATTTAATAATTTTCCTATTTCTCGATATGACTTTGCTTCTTTAAAATGATTAATTATTAAATGTTTAACGCTGGATCCAATTTTCAATAGATCTTCCAATGCTGGAAATAAGAACGCTACTAATAACCAGTGATGGCTTACCTTTTAATTTTTATTTTTTTTTTACATTTTTATATAGCGAACATAGTTTAAATACTCTGCAAAAATTTTAAGTCTTTGGCAATTACGACTCAAAAAATCAAAGATATAGAATATGATAAGTTTGTTTAAATAGAAAATTAATAACAATTGAAAAACTACCGGGTAGATCGATACGAAGAGTACTGATGACGGACGTAGCTGTCTAGAAAATGCATTCTGCTTTGCTGGTATCTAATTTTTCTTTATCTCTTTATAATTAAGAACTTAAGCCTAAATAATTAATTTATTAATTCAAAAATAGTTCAAATAAAATTCATATAATTAATTAAATTTCTTTAGGTGATTTTTTATTTGAATCATAAGCAAGTATAACCAACCAGAGAATGTTGTTAAAAGTGGTTAAAATGAAAATGTATTGGTGTTTTACACTGACAAAAACACATTATTTAACATTAACCAAATTTTAATGAGTTTTATTTATGATAGAGTTAAAAAGTAATAACAAATGGTAGCATATAATTACGTTAATTTATTTTTTCATTCTGAACTATTAAAACTAATTTCGTATTACCCAAATTCTGTATAATAATATGCAAATATACTCTTGATGCATGATGCATTTATTATTTTTTGCATTTTTGCATGCATTTATCATTTTATCATAAAACACCACAATTAACGTGGTGATGAATGTAACGTTTATTGATTTGCCTTAAAACTGTTAAATGAAAACGCTATTTATATTTATATAATAAGAAAACTAATAAAAAAGGACAGATTAACCTTATTGTAAAGATAAAACAAAATATAATAATTTAGAATATGTTGGGAAAAACACGGAAAAATTGTAATAATAAGTCCCTACTTGCTGAGTATTTGTTGGGGCAAATATTTCAAATACATACAATGAACATATTGTTACGTTTTTACTTTACGTTGGGTTCTTTTAATTGCAAAATAAATACACGCTGTTATTACTTTTACTGTAAGTCACTTTATTTACTTAACACCACTGTTCAAAAATACCGCAAACTGTTAAACACTCTTAATATTCGACAACTTAACTCTTTGACTTTTAAATTAATACTGCAATACTACTCGCCAGCACGATTCATTTATATAGGTGCTTTAAGAGCACCAGAATGTTCTCTTCCAGACATATCTGGCAGGTTCGACTGTTATTGCTCTTGTTTTTGTTTGTGTGATTGGTTATTTCTTTATACCTGTGTTTGTGGCTATTTATTTCTTTATACCTGTGTGTGTGGCTGTTTATTTGTTTATGCTTGTATTTATGTATGTGGCTGTGTATTTAACAGAAGAGTGTTTATTTTAATCTGTGTGTGTGTATGCGTAATTGTTTAAGGCGTTACTCTTTATTGTTTGTTTCTTTCTATCATCATTGTAGGAAAATAAGCCATTAATGTTGTTGTTGTTGTTCGAGAGTATTGTTGTTCAGAGCTTATAATAAATAAATTCTTCTTTCGTAACACTACCCCCTTCTCATACCTGTTCGTCCCGAACAGACACAGATGTACCTTTTCCATAGTTGGCTAGCCGCTCCAAGTGCACAACTTTCATTTTTGATCTTGGGCTCTGGAATTTCTGTATTCTGTAAACTACGTCGTTTAGCCGCTTTATTACTTTATAAGGTCCATCCCAATGAGTTTGTAGTTTGGGTGATAATCCTTTCTTCCGTTGTGGGTTAAAAAGTAGAACCAGTTGTCCCTCGTTAAATCCCTCAGAGTTGGCAGCTCGATCATATCTGGCTTTCATTTTATCACTGGTTAATTTTATCCGACTCCGCACGAATTCGTGAATCTCCTGAAGGTCCCTTTTCGCCTGACTAGAGTTTTCGCCGTCTCCTTCTGCCGATGTTGGCTTAACACCAAACTCTAAATCTGCAGGCAAATTTAGCTCAGATCCAAAGACTATTTTCGCTGGTGTTCGTGAGGTGGAATCGTGAACAGCTGATCTATATGCCAATAAAAACTTGGGTATATGCTCATCCCAGTCCCTCTGATGTGCGCTGACCACTTTTCGCAGGTATTCCTCCAGCGTTCGATTGAATCTTTCGACCATACCATCAGATTGCGGATGTAACGGTGTCGTTCTGGTCTTTCTTATTCCGTATATTTCGCACATCTCTTTGAATATAGCGGATTCAAAATTTCGGCCTTGGTCGGAGTGTAGTTCTAAGGGAACACCATAGCGACACACCCAGTTGCTTATAAAAGCGTCTACAATCGTTCTGGCTTCTTGATTGGGAATGGCATATACTTCCGGCCATTTGCTAAAATAGTCCATGACCACTAAAACGTATCGGTTTCCAGCATTGCTAGCAGAGAAGGGACCTGCTACGTCCATCGCTATACGTTCAAAGGGAGCGCCTGAATTGTACTGCTGAAGCTGCCCCCGACTCCTTCGTACTGGACCCTTTGCTGCAATGCACTCTTGGCAATTGGCTATCCACTCTGCTACGGCTTGTTGACAGCCGACCCAATAGAACCGTTGTTTTATCTTTTCCAGCGTCTTCGTTACACCAAGGTGACCTCCGCTAGGACCATTGTGGAATTGTTTCACGACCTCTTTGATCTTGGAGGATGGCACGACGATTAAGTCTATCACAGTTTTGCCGTCTGTGCTTTCCCAAGTGCGACATAAGCAGCCATCCTTCAACCTTAGACTGTTCCACTGGGCCCAATATGCCTTCGCCAGTGGACTTTCTGGTGAGATCTCACTTCGCGTCGGTCTTCTGTCTTCCTCTTTAGCCGCTATAACTTTTGCCAATATGGGATCGTTTCTTTGTGCTGTCGGCCAGTCTTCACTAGATTCTATATGTGTAAGCCGAACATCAATAACGAATTCTTTTCTCTCTGCCTTTGTGCAATGCTTACACCCCAGATCACATGGCCGCCTAGAAAGGGCGTCTGCGTTGTTATGCTTGCCTCCTTTTCTGTGCTCAATACTAAAGTCATAGCTCTGAAGACGCTCTATCCAGCGTGCAAGCTGTCCTTCAGGGCTCTTGAATTGCAGCAACCACCTGAGTGCGGCATGATCTGTCCTCAACGTAAAATGTTGGCCATACAAATACTTGTGGTAGTGTTTTATGCACTCCAATGCTGCTAGAAGCTCTCGTCGCGTTACGCAATAGTTTCTTTCAGGCTTCGAAAGTACTCTGCTGTAGTAGCCTATAACCTTTTGTGTCCCATCTACCACTTGCGACAGCACGCCTCCTATTCCATATCCGCTCGCATCAGTGTCTAGCATGAATTTTTGCCCAGCTACTGGATATGCCAGGATAGGTGCCACACACAACAATTCCTTGAGCTTCTGGAATGCTTCCTCGGCTGCTTCACTCCACTGGTAAGGTCTCGACTTTTTGGTTAGCTCATTTAGGCTCGCAGCAACACTAGCAAAATTTGGCACAAATCGTCTGTAGTATGTGCAGAGTCCCAAGAAACTTCGTAACTCGTGAAGATTTTGAGGACGAGGCCAGTCCTTTACTGCCCGTATTTTATCTTCATCGGTTGATATGCCCTCTGCTGTTACACGATGCCCCAAGTATTTGACTTCCTTCTGAAACAATGCACATTTCTTAACACTGAGCTTCAGTCCAGCCGCTGATATACGCCTGAAGACTTCTTCCATATTCCTTAGGTGTTCATCGAAGGTCTTTCCCATGACAATTATGTCATCCAGATACACCAGACATGACTTCCAATTGAGTCCTTTTAACACTCGTTCCATTAAACGCTCGAAGGTGGCTGGAGCGTTGCAGAGACCAAATGGCATAACATTAAACTGCCATAAACCATCGAGAGCACTAAAAGCAGTTTTTTCTTTATCCTTGTCCGCTATCTCGACTTGCCAGTAACCGCTCTGTAGATCTAACGTAGAAAACCACTTAGTACCTGCTAGCGTATCTAAGGTGTCATCGATTCTTGGTAGCGGATAACTGTCCTTTTTGGTAACATCGTTGAGCTTTCTGTAGTCAACGCAGAATCTAGTGCTGCCATCTTTCTTCTTTACTAAAACTACCGGCGAGCTCCAAGGACTCGAAGATGGTTCGATAATTCCGTCTCGCTCCATTTCGTTGACTAACTGCTTTACTTCGCTCCGCTTGGCTAGGGGAATGCTCCTGGGGGCTTGTTTTATGGGCCTCGCTTCACCAGTATTTATTTCATGCTTCACTATTGCCGTTCTACCTTGGCTTTTATCTTTTAGGGCGAAGACAGAGGCGTACTTTCGTAGCAGCTGCTTGGCTTTGTTTCTGTCAGGTGGCTCCAGCTCTGCTACCCATTTCCCCACGTGTTCTGCTAGTATTTCGCGCTCTTTAGTTGACAGTTTTTCAGGCTCTGAGTCTCTCTCGCAATTAATTATGGCCTCTGCTGGTGTACATTGAGCTATCTGAGAGTTTTTACCAATTACTTTTTCACTGTTGGATAGATTTAACACTCTCACAGGAATTTTTCCATTCTTAGAGGTTTTCACGAGGGCTTTTGCTGTTATTGTCTCACTCTTAATTCCTGATGGTTCTACCACCCACAACCGGTTGTCCTCACAATCTTCCTCCATACGTGCCCATATCACAGTTTCTGCCTGAGGTGGTAATTTCTGGGATGCTACAGCAACCAACTTCCTTACTGCAGATTTACTCACATATCCAATATCAAGGGGTATTTCGACGTTTCGCCAGATCATTATTTGTTGTCCCATGCGCAGATCGACTTCATGCATAATCATAAAATCTGCGCCAACAATAACATAGACAGTAGCAAATTCTCCGGTAGCGGTGCGCAGACTGACATTATTCAATTGATGCACTTTTCCCTTTACTAAATCGGGCCTTATTATAGACTGCGACGCTCCTGTGTCTATTGTCAGAATACGCTTTCCTCCGTTGATATACCCGCTTGCAGTAAGATTGCTGTTTTGCTGCTGCATCACAGATATGGAGATTGTGGGGCCCTCGGTTGTGGGAGCTAGCTCATGCCCCGTAGTGCTAGCTCTCTTTAGTTTAACGACTCTCGAGATGTTCCATGAGTCGCACGTTTATTGTTTCTTGGCGGCGAAACAGTTCTGGCTCGTTTTCTTGCTGCCTTACAGTTTCGTTGAAAATGGCCGACTTTGCCGCAATTAAAGCACTTAGCGTTTGTCTTACCTTGTCTTTCATCTAAGACTTTCTTTACCGACTCAAGTACTTGCTTTATGTCGTCCATTGTTGTTTTTTCATCTTCAGCAGCAACTTCAACTTTTCGCACTTTGTATGACTGCGGCCTCGAAATGACTTTTGCTGTTTCTTGAGCCAGAGCGTAAGCAATGGTTTCAGCAAAGGATGTGTTTTGCTTAGCGCAAACTGCGTGCTTAATATCTGGGTCACGAATACCATTAACAAATGCCTCCACCTTGAACTGTTCTAGAAGTGGATGGTTTTCCCCAGGGTATATTAGCTGCACCAAGCGCTCTATCTCCATGGCGAAATCCTGTAGCGTCTCATTTGCTCTTTGCAGCCTGCCACGTAGCTCCATTCTATACAGCTCCTTTTTATGATCGCCGCCATATTTGCGCTGTAACGCCACCATTATGTCCTCATAATTATTCCTGCAGCTAGTTGGTAGGCTTTCGAGGACTTCTGCTGCAGATCCTTTAAGTGCCAGAATCAGCTCAATCGCTTTTTCTTCATTGCTCCATAGATTTTTACTGGCCACTGTCTCGAATTGAAATTTGAAGACGTTGAAGGGTATGGTGCCGTCGAAACTGGGAGCTTTTATCCTATTTGTGTTTTCAGTCACTACTCGTGCTGGACCTTCTCTTATTTCCAGGCTCATAATTTTGTTTTCAAGCTCCTGCAGCTTTACATCGACATCTTTTACTTGTACTTCGACGCCACTATTTTCTAGAAGATTAACTTTTCTGTTTAAACAAGACAGTTGCACTTCTACGGCAGAGATTTTTTCGTCGAACTTGACTTCTACGTCGTCTACTCGCTTATTAATGCTTTCAGAAATTTGTAGAAGGTTCTCGTTGACTTTTCCCAAAAGTTTCTCATTGTTTGCTCTAGAAACTTCTTGAATCTCAGCTACAAGTTGTTGATTTTCACCTCTTACTTCAGCTAACAGTTTTTCGCTGTTTGCACTAGAAGCTTCGTGAACTTCAGCTAATAGTTTTTCGCTGTTTGCTCTAGAAGCTTCTTCACTTCTTTTAGAAGCTTCTTTAACTTCTGAAATTTTCTCCATCATAGCAGCAAACATCGCATTAAAGTCAATGCTGCTTGTTGTTGCACGGGTACATACCTCAATCTCCTCTTTTTCTTCGAACTCATATGTACCAATGTCGATGCCACGTCGCTTGAATTCATCTATGAGCCTCTTCTGTAGGTCTGTTCTATTACCTGCTGTTGGCAAATCCAGCTTACTTAACTCCTTTTTCAGCTGCTCCACTTTAAGTTCTTCAAATTTCATTTTTATTATTTTTTTAAGTTATTTTATTTTACAATCCCACTTCTGACACCAATTGTTACGTTTTTACTTTACGTTGGGTTCTTTTAATTGCAAAATAAATACACGCTGTTATTACTTTTACTGTAAGTCACTTTATTTACTTAACACCACTGTTCAAAAATACCGCAAACTGTTAAACACTCTTAATATTCGACAACTTAACTCTTTGACTTTTAAATTAATACTGCAATACTACTCGCCAGCACGATTCATTTATATAGGTGCTTTAAGAGCACCAGAATGTTCTCTTCCAGACATATCTGGCAGGTTCGACTGTTATTGCTCTTGTTTTTGTTTGTGTGATTGGTTATTTCTTTATACCTGTGTTTGTGGCTATTTATTTCTTTATACCTGTGTGTGTGGCTGTTTATTTGTTTATGCTTGTATTTATGTATGTGGCTGTGTATTTAACAGAAGAGTGTTTATTTTAATCTGTGTGTGTGTATGCGTAATTGTTTAAGGCGTTACTCTTTATTGTTTGTTTCTTTCTATCATCATTGTAGGAAAATAAGCCATTAATGTTGTTGTTGTTCGAGAGTATTGTTGTTCAGAGCTTATAATAAATAAATTCTTCTTTCGTAACAATATATTAAAATAATTCTTGCAAAAAAAAACCGACTTCAAAACAGACAAACTTAAAATCATGTTTCTTTAAGACGGTAATTATACAATGATTATATTATATTCGAGGAAGATTGTAGCGGGATTTTTTAAATATCATTGCACAAACTGTCAATTCAGATAAAAAAAAAACTAATTTTTGAATTCAATAATCTAAAACAAATATCAGTCGATTATCTACCTGGGGAGCAGTACTTCCGGAGTATATAGGGGCACAAGACCCCAGGGCTCTGTGCTTTTTCAGGTCAAACCAATGCCAAACGACTGTCTGTATACAGCGGATAAAAAGTTTGGCTATATAGATAAAGTTACACTAACTATTGCGACACCCTGTAATTTCCAAGTTCAAATTTTATACTTGTTATAGCGGTCGTAGCAATACAGGTTCATTGTAAATTTCAACCGTCTGTCTGTAACGGCTTAAAAGTTTGGTCATATATATCACTTTTACATTAACTATTGCGACACCCTGTAATTTATAATTTTAAATATTTATACTTATTTTAACACACATAGTAATGGATATTCTGTCTAATTGTTAAGTGTTTGTCAATAACTATTTAAAAGATATGGTCATATATATCAAATGACGTCACCTATTGGGACACCCTTTAAATTCAAATTTTAATATAAATACTTGTTAAAGAGAACTTTGTCATACAGATTCTTTGTAAAATTTAACTTTGTGTCCATATACATCAAATTACATCAATTATTGGGACACCCTTTAATTTCCAATTTTAAATATTTATACTTGTTGTTATACCAGACATAGTAGTGAACACTCTGTCTATTTTTCAAAAGTTTGTCTATAACGGTTCCAAAGATGAGGACATAATGGTCAAATTACATCAATAATTGGGACACCCTTTAATTTATCCAAATTTTATACTTGTTGTAATAGCGGACTAAGCAATATAGGTTCTTTGTACATTTCAACTGTCTATCTATAACAGTTGAAAAGTTTGGCCATATATATCACTTTTACATTAACTATTGGGACACCCTTTAATTTCCAAATTCATATTTTACACTTGTTATTTTAGCGGACTTAGCAATACAAGTTCTTTGTAAATTTCAATTGTCTGTCTATAACGGTTCAAAAGTTTGGCCATATATATATCAAAATAAACCAACTAATGGGACACCCTTTAATTTTTAATTTTAAATATTTATACTTATTATAACAGACATAGTAACGAACATTCTGTGCAACTTTCAAGTGTTTGTCTATAACGGTTCAAAAGATAGGACCATAAAGGTGAAATTACGTCACCTATGGGGTCACCCTTTAATTTTTAATTTTATTTTTTAATTACTTTTTGTTATTGGGAGCTATAGTGATACGCACTTTTCTCTAATTTTAAATGGGTGACCTACAAATTTGATAATACACGTAAAAAACGTGTATGTTGTATGGGGACACCCTTTAATTTTTAAACTTTTAAACTGTTTTTAAAATGGGACCAATCTGTAGCCATAACCTTTCTAATGGCGTAAAATTTTTAAAATCGGTTCAGAAATGACCGAGTTCTGAAGGCACAAACATAAAAAAAAAAAAAAAGCAACATTCAGACGAATTGATAACCTCCTTCTTTTTTTGAAGTCGGTTAATAATAAATATCATTTCAAAATTTTGGTTATGGTTACATATTTTCAGTGTACTTATTTTATTACACAATGCAACATAAACCTGCTTTATTGAAAATTGACATGCTACTGATTGAAAATTTTATATATTTTGTTCTCTTTGTGAGAGTCTCGTTTAGGGGTTTGCGTGGGTCTCTATGATCATAAGGAACAGATAATGGGATGTATAGATGTGTAAATGCACTCCATTTTCTAAAAGTTCTATGACTATATTTCCATCTTTAATGCATGTGCGATTGTGTGCATTTTGGCATAGACGTCCAATAACCCCTAAAGAAAACAAACTAATCGGTCTATGGGATAATTTCCGAATCGAAAGAGTCTCAGGTCGTAATTGAAATTTGTCAAGCAAATTAAACCCCCGTCTCCATTAGTCATTAATATGTCTTAACAAAAGTCAAACTTCATATGAAAAAAAAACATTATTAATACTGTTTTTTTATATATGAAGTTTGACTTTTGTTAAGAGATGTTGATAGCAAATGAAGACGGTGGTTTATGATATTGTTATCATATCTCGATATCAAGCATCAATAAAAGACACTGCGGTATCGATATTCGATATACATATGTATGTAAGTATGTATGTATGTATGTATGTATGTATGTATGTATGTATGTATGTATGTATGTATGTATGTATGTATGTATGTATGTATGTATGTATGTATCAAACTATTCATGATGTTTTGTGATTATTATGTGCACATTGCACAGTGGGACTAGTCGAATTGATCCAATATTTGACGTAGGCATAGCAGAGGAGTATCAGAGCTTAAGTTGTGACGCTTGGCATCATCCACTTTCCAAGGGTGGCACTATGTTGTCTCCAAGTTGAGTAACTCACCTCTGCAATTTCTTATATAGCTTGTTATTTTGCCAATTTTTGTTCGAATTTAATAAATTATACATGGTCTTAAAATGAGCGAGTTATAAGTATTTAATTTTAACAAAATATTGACTACAATTTTCGTATGATTGATTTCTCGTAGTTAGAGATCAAATATTTTTATGTATTTTAGCATAAAAATAATGTATTTTAGCATAAAAAAGGGCCATCAATCTTTTTTTAATAGATTATACATATGTATTTCCTTGATGAATTTATAAAAATTTTATATTTTTGAGTAAGCTAACTATGTACATACATATATGCTCATACGTTTAAACCAAATTTCGTGTAAAAGTGATGATCCTTGTATAAGATGGACGTCCTTCAATTTAGCTTTAACCTATATGTTCTAAAACCCCAAAGTTGGAATCAAAAAAAAAACGACCGCTTTTAAAAAAGCTATATACATATACTCCCAATTATTTCACAATCCCTAGCCCATATGTGGATATTATAGGCGAAATACTAAAAATTCCAATTTTGGGATTTTTCTTCTTTATTTTGGGAATTTTTCTTAGCTCTCTTACTAAGCTCAAATTTTGGATCAATCGGCCTGGCCCATTACAAGTGGCTGAATTATTTTCAAAATATTTTGATTCTGCCCCACTGTGTATTGGTAATACCGTTAGTGTAAAAATTAAAAACCTAAAACATGAAATTTTTATTTCAAACTATGTACATATATTAATTGCAAAAAAAATCGTATTTTATTTATGTTTTATTAGGACATCCAAGTAGTTGTGGAAATAATATACTTCAAAAAACCATTTACGTGGAGCATGAAACTTTTATTAGACTCAAATGAAAAGAAAAACCCAAGGGGTTACGGCAAAAAGGCATCTTATAAAAGCGCTTCAAACTAAAGGACTAACTACTCGATTCACTTAAAGCTAACAGTGCGTGCGGTAAATAGCAGACCAACAAGATCTTTAGGTGAAATATAAAATTGTCTTAAATTAAACAAAATTAATTTTTTAAGAGCATGAAGGATGTGTTTTAACTTTAACTTTATTTATTTTTCTCGGCCAAAGATTTCAATAAGGTTAAAAATGAAAACGACTGAGTTATCACCTGCAAAATATAAATACAAAATAAAAAACAATAACAAGTAGGAGTGCTGAATTCGGTCGTGCCGACTCTTAACTTATTTCAAATAAGTAAATATTTACCGAACGCAAACGTTGTATATCCATCAAGTAAAATTTCCCAGTAGTTAGTTTGACAACGTGTTTCGTGTTGACCAAAAATATTAAAACATCGCGTTTTATATAATGAACATGTTGCCACCACTGTGAGCGAAAGAATGCTTCGCCAGCACGAACGCTGTGAATTTGAAGTAATTCACCAAAATATGTAAACATAAAGAGCTCGATTAAGGTCAAGGCTGAATATTGCATCAGGTTTAAAATTCTAATTAACGATTTTTCACCCTAAAAAGAACATATAATATTTTTCTTGTTTCGGAAGTGACCGTCTAACAGCAACCTACCGTCACACCAACAAATACTAGCAAACAAAATTGCAGTACTGCTTGCACAGATTTAATTAGGCAGTTGGGGTTAAATACATCCTCCATTTTGTTACAACTGTTTAAAATAAATTGATGGAACTGGACGCATTCGACCAATGATTTGCGTAGAACATTTTGAAGTATTTGTTTTTGGGGCGTAAAATTTGTTTCAAATACTTTCAAATCTGTCAAGTGCTCTTTTGAATACATGTATTGATTCAGTTCATCGTCATCGCCTTGCAACAACTCAGATTGCAGTTTTCTGCCAGGTGAATTAATGTTATTAGGAAAACGATTCGATATGTAGACAATTCCCTTACTTACTTTAAAGTTTTTAAATTATCGCCCGACATCAGTTGGGCATGATGGTGTAAATTTTTCAAACTGCAGTAGAGTATATCGAATTGACCCAGCATAATAACAATTATCGAAACAAAATTGGCAGAGCAACATCCATAAATACAGCCAGTTAGTAGTTGACAATAAATTTGAATTGCATAAGTCAGTTCATAAACTATAGGTTGCTATTAAAAAAATAAAAATATTGCAATTTTTACTGCTGTAGCCAAAAAACTACAAATTTTACATACCAAAGGATTGAAGGGATACCAACATTTTAAAGGCAAAGAATATGATCCAAATAACAGGGGAGTGAGAGCCCAAAAAAGTACACCACTTATGCAGCTACTGAGCCAATAGAGAGTTGTTTTATACGCCAGACTGTATGAAGGGTAAGCACTTACAAATGTTAAACCAGGCATTGAGTGGTGACGATGTTGATCATTGATTTCTGCTAGAAAACTTTTTACAAATTTTACTCTGCTCAGCCAATAAAATGTTGCAAAGGTAGCGTATGAATATATAACAGTCATGGTAAAGGCATCAGTTATTTCTTCTAATTTAGCTGTTTGTAACGAGTCGTACGTGGTTTTTATATAAAGCAAAGCTATATGCAAGGTTGAAGCACACGCAAAAGCACAATAAAGCTTTGCCAACAGTTTAGCCGTCTTTTGCCACTTCTTTGAAACGTACATTTCCAAATTTATAGGTACTTGACCTGCAACTTTCATAAAAAATAATTGCAAATGAAATAAATTCTGTAGCCTCTCATGGTCTTTATCTGAATACAACTTCTTAAATGAGCCACCGTCGTAAAAGCTTTTTGAGGCCATTTTCAATTAACGCAACTGTTTTTCAAACTGAAGTCAATATTATTCGTCTTCATGCTATTTAAATATGTTTTTCCTTTGTAGTGCAGTTTTAATGAGCTACGCACACACGCTTATCTCTGCTTTTTAAATTAAGGAGAAAAAATAAAATAGGCAAAGTAGGTAATTAAAACTTGAAAAAAAAAGAAAATGGTTTTTAAACGGGTTATCCAAACAAAATTTGATGAGTGATTTTTTGGTGGATTTTTTGTTTTTTAGTTATTCTTCAATTACTAAATGTGTAAATATAGTAATAATTTTGTTTTTGTTTTTGGTATTATAACCATTAAAAAATGTTTCTATTATTTTCTTCGTCATCACCCATTATTTCCGTTCATGGGTGAAAAATGTCATGTCAATTAATTACCTGCACTAATTTCTGTTTAATTTTTAATATACATAATTTTAACTTTATAACATTTTTGTTTTCAAGGAAATTAATATTTTAATTGAAATTTAATTTTAATCAATAACAAGTGAATCTAATCACTTACATCTACTTTAAAAAGCTACTGCCTAATCAGAGACGTCTCGAAAATATTTTGAAATGATGTTTTAATCTTCCGTTAAAATTTAAAATAACGGGTATACTATTCGGTTTACGTTACAACCTCGATTGAAATGTTTAAGATGCCAACAAACCAAATGAAACTTAGCTGAATAATGAGCTTACCATTAACAATTTTCTACAACTTTTTATACTTTTATTTATTATTTAAGAGCAAAAAAGGTGTTCGTAACTTTTTCAATAATTTCTTAAAAACAACAACGTAATTTGCGTAACAACGGACAGTGGTTTAAAAACTTTTTAATTTGGAAATAATTGGTAGCTTGTCAACCAACAACCTTGTCAAAGAAATAGTGTTTTCGTGTGGATCTGCAAATACGCGACCCACTACGGATGAGGGAGGATTTTAATACCTTTGGCATAGTTTTTTTTTTTTTTTTTAAATGTCACCAAAAGTTTATTTAAAACTCAAATGTTAACATTTTTAATGAAGATAAAATAATAATAAAAAATAAAATGGTATGCTGGCTTTAGTTTTTTAAATGCTTTTGCCTGTGAAAAGGCTAAAACAAATGTTTAGGTTAAAAATAGCGGCATTACTTCGGGTTAGCTAATATGTTTATACCAATTATTTATACTTTACCTATTGGACAAACTTCATTATTTTTGTGTTAAGATTTTATTATAAAAGTAAACGTTAAAATAGATTTTAGAATTTTAAAGTTATTTAAAATCAGGGACCGTAAATAAGAGTTATCAAAAAATGTAACTCAAAAACTCATAATGTTAGAGTTAACGGAGATCTATACTGTCATATATCAATAGATTTGTATGGACACCTCTTTCAGAATCTATGGTAATACCAATTTAACAAACTGTAACTGTAACAAACTGTTGACTTTTTTCAAATGTATGGATACATACATATGTACATATGTGTGCAATTTCGAAGAAAACTTTTTTTCATCCTCAAAAAGCTTTTTCTTCGCTTTCCGGTGAAAATGGGAAAACATTCGGTAAGGATCGTTAATCACACAATAACAAATTATAAATCTACATTATTTTAATGACGATTTATACAATCGAATTGCAAGGTGATTGTATTAGTTATCAATTTACACAAAATAATTTTTATTTTTTGACAAAAAATAAAACTCTAAAAAAAAAAGTTTTTATGACGGCCAAAATATATTTTTTTTTTTTAACTTTTATTTGAGTTTTTATTTTTACGTTGAAAAATAACTTTTTAAGATGGATTTTTATTTAATTCTCAAAATAATTTTTATAAAATAATATTTTTAAAACGATAACTGTAATTTACGGTCCCTGTTTAAAATTTATTTTACGGTCCCTGTTTAAAATTTATTTATTAATATCTGATTAACGCAAGAGTAAATTGAAGTATTTAAATATGTATTTTACCTTACAACTATTACGACGCCACACACTGGGGATCAAATCAAATTGTCAACATACTCTTCATGCAATACGCAGTGATGTTTTGAAATTTTAGACTAAATAGTTCAACAAAATCAAAAAGAATTACTCCGATCTGACTGCTGTTTTTTTTTTATAGCCGTCTCAAACTCAGTACTTGTATGTTTTACCGAACCAACTTAATTTAAACCTAAGAATTTCAAAACGAATATTATTTTATTATGTGAGCTAACGTTTTATTGTTTTTAATTTTTTATTTAAAGTAGGATATTTCAGTATACTAAAACTTAAGTTTTGTTTACTTTTATGAACATATAACAAACATCCCTTTTTTCTCCAAACATTTGGACCTGCAATTTTAGCCATATTTTCCCACAGTTGGAAATCACCACTAATACTTTGTCTCATATCTGTTTTTACATTTTTAGTCAATTTCAAGTGCCACCTCACAATTTGTTGCATTGCACAGTACAACATTTTTCAGCTGATTGATTCGCGACTCAATTCTGATAAGGCTCTTTTGTTTAACATAACAAAGGCAAATTCATACCAGGTGTGAGCAGTAGAGCAACAACTACAACAAAATAACAACTTTGACATTAGATTAGCATATATGAAACAATGTATTTTTGACAAGACATTAGCAAAAAAAACGAGAGCAAAAAACAATCAGCTGGTATGAATTTGCCTTGAACATATGTAAGTCAAGAACCACTAGTCGTATTTTGATTAAACAAATTTAGAAAAATCAAGAATTACAATTACTTTCATCTGTTTATATAACGATTCGCTACATAAGCAACAGTTTCGCAGTTATAAATAAATGTATGAAGAAAAATAAAAAAATTTTTTGCCTAAAAAAATATTTTTTTTTAATTCATAAAAAATTCAAATCGGTAAAAAAGTATCAAGTCTTATTACATACTTCGATCGATTTTTGTCATTCAACAAGTGCAGACGAACGCACGAACGAAAAGTACAAGCGATTTGTCTCCGGTTTTTTAATTATAACTGAAACTAAGGCCCAAGAGTTTTACGACAATGGAAAGTTTTTCTATTTCATATGGGGCTTTATGCTCGAAGCTTCTGGAGTTTGACAAAGACAGAACAAAATTAAAACAGTTTTTGCAACAATCGCACGTTGGCTTTCTGTATATTGTAAAAGCAGTCTAATAGCTAAATTACACGATGACATTTTTCATGAAACCGGTTTTGTTATGGCAAGTCGCAATTTACATAGGACAGAAACAGGGCAGACATTTTTTGAATTCTCTTTTGCTCTTGCTTAAACAATTTACATTGGACATAAACAAGACAGACAGATTTTTGCACATTTTATTTTCTGTGTTATATTCTTTACATGTTTGTGTGTTTCAAAAAAAGAAAAAAGCGAAAAGCAGAAAAGAGAAACGAAAAAATGTCCAGTACACTAGTCATGAAATACACACTCTACCTCTTCAACCCCTTGCCTACAAATCTCGTCTGTCTGCCCATTTTTCTGTCTAATGTAAATTGCGACCAAGAGGTGTAGAGAGGCAAGGAAAAACAATAAAGTTCAAAAGAGAATTGAAGAAATTTCATGAAACGATTTCATGGTGTAAGTTAAGTATAACTGTATTACCAACACGATCATTTTAACAAGACAGAAACAGGGCAGACATTTTTTGAATTGTCTTTTGCTCTGTCTTTAACCTTTCACAATTGGACATAAGCAAGACAGGCAGATTTATTGCATATTCTACTTTCGGATTTATTTACTTTACATGTGTGTGTGTGTTTGAAAATCTATGGTATATTTACTTTGTTGAGAAATTTTAAGCAAGTAGACGCCGAATTGAGAAATATAATGTGAAGCAACACAGAAAAAAGCGAAAGCAGAAAAGAGAAACGAAAAAATGTCCAGTACTATAGTCATGAAATACACACTCTACCTCTTCAACCCCTTGCCAACAAATCTCGTCCGTCTGCCTTATTTCTGTCTTATTGTGAAAGAGGACTTAATGTCTAATGGAAACTGTGCGGATAAAACTTACAACAAAGATCCACGTGTATGGGCGCCTTTAAAACTTTTATAGTCGGCTTAAGTCGACTAACAACCGCCGCCGACAATTTTTTGCTTAGCCGCCGCCGCCGATTTTTTGTCACGACTTTTTTCTGTCATGAAATACACACTCTACCTCTGCAACCCCTTGCAAAAATCACGACAGACTATCACTGTTTCTGACCTTTTGTAAAAGGGATGTTAGTTTTTGAACGGCGACGCCAGCTGTAAATAAATATTGACTACTTTCTCGTACATATTTTCTTTCTCATAGTCTGAATTGTGATGGTTAAAACTCGAAAGGAAATAGAAATGAATAGCCAAAAGAACAAAGTTCTCTTTGGACAGGAGATTGAAAGAACCAAGTGTCGTATCTGTTTGGAAGAACAGGTAGATGTGGATTGGAATGAAGTAATATATGGCCGTAGTGACCTGACGTACAAAGATTGTTATTACAAGTATACTCAAATGGAATATTTCGGTTTGTAGAAAACATCCAATGAAAGTTAAAATACTTAATCAATTCTTTTATAGATGATCATATTTTTTCGCAAATGTTATGTCGCACTTGTTCAAACAGCTTAGAATTTATTGATGCTTTCATATCGAAAGCTATTAAATCCCATAAGGTACTATATGAGCAATTAAACGTGATTATAAAAGAAGATGTAGATGACTTACAACCTGAAGCAAGTTTTGAAACAGTACTGGTGGAGGAAACTGAAATAACTATATATGAGGACTCTAATAATAAAGCTATCACCGAAAATGAAGAGCAAGTGACTTGCAGCAATCAAGAAAGATGTGCAACTCCCATAACACAAACAATAAAACAGGAAAACCAAAATCCCGAAACGGCAAAAGAATCTGAAAACCCGACAGTTCAAATGGTAAATGATGAATTGGCAGATGTTAAAAAAAATAAGAAAAAGCCGGATATATCTATATGTTGTTCTATTTGTTGTAAGTATTAGTAAATCTTTAATTCTGATCCATATTTTTTAAGGTTTCAAGATCCGGAAGTTTTAGTCCACATTGCTCATGTTATGCTAGCTTTATAACGTTTACGTTATTTTTCCAGGCCTTTTTCTAGTTATTGGAATGTCTTAATATAAATTTAGGGAAAGTGACAGGAATGATTCATATTCACGTCTAGAACCTTTTTTCGGCTTAAACCTAACAGTGGACTTACTAATGTGGACGCTAATTTAAACAAATTTCATCACAAACGTCCTTACGACACAATAAACCAATTTTATAACATGGTTTGCTGGATCATGTTCTGTACAGGGTACAGTTGATCCTTGGTAAAATATGAAATTTTCACGGAGGCAAAATGGTGCTTTTTCATGGTAAATGAAGTAAGGGTGTAGAACACTTTTGGACGGTAAAAAAAATCTCCACAATCCAAACTTTCAAGATCCATATAAGAAAATGAAACAGACACGCCTTCCAGATATAAAACAAGTCTGGTGAATAGAGCTTATTTCCTAAAGTATAAAGTTGACTACAGATGTCAAGGCCTCTTTCCCACCAATTGAAAAAGAACTTCAACTATCTTCTAGTGAACCAGTTACTTGATGTATACAATACTGTATGGGAAGATTTCAGAAAAATCCAAATTAAATGCTTTGGTAAATTATAAAAGAGATTAGTAAATCTTTACACCCATATTCAGAAAAAGTAAAACATATTTGAGTAATATTTTATATTAATTTAGTTTGTTACTTTAATTTATAAACTCGAATGCATTTTCTTTTAATTTCATTCTTTATCTTTATGTTATTAATTGTGCGCATATGGTCTCGTCACCCGGCGCCTTTTTATATACTTTTTTTTAAATTTATTTATAAAGTATATTGTAAATATATAAATAAATATTTGAAATTTATTTTAGAACAAATTCTTCATACAAAATTAGTTCTAAAATACAGACATTTCAAATAAGTTCAAGTCGACAAGCAAAATACAAGTGAATGTTTTTGACATTTTTGTTCACACAATCCACGTTAGAATTTTGTATAAAAGCGTAAACTTTTTCGTTGGCATAGTTTTTCACTCGACTTGTCGTGCTAATGATAGTAGGACCCAAATCAGCTGTTTGTCGTTTAGAAAGCTTGCGGACTTTCGCAATTAGCAGACTGTTGGATTGTTTTAGTTATAACATATAAATAATAATTTTATACTGTCGGCCTTCTTTCTCATCACGGAGTCTTTAGTAATTACTATCTTTTGTCCAAGGTTTTAATCCTTTTTGGCATCCACATTTAAAAAGTTTCTGTGTGTGATCCTAAGTCATGCTAGCCACTGCTGGACATTCACACACAATGTGTACTACCTTCGCACCCTATTTCTCACACAGTCTGCAAGTATCATCTTCTCCGATTTTTATACTGGCTAAATGATACTTGAAGTTCCCATGGGAAATGGAACAAGTTTATTTTACACACTAGGAAGATGTAATGCATTTTCTGGATATCTGGATATTATTTAGCATCCTTCGTAAATATCTTCTTTTGGTAGTGACTAACAAATGTATGAGTTTATTACGTGTGAAAGTCAATAAGTCAAAAATTAAAACCCTTTTTATATACATACATACATACATACATATGTATTTTTTAAAATCCCTTTTATAGATTCTTAAAATTATGATCTTTATTTCAGCTAAAGTAATGGCCAATAAATATAAGATCCGCTTGCACGAAGCAACACACATTAAAAATCGTGAACGCAATGAGACTTGCGTTAAATGTGGCATAAAGTTTTATAGCGCAGAAATTCTAAAAGCACACATGCTGACGCATTTAGAAAATCGAGAAAAACCCCACAAATGCGAATTTTGTGATAAAGCGTTTTTCAACAAAGGAGGTCTGAACATACACCGGCGAATACATTTGGGTCAAATGATATCCTGCAGTTTATGTACAAAGGAATTTTATCGCCAATATGACTTGGATAAGCATTTGGCTTCTCATTCAGCCGCAAGGATAAATTCCAATATAAAAACCAAAGTAAGTATGTATACAATAAAATTAAATAGTTCCATAATGCTGTATTAAATAAAAAAGATTAGATAAAACTTTCAAAATTTGTATGCAGTCTTATTAGGGGTATCGTGGTCACAAAGGAACCATTAGTGAGACGAAATGGCGACCCGTCCAACCTTGGGGTATGGTAGTCGCCCTTCGACTACAAAAGTTGTAATTTCACTAGATTTAATTATACAGTATTTTCTTTTATTCTAGTTATTCCCAGTTTTTTAAAAATATTAGTTAAGATATGTTTTGAGGTATCAACCAAAAACTCCAAATACACAGTTGAGAGAATATAATTAAGGGAATGGTTTGGTATTCAAAGCAATACTTTACTGTAATCAATTCGATTTCAATTGTTTGTTATTTAATACAATTCTGGTTTTTATTTACTTACATATCGTCACCTTAAAGACGAAATAACCTATCTGCAGTTTTTGTGTATGCTTTGTGTGGAGTTTGTACAGGTCATACTGCTTGCCATATCAAAATGAAATTTAGTATGTGCCTTTGGTATATGGGGATGAAGAGCTGTATAGTTGCAGGGCATAATCGCTAGGAGGCAAGGGGTAGTTTCCTTACCCACAAATTTTGTGACCGCTCTACAAGTCATACCGTATGACATATTAAAAAGAAATGTAGTATGTGCTTTTGTTGTAAATTTTGGGCATAATGGGGTTAAGTTTACTTAACACCCCAAACCGAAAATAATTTTTCGATTCGAATATACTTTGAACTTCTATTCTTTAGGTAATATATCCATAAAAAATCTGTTTTCATTGGGTATGGTAAAGTTGAGTGTAGGCAATTCCAGATCTTTTTTATTTGTTCAGAACAGGGACCGTAAATAACAGTTATCGATATCAAAAAATTATTTTGTAACGGTCATTTTGAGAATTAAATAAGAAAAAACCTATCTAAAACAGTTATTTTTCAATGTAAAAATAAAAGCTCGAATGAAAGTTTTAAAAAAAGAATTTTATTTTTCCGTAATGAAATAAAAATTTGTTTCTTCAAAAAATAAAATTCATTTTATGTAAGTTGATATAAAATCAAGGTGGTTGTATTTGTATCAACTTACATTTCTTGTAAACAATGTATGATAAGGATGAAAGAAAGTTTTCTTTGAAATTAATAATTTTTTTCCAAAAAAAAAAAAAAAAAATACATTATCCATACTTATATAAGTTGGCAAAAAGGGAACAGTTTGTTTCTGTCACCCTGGGAAGTGCGAAAAGAGCATTCAATTTGCTTAAGTTGGTATTGAGCGATCTTCGTTTAAATCTGTCCACAAGAAAAGTTATTTATGTCCGTAATATTAAACAAATAAATTAAATAAATAAATGAAATAAATTAAAATGAGTTTTACTTTCTGACGGAAAAATAAAACAATTTTTAAAAGTTTCATTAGAATATTTATTTTTTTTTTTCGTTGAAAAATAACTCTTAAATATGGAGATGAGAACGATCATTATAGATTCTGAAAGAGCTCGTCCAAGGTATATTTATCTTACTAGGTAGTGTCGTCCGCCCAGCAGATTTAGTAGATCGACATGTCAAAAGTCTTAACGTCTTAACGTATTGGTTACGACAAGTTATTAGTGTTAGGTAAATATGTTAGATACATGGTATGTATCTATATATCTATCTACATGGATTCTTTACATGTCTATGTATATTTTACATAAGCAGAAAGTCATTTCGCTATAAGTTCCGAAAAAGCAGTACAAAATAATTGAAACTTTGCACATTACAAAGTCGACTTAAGCACTTATTCCTTCTTGCTACAGATTTTATTAATGACAACTTGTAGATGATTAAAAAAAAAACGTTTTATTGATTTGTTTATTTCAGTTAGAAAATTATTTTGATTTCTTCTTCCAATACAAAGAACAAATTTTGAGCATAAATAATGTGAACTGATTTCATAGCTTTTCGGTAATATACAATATGAATGAGGTGTCCCAGTAGGCTAGTAGGTAGTGGGCATATGTACGAAAAACTTACTTGTTACCTTTCCTAATTAACCGATTCAAATATCCTCTTTTCAGACAAAATTTTTCTTTCGCTGTAAGGACTGTGGTAAGAAAATACTTAGTGCAAGTGCTAAATCTCACATTGCAAAACATAAGAATGAGCCACTATTTAAGTGTTCACTTTGTGATAAAGAGTTCTTTAACAGGAAAAGGTAAGTACATGTGTTTTGTAAACATATAAATGATCATGCCTGGAAAAGTTTCAGTCAGTTTTCGTAATTTCTTAATTTTTTTTTTTTAATAGCAATAAAATAAAATAAATAAATTAAAGTTTTGTGTATCAAGATTAAGTCACCTTTTAAGGTCACAGTAGTGTTAAGAAATAGGAGTGTTGTGCAATTAAAAATAAGTTTCAGTTTGTAAGGCTTAAGATCGTTGATCGTTACCTATTTCGTAAAGTTGAGAAAATATTTTTTCTAAATTAGGGAAACAATGTAAAAAAAAAGGAAATTATTTTATTTTTGACACTAGCTGAATGCAATCATTTTCTGGTACATCCTTTTTCAGCATTATGCTATCATACTCTTTGGGTACTGTTTTAGTTGTAAACATCATATATTTTACCAACCAAACTTAAGTAATTCCAATCGTCACTTGATGAAAAATGTTGTTTATTTTAAATAGTTGTAAAAAGCATCTATTTAACCAACCAAACTTATGTGAGGTTTCTGTATTTCAGGCGAGCGGCTCGTCTAGAAAATTTATATATATATGTATATATGTATATATATATATATGTATATGTATATGTATATATATATATATATATATATATATGTATATGTATATATATATATATATATATATATATATATATATATATATATATATATATATATATATATATATATATATATATATATATATATATATATATATATATATATATATATACATATATATATATATATATATATATTAGCCAACCATTGGCAATTAACAACAATTAGATATTTTTCAAATTGTATATTTTTTGTTGAAGTTAACAATGTCAAATCCGAGCTCTATCACCTATGAAATATAATATACAAATTTTAATTTCTCATATCCCATTTCTTTAATAAGTTTGTAAAAATAGAAAGTTTATTGAAAGTACCTTGTGTCTAATTTGTCTTTATCTCTTTATAATAAATAACTTAAGCCTAAACAATTAATTAATTAAAAAATTTAGTTTTGCTTAGAAATGTACAGTTTGTCAAGTAAATATTTTCGTAACTAAAAAAATAAATAATTTTTTAATTATATATATATATATATATATATATATATATATATATATATATATATATATATATATATATATATATATATGTATATATATACATATATATACGTGCTATTAGCCAACCATTGGCAATTAACAACAATTAGATATTTTTCAAATTGTATATTTTTTGTTGAAGTTAACAATGTCAAATCCGAGCTCTATCACCTATGAAATATAATATACAAATTTTAATTTCTCATATCCCATTTCTTTAATAAGTTTGTAAAAATAGAAAGTTTATTGAAAGTACCTTGTGTCTAATTTGTCTTTATCTCTTTATAATAAATAACTTAAGCCTAAACAATTAATTAATTAAAAAATTTAGTTTTGCTTAGAAATGTACAGTTTGTCAAGTAAATATTTTCGTAACTAAAAAAATAAATAATTTTTTAATTATATATATATATATATATATATATATATATATATATATATATATATATATATATATATATATACATATATATATATATATATATATATATATATATATATATATACATATATATACGTGCTATTAGCCAACCATTGGCAATTAACAACAATTAGATATTTTTCAAATTGTATATTTTTTGTTGAAGTTAACAATGTCAAATCCGAGCTCTATCACCTATGAAATATAATATACAAATTTTAATTTCTCATATCCCATTTCTTTAATAAGTTTGTAAAAATAGAAAGTTTATTGAAAGTACCTTGTGTCTAATTTGTCTTTATCTCTTTATAATAAATAACTAAGCCTAAACAATTAATTAATTAAAAAATTTAGTTTTGCTTAGAAATGTACAGTTTGTCAAGTAAATATTTTCGTAACTAAAAAATTAAATAATTTTTCGTTTTAATTACGATTAGCAACAACAAATTTATTTTCTTGCATTTTGTTTTTGTAAATAACGTTAGCTTGCTTGTTTCCGACAACATGACTCCTACAATTTTCAAAATATTTGTACTAATTACGGCAAAAACAACAACAAAATAATTATACAATGGTCAAAGTACCATATAGATTTCTTTGTTTTATCTTTACTTTTTTATATATATTTTTATAAATTGTTGTAATGCATTTTGAATAAAATGAATTATTATTCTAATAGTTTCTAGCGATGTGCGTTAGGATTTGAGTTTATTCATTAATTGTTTCATTTACATATATGTACATATGAAAAAATTGGTTGCCAAAATTCAAGTTAAAAAATCCAAATGTTATTTATTTTAATTATTATAAAGGAAAACCCTACAAAGAAATTGGTGAAATGTTCTCCCTTCACCTGAGGATAGTTTCAAATATTGTTACCTGTTTGAAAAATGAAGAAAGAATTGAACTAAAAGGTTTACCGGGCATACCGAAAAAGGTATTACGGAGCATTAAAAATAAAATAATGAAAATTATTTATCATAAACAATATTCCAGCACTAGAGAAGAAGTACTTCCAATTAGTTATGACTGTGGAATAAATGTCTCACATGGCACTGTTCGAAACGTGCTGCAAACACATAATAATTCCTTGAAAATTGTTAGAAGTAAAACCAGTGATGTCAGTGCAGAACATATAAACATATTTATGTATTTTCCTTCGGGGAACTGGGATGACGTAATTTTTTGTACAAAGTCGAGAGTTGAACCATATTCAAAATTTGTAGGTCAACCCAAATAAGCAGGTTGCAAAAGGATCTCAAAAAATGTAGTACAGAAAATAATATGTAATTTATGAAGGAGGAGTGGGATGAAATACCTCGGGAAACTAATATACAATGTATGTATGCCAGATAGAGTGAGTTATTTATAAATATTTACATGCAGTACATAATGCCCAAATAGGAAACAGAAAGTATGAGCAGCAAAATAATGTATTTTAGGTACATAATTAAGTAGGCAAATATTTGAAAGCCATCAAATTTTAAAACATTTATTTGACAGTGCAAAATCTGAATTATTTTATTATAGTTGTGATGAAAATTTTTCTATTCAAGTTAAATTAATTTTTTTTTAGTGTAATATAGTTATAAATACATGTGAAAACGTACATTCACAAAAACTTTCATAAAAGTTATGAAATTCGTAATGACATAGGTGTTTCACTTCAAGATTTAAAATTGTTTCTATTAATGAAAACATTTATTTTACAAATTTATATCGCTTTTAAAATTTCAATTAATCTCATAATTTCAAACATAATTATTTGATATAGCAAAGATATATTTTATTTAATTCATCAGTTGGACTTTAAAAAAGATTTATTTTAAATTAAAAATGAATTCGTAAGAACGCTGGAAAAACAGTTGATTTTGTTATTGTAATCAAAGTAAAACAGACATTAAAATTAGTTTTTTTTAAATAGCATTTTTTCTAGGCACAGTGACGACAGATATAGATATATAAGTATATAATTTTTTTATATTTTTTTATGTATGTAATTGGTTTATTTTTTTTTTTATTTTTATTTTTAGCTGTGTTAAACATTTGAAAATACACCATAAAAAAGCGAATAAGGATATTCCACAGTTGATTGTATCATACACAAAAAACCGCATGTCTCACTTATTTTTACAGCAAAATGCAAATATCCACATCGAAAGTGAACAAGATATGTGATTATGAAATATATTTTTATTAACAACAAATATGTAAGCTGTACGTAATTTTGGGTAATTCCATTGTTCCGGGTGTAACCATGATGTTCACATTTTGTGTTTTTATTCAAAAATAGCGTACGATAGTCATACCAAGAAACTTTAAGGAGTAAACTTGAGTAATGGAACAACCATCGATTGCAAGGTTCATTTCAAAATTGCACGTCTTTCGAAAAATATACACTTGTTGGTCTTTGCTGGGTTAAAACATAGGTTGAGAGATGAGCTGATTTCACGAATTTGGCCTATCTAATAATCAAACCGAATCAAACTGGTGATCTTAGAAGAAAATCGTTAGCATATTGAAAAACCACAATACCATCAACTTCAAGAGAATGAGTACTATTGGTATGCAGATAGTATCAGACTAAGACAACATCGTTGAGTAATTCCATTAAAAAACATACATAGCTCCCTTACAAAGAGAAAACGCGATATCCAATCGATTAAGTTACGGAATACCCTGAATCACTAGAATATTTCTAATAATAGAAAAATATACACAATCGTTGCCATTACCGATGTCAATAGAAGCCAACTCAACTCTCAAAACAAATATGACGTATGACATAACACACTGAATAAGGCTCGTTCAGACGGGTTGTCGTGAAAATTTGCTTCTGTGTACAAAGGTCCTTGCAAGTAATACGCCTAATACATCTTCAGAAAATATATATTTACCAATTTCTTATTTAACTCATCGAAAATTCATTGAAATTTGAAAATCAAAGATGGAAATTTTTTAAGCTCACCTGAGCCAATTGAGTGTCAGGGTAGTATATTTAAGCCCATTTTATAACTGTTGTATACTTCAAACATGACACAGCTTTTTTAAGCATTCACGAAAGTCCCGAAGTAGCACCCGACATTTACAAGACCACGTATTAAATTTAGAAAGTTGGTTGAAGAAATTTACTCATATAATTTTTACACTTCGTAGGGAATCGTGCCCCCCTATTCGCTTAAAAAAGCAAACGACTTAATCTTTCCTACGTAAAATATCTCGGCGTACATCTTGACCGGCACGTACATCTTGAAAACGCCAAGTTAACACAAATTAAGTTAAAAGCCGTCCAACTAAACTGGCTTATTGGCAGAAATTCTACTCTCGCTCTAGATGTGCAAACTTTTATTGTACATAATAATTCCAAACCCAATTTTATGTTATGGCATTCAATTATAGGGCACTGCCTCAGCTAGCAATGTAGAAAAAATACAAAGACGTCAAAATAAGATTCTACGACTGATCAAACTTGCTCCCTGGTATATTAAAAACTCGAACAAGTGTCTAAACGTGCCAACAGTTAAATCCGAAATTGCAACGTTATTTAAAAAAGCTTGAAACTCATCGAAATCCGCTGGCCCGAAACATGCTTAATGAACCTGGTGACATTCGACTAAGTATCGCTACTTCTTAGTCGAATGCTTCTTTCGTCCGTACATAATAGGGATGACCCGCAATTGATTACAGCAACCGTGAAACATGCAATTTTTTGTCTAGACTTACAATAATATTTATTTTTTATTTTAGATTTAAGATGAGTAGTTATTGCTAGTTAAAATATTTTGAAGATACAATAAATAAATATATGAAAAGAAAAACACATCCGCTTCAAGTACCAATTTTTATATAAGTATGTATTATCTAAAGTCAGACGTTTAGAAAATTTGATGGAGAAACAGACAAAATTCCAATATCTATAATTAGAGGGTGATGATGTGCTCCACCCGGCCACATAGGAGATGTGCGCCAAACGATTGATAAGGAGAAAAGTTTTGTGGAAGTCAATTCCATGACGGAACCTCTGTAACTATTTAAATACAAAAGGAAATTAACAGAATCATCATTCTAACAGAAGACGGACTAAAAATATAAAAGAGTTAAGTCAGTAAGTATATTACTTCATAGGTAATGACGAAAATTGTATTCTCCCCCTAAACATAACAAATGCAATATTTCTTCAGTGCATAATATCGGAAGAAAATATCTCTATAATTAAATTTTGCGGGTTTTATCCATTTTTTATACATTTTATTATTTATAAGATATATTTTAAATATATAATGATTATTGAAACTATCTTGTGGATATGTAGATACGAATAATTCTAAACACGGATGTAGCGATTCAGAAAATGCATTACATTCTGCTGGTGTTCAATTTTTCTTTATCTCTTTAAAATAAATTAAGTTCTTTAAAAAATTAGATCAAATAAAATTAAATATATATAATTTTACATACATATGTATATACATTTTTATGTATTAAATTATCTTTGCTATGCACTGATTATAAACAATTAGATTACAGGAGAAAAGAAAAATTATTAAAGAGTCATCTGGCGGAGCGGAGAAGCAAAAAGTGTCTTCACCTTGTTCGATATATAATAGTAAGGACTTCAACCTAAACAAGCACCATAATCAAAACGGTGATTTAATTATAGTAGCTAGTTTATATTTTGATGGGATGTAATTGTGAATAATTAAAATTAATCTCCTATTATGATTCACAACTAAACTAATTTTAGTCAATGTTATAACTTGACTACTTTTTTGTATTCTATTTCACAACCAATTTATGTTGTCTTTAAGGCCATGATTCGCTATAATACGCAGTCGTACGATTTGTCAAAATTTGCATGTAAGACAGTGTAGATTAAAAGTGTTTCTGTACAGATCTGTACGAATTTATAATCTTTTGAAAAAATTCATAAAATAATATTTTTCAATGCGATCAAAGTTATAAAATCTAATTTTGTATGATAGTGTGGTATCTATGTCGCCATTTTGAAACGATTTTTTGAGTAGGAGAAAATTCGGTCAGATTTTTTTGTGATTGAATCGTACGATTGTGTAGGATAGTGAATCCTGGCCTTTAATAAGAACAGCTGGTTGAAAGTTGCGCCCCACGTGTTGGACAACCCTCTGAAATAATTTGTAATTTTTTCTCACTGAGCTTCAGTCTAGTTGGTGATATACACTTCAACACTTCTTCCATTGCTCTTAGGTTTTCACCATAATTCTTTCCCAATTATGTCATCAATATACACTACTAGACATATCAATAACTGCAATATCGTCTTATGAAATGTAAAACCATGTAAGTAACAAAAATTCTAAAATAGGTTTTTTATTGAATATTGTGTACCGTGCGAATATGCACTTTCCTATAATTATAATATTTTATCAAAATATAGGTGAAAGTGTTAATTTTATGCAAGTTTGGAAGAAACTTTTTTCTGGTTACTTAAATATTTTATTAAGCTTCTTCCCTCTCCTGTAAACTGGAAAAAAGTGTTGTTAACCCTAGTCTACATTAGACATTAACATGCCATAACAAAAGTCAACCTTCATATGAAAAAAAACATTATTTTTAATACTGTTTTTTTATATGACAAAGTCAAACTTCATATAACAAAAGTCAAACTTCATATAAAAAATGTTTCTGTTTATTATTTTTGCGTTTCCAGTTGTTTTACAACTAGAGTTTTCATCTGTTATTTTCCATAAATAAGTTTTAACTAATTATTGCTTCCACGTAACTTAAGTGTTGTTCACACGGTGTGTATTTGTCATATGGAATGTCACTTTTTCATAAATAGAATTTGTACACGTCGTATGTATGTGTGCAAAACATATGATATTTTTGATTTAGAGCCAGTTCTATTTTCATGTACAAAGTATGTGACATAAGCTGTTGTTGGCAATAACAAGTTTTTGTAACGACAAAAAATAACACAAAATATAAAGTACATCGGCTCTTTTGTTTTTTTGCGGCAAAAACCACAATAACAAGTAAAAGTATTAAATATTTAAAATTAATTAATATAATAATAATAAAATGTCATATGTATATAATATACCAACGTGTGAACGCAACACGTACACGTACACATGAAATTACATATGGATAGAAAAGTAAAAATGAAAATTTCATATGACAAATACACGCGGTGTGAACACCACTTTACCCCCAGTCTACCTTAGACATAAAATGATAAACATTAACACTAACATCATGTTAGTATTAAATGCAGACTGCCCATATTAATGTTATTACCAAGCTTGAACATGGTTGTTGAATTGAAATCTTTTTCAAAATCTACATCGTTTGCACTGCATTTAATTCACACTAGCAAGATTTCATTAATTTACATTTTTTTATTCGCGCTTTATTTATATTTTTAATTTTATTTATAATTTCCATTTTTCTTATTATTTATCCAAATTTTGGTAGATTTTAAAAAACTTTAATTTTTGTTTTTTAATTAAAAAGACATTTTTTTGTTGTACAGCGTAATATTTTAAGTACAATTTGGCAAAACCATAGCTGCATCATTAAGTACTACTAGATTTTGAGTATATTTCGTCAAAATCTAGTAACGAAGTCAATTTTGATTTATATTGGAAATCTAGCAAAAACAACTAGATTTTGGTCGAAATCTCGTAATTACTATATTTTGCTCAAGGGTAAATGCACTATTACATTTAATACCATTAAAAAAACCCTTTACATGCAATACCATACACAAAACTAATAAACATAAAATAAATAAATAAATTCTCTTAAAAACGAGCGCTCTAGCAAAGACATCTTTACTAAAATATCCAAATGAAATTTACAATGTGTTTGGCCGTAGATCAGAGGGATGACCCGCATATGATTGTAACAACCGTGAAACAAACATTAGTTTTGTCTAGCACTGGCTGGACTTAAAAAGTATATTTTTTATTTTAAATAAGATATGACTAATTATTGTTATATACAATAAATATACAATAAATAATTGATCTAAAAAAAAACTGTTTTTGACAAAAATGAATTTAGACTAGTTTGATGGCCTGATTATAAAAACAAAATATCAAAAATTTTTGAAATCCATCTAGCGCGACTGTCAAAAGCGAATTTTGGCGCCGCCAGCTGTAAGTCAACGTTGGCTTTGTGCTTTCTCGTATTTAATATAATCTGCAATCTTTTTTAAAATTAGGAAGGAAACAAATATGAATAGTCAGGAAATCGAAAGAGCTAAATGCCGTATTTGTTTAGAAGAGCACGTAGATGTGCATTGGAATCAATTAATACATGGTCATTGTGATCTGACGTACAAAGATTGCTATTACAAGTATACTCAAATGGAATATATCGGTTTGTCTAAAACATCCAAAGAAATCTCAAATACTTAAATCAATTCTTTTATAGATGAGGATAATTTTTCGCAAATGTTATGTCGTAATTGTTCAAACAGCATAGAATTTATTGAAGATTTTATTTCGAAAGCTATTAAATCCCATATGGTACTGTTGGAGCAGTTCAACGTAATTATAAAAGAAGATGTAGATGACTTACAACACGAAGCAAGTTTTGAAACAGTACTGGTGGAGGAAACTGAAATACCTATGTATGAGGACTCTAATGATGAGTACACCGTAACGGAAGAGCAAGAGACTTGCAGCAGCATAGAAAGTTGTAGCACTCTCATTACAGAAACAATAAAACAGAAAAACCAAAAAACTAAAAACACAATCGAATCTGAAAAACCAACGGATCAAATGGTAAATGATGAATTGGTAGATGATAAAAAAAATACGAAAAGGGTGGAGCAACCCGTATGTTGTTCTATTTGTTGTAAGTACTTCTAAATTTGAAATTTGATTCGTAGTTTTAAGGTTTCAAGGTCCTTAAGTTTTAGCCAACCTTACTCATGGTATGCTAGCTTTATAATGTTTACGATATTTTTCTAGGTCTTATTCTAGGTTTTGAAATGCCTTAATATAAAACTATAAGTGATACAGATTAACGTCAAGTACCTATTTTCCTGCTTAAGCCTAACAATGGACTTACCGCTAATTTAAACTTTTTGATCACAAACGTCCTTAAGACACATTTATAACAATTTTATAACATGGTTTGCAGGATTATGCTCATACCCCTTGCTCAGGAGATGCAGGGTACAGTTGGTCCTTGGTAAAATATGACATTTTTACGCAGACAAAATGGTGCTTTTTCGTCGCAAGTGAAAAATAAGTAAGGTTTACTCTACTCTTTAGTGATTTCAGACTGGTAACTGTCGGCCTCCTGTCTCATCACGGAGTCTTTAGTAATTGCTATAATTTGTACAAGTTTTGATCCCCCATGCCATCCATATTTAAGAAGTTTCTGCTTGTTGTCTTATACTAGTCAGTGCTGGACACATACACATCGTATTATGTGAGAACAAAAGTTTTAGTTTCACACCTATTTTTTCTTCAATATAAATAAATACGCTAACAAAGTTGTGAGCTTTCCTTATATTTTTTGCAGGGACCGTAAATAACAGTTATCGTTTTTTGTATTATTGTATAACAGTTATTTTGAGAAAAAAAAAAAAATCCAAGGAATATTAATCAGGTAGCCTCACTACGGAGGGGAAATATTAAGGGGAAAATAATGAATTTTTTTTTTATAAATTATGAAAGTTCAACTTACAATTTTTCCCCTTAAATGAAAATTGAACTATCAAACTCCATATAAAAAAATTTAAAAATTTTCGCCTTAATATATCCCCTTCGTAGTGAGGTTACCTTTTGAATGTGCCTTGAAAAAATTTATCTAAAACAATTTTTTTTAAGTAAAAATAAAAACTGTAATTAAAGTTTTAAAAAGAATTTTATTTTGCCGTAAAAAATAAAACTTTTTTAGGAGTTTTAATTTTTTCGTCAGAAAAAAAAACTCTCATACATCGCTTTTAGAGTAGAACAAGAAAGCGAAGAAAATGACTATGAGATTGAAAAGTTTGTCTTGAAAATTGATAGTTTTAACTCTGGGACGAAAAAATACATTATTCATATCCATAAAATAGCAAAAAAGTCAACAGTTTGTCCTGCAACCCAGGGAAGCATGGAAGGAGCATTCTATGCTCTTAAATTAGTATTGAGTGGCCTCCGTTCAAATCTGTCCACACAAAAAAATTACGTAAATAAACAAAACAAGTTTTATTTTCTGACGGGAAAAATAAAACTCCTCAAAAAAGATTTATATTATGACTTTTTAAGAGATTCATTTGAACTTTTATTTTGTCGTTGAATAATAACTGTTAACTATGGAGTGAATTTAAGATCACCATAGATTCTGAAAGAGCTCGTCAATAAAAATCTATTAATATTTGACAGTATAGATCTTCGTTGACTCTAACATAAAGAGTTTTTGTGTTTAATTTTTTTTTGATAACTGTTATTTACGGTCCCTAGTTTCTTGCGCTGCGTAATACCAATCGTCTGAGAATTTGTCTTACCGGTTTTTCAGGTGTTTTCATATAATTATGACAACCCGAAATTCAGGCAACTGCATACTGGACTTTAATGTTACATTTTATTATTTTCTTTATAATCAAAGTTTATTACGTGTAAAAATCAATAAGTCAAAAATTGTAAATCTTTTTATATATGTATTTTTAAAATCCCTTTTATAGGTTCCTAAAATTATGATCTTTATTTCAGCTAAAGTATTGGCCAATAAATATAGGGCAATCACGCACGAGAAAACACACATTAAAAATCGTGAACGCAATGAGACTTGCGTTAAATGTGGCATAAAGTTTTATAGCAAAATAATTCTAAGAGCACACATGCTGACGCATTTAGAAAATCGAGAAAAACCCCACAAATGCGAATTTTGTGATAAAGCGTTTTTCAACAAAGGAGGTCTGAACATACACCGACGAATACATTTGGGTCAAATGATATCCTGCAGTTTATGTACAAAGGAATTTTATCGCCAATATGACTTGGACAAGCATTTGGCTACCCATTCAGCCGCAAGGATAAATTCCGATATAAAAACAAGAGTAAGTATGCATACAATAAAATAATTGTTCCATAATGCTATATTAAATGAAAAATATTAAATAAATCTTTAGAAATTTTTATTCAATCTTATTAAGAGTGTCGTAGTCGCGCTTCGAATAAAGAAGTTTTGAATTAGATTAAATTATACATATGTATGTAAATATTTGTTTTAAGAGACAAATTGATTTAAATTTGTGTAATTGTGTATATGTTGAAATGTTAATTTAAAAGTAAATGTAATGGTGAACTATAAAGCTAGAGAGCATATATGAGGTAAACACTTTGTGTAGAGCAGAATAAAACAAATATGTATCTCCTTCGATATGGTGAAAAAGTATGTGCTTAATATTTATTCGGTTTTTTACGAGCAAACGACGTCGATATTTAAACGCTGTGATATTCCTCTAATGGCTCTCTAATTTTATATTTTTGGAAACTGCGGACTTTTTTGGTGACTAATTTATTTGAACCCAAGTGTATGTATATTTAAATTTATCACTACAGTCGGTCTAATTTTAAATTACATATGTATATTTACATATAATTACATATGTATGTATATTTTCATTAATCGCAAATGAAAAATAAGATTATCGCTTAATAATCTTCGTGAAGCATTTATCTTACTTAAAGTGAATTGCTCTTCATGCAGCCAAATTTTTAATTTTTTGCTTTCTTGTTTATAATTATATTTTTTTTACTTTGTGTAAAACTTTAAGTTTTTGACTCTGTCTAATCTATGAAAAATTTGCGCTTTTGAAAATTTAACATTAATAACTACCAAAAATATATGAAAACTGCAGTTTACGAAATACGACAACACACTCTTAAAAGGCTGAATATTTTTTTTAATTGTTGTTTTAAATAAAAAATAAATATATTCATATTCACATATACATATACATATTTTTCAGCCAAAATGTTTCGTTCGCTGCAATGACTGTGGTAAAAGCATACGTAGCGCAAGCTTTAAGTCTCATTCTGCAAAACATATGAATGAGCCACTTTTTAAGTGTTTAGTTTGCAATAAAGAGTTCTTTACCAGGAAAAGGTAGGTATTTTTTGTACACTCATTATTGTACATGGAAAATTCTCAGTCAGTTTTTTCTAATATTTTTTTTTAATATCATAAAATTAGAAAATTTTGTAGTAATATTAAAGGTCTATTTAGCCGACCGTAACCTAATGGAATGTAACACATGAAAATTGATGTCGTTTAAGATTCTCTTGCTCTCTTTTAGCTCTTTCTTGTATTTTTTTAATGTTTTCGAACGGGATGTAAGCCAATCTATTAATAATACTTTGCAAAAAAAACCGACTTAAAAAAGAGAAACTTAAAATCATGTTTCTTTAAGACGGTAATTATACAATGATTATATTCGAGGAAGATTGTAGCGGGATTTTTTAAATGTCATTGCACAAACTGTCAATTCAGATAAAAAAACTAAGTTTTGAATTCAATAATCTAAAACAAATATAATTCGATTTTCTACCGGGGGAGCAGTACTTCCGGAGTATATAGGGGCACAAGACCCCAGGGTTCTGTGCTTTTTCAGGTCAAACCAATGCCAAACGACTTTCTGTATACAGCGGATCAAAAGTTTGGCTATATACATAAAATTACACTAACTATTGCGACACCCTGTAATTTCCGAGTTCAAATTTTATACTTGTTATAGCGGTCGTAGCAATACAGGTTCATTGTAAATTTCAACCGTCTGTCTGTACCGGTTTAAAAGTTTGGTCATATACATCAAATTACATAAACTATTGCGGCACCCTGTAATTTATAATTTTAAATATTTATACTTATTTTAACACACATAGTAATGGACATTCTGTCTAATTGTTAAGTGTTTGTCAATAACTATTTAAAAGATAGCGTCATATATATCAAATGACGTCACCTATTGGGACACCCTTTAAATTCAAAATTTAATATAAATACTTGTTAAAGAGAACTTTGTCATAGAGATTCTTTGTAAAATTTAACTTTGTGTCCATATACATCAAATTACATCAACTATTGGGACACCCTTTAATTTCCAATTTTAAATATTTATACGTGTTGTTATACCAAACATAGTAGTGAACATTCTGTCTATTTTTCAAGTGTTTGTCTATAACGGTTCCAAAGATGAGGACATAATGGTCAAATTACATCAATAATGGGGACACCCTTTAATTTATCCAAATTTTATACTTGTTGTAATAGCGGACTAAGCAATATAGGTTCTTTGTACATTTCAACTGTCTATCTATAACAGTTGAAAAGTTTGGCCATATATATCACTTTTACATTAACTATTGGGACACCCTTTAATTTCCAAATTCATATTTTACACTTGTTATTTTAGCGGACTTAGCAATATAAGTTCTTTGTAAATTACAACTGTCTGTCTATAACGGTTCAAAAGTTTGACCATATATATATCAAAATAAACCATCTAATGGGACACCCTTTAATTTCTAAATAAATATTAAATATTTATACTTATTATAACAGACATAGTAACGAACATTCTGTGCAACTTTCAAGTGTTTGTCTATAATGGTTCAAAAGATAGGACCATAAAGGTGAAATTACGTCACCTATGGGGTCACCCTTTAATTTTTAATTTCATTTTTTAATTACTTTTTGTTATTGGGAGCTATAGTGATACGCACTTTTTTCTAATTTTAAATGGGTGATCTATAAAGTTCATAATACACGTAAAAAACATGTATGTTGTATGGGGACACCCTTTAATTTTTAAACTTTTAAACTGTTTTTAAAATGGGACCAATCTGATTTAATAAAAGTCTTTATTTACAAGTTTAAAATATAAAAGGTACAGAGGTATGAGATTTTACTATAAGTACTACAACAATAAGAGTCTTATAATTAAATTTACAAAACTAATAACAATAAATATACAGCCTTAAGGAAAATAGCTCACAAAAACTTTTTTGATCTCTATGGAAGTTATAAAGAAATTTGTTTGGATAATCACTAATACATTCATTCTTAACGAACGAATCTTAGTGATTACCTTGTAAATTCCTTATTGATTCAAAGTTTGACAGTCTGCATTTTTCATTAAATGTCAGTGTCAGTTCTCTAGTGAAATCGTTTATCATCTTGTGTCCAAAGTTACTGTGAAGTAAATTTGTCGGATACCTACGAGGAAGATTATGAATTATTTTCAAATTCTTGTTTTGTATAATCTGAAGCTTTTTGGTATGAGTTTTCGCAGTTTTATGAAACCATACTTGACAGCTGTAACTCATAATTGGTCGAATGCACATTTTATATAACAATATTTTGTTTTTCATATTCAATTTAGATCTTCTGTTGAGTATGGGAAACAATGCCCGACCACACTTTATAGCTTTTTCACAAATTTGGTTGACATGTTGCTTAAATGTTAGTTTTTTATCCATTATAATGCCCAAATACTTGATTTCTGACTTTATAGGTATAACATTCCCACGGCACAACATAGATTGAGAAGGTATGCGTTTTGGCGACTTATTATATGGAAAAATAATGGCCTGTGTTTTATCATCATTGACCTTTATTTTCCATTTATTAAAATATTTTTGGCTTGAATTTAAGCTCTCTTGCATTTTCCTAACTAATGAATTAGATACCTTACCGCTGCAAATGAAAGCACTATCGTCTGCATAAAATGTTGCTTCCTGATTCCTGCGTAGAGTGATATCTGACGTATATAACGAATAAAGCGTAGGTGACAAAACGGAACCTTGCGGTAGACCTGCGAGTATATGTTTTTCATCTGATGAGATGCGCTCCACGAAAACTACAAATGAACGTTGGTCTAAAAAGCTTTGTATGATTTTTTGTAAATATAAAGGAAAACTAAAAGAGTTAAGTTTATACAATAGGCCATTATGCCATACTGTATCGAAAGCCTTTTCAATGTCAAGAAATATAATACCTGTACTTCTACGATTTCTTTTATTATTCTCAATAATATTAACCACTCGTTTGATTTGATGTACCGTAGAGTGCTCTCTTCGGAATCCAAACTGCTGCTGATGTATAATGTTATTCTGTTCTGAGAACTCTACGATTCTTTTGTGGATTATTTTTTCAAAGACTTTATCCAACAAGCTCAAAATGGTTATTGGCCTATAGCTGGAAGGCAATTTAGGATCTTTTCCAGTTTTGAAAATAGGTATAACTCTGGCCTTTTTAAATATCATGGGGAAATGACCATTTCTCAAGCAGTAATTAAATAGTTTGCTCAAAGTTTCAAAAAAGTAATCGGGCATATTTTTTAAAATAATGCTGTTAATTCCGTCTAAACCTGGGGCTTTGTTATTTTTTAAACAAAAAACAAATGTCTTTACCTCTACTGCATCTGTGAATTCAAAATTGTCACTGTCAGCGAGATTTACATTGTTAAGTTCCTGCACATAATTTAGAACCACATTATCTAAAGGTGATGAATTGTTGTTGGTGATATTATTGTTGCATCTAAAAACTTCCGCAATGGCATTTGCTTTTGCTTCACCGGTACTTAAAAATTCCCCATTTATAATGGGTGATTTTTTTGAGGTTAGGATTTTCATGCATTAGTATTTGACAGATCACGTGAGATTTCAGACATGGTGCCAAAGAGAAAGATGCTCAGTATGCTTTGACATTTCATCATGAATAGACTTACTAACGAGCAACGCTTGCAAATCATTGAATTTTATTACCAAAATCAGTGTTCGGTTCGAAATGTTCAAATGTGACAAATTTTGTTCAGCGATGAGGCTCATTTCTGGTTGAATGGCTACGTAAATAAGCAAAATTGCTGCATTTGGAGTGAAGAGCAACCAGAAGCCGTTCAAGAACTGCCCATGCATCCCGAAAAATGCACTGTTTGGTGTGGTTTGTACGCTGGTGGAATCATTGGACCGTATTTTTTCAAAGATGCTGTTGGACGCAACGTTACGGTGAATGGCGATCGCTATCGTTCGATGCTAACAAACTTTTTGTTGCCAAAAATGGAACAACTGAACTTGGTTGACATGTGGTTTCAACAAGATGGCGCTACATGCCACACAGCTCGCGATTCTATGGCCATTTTGAGGGAAAACTTCGGAGAACAATTCATCTCAAGAAATGGACTGGTAAGTTGGCCACCAAGATCATGCTATTTGACGCCTTTAGACTATTTTTTGTGGGGCAACGTCAAGTCTAAAGTCTACAGAAATAAGCCAGCAACTATTCCAGCTTTGGAAGACAACATTTCCGAAGAAATTCGGGCTATTCCGGCCGAAATGCTCGAAAAAGTTGCCCAAAATTGGACTTTCCGAATGGACCACCTAAGACGCAGCCGCGGTCAACATTTAAATGAAATTATCTTCAAAAAGTAAATGTCATGGACCAATCTAACGTTTCAAATAAAGAACCGATGAGATTTTGCAAATTTTATGCGTTTTTTTTTAAAAAAAAGTTCTCAAGCTCTTAAAAAATCACTCGTTATTTAGATCGGGGATTGCAGAATTTCTACCTTTTAAAGCTTTTGTTAGTTTCCAAAACTTTTTAGAGCCGGAAGGCAGTTTGGAAATGAATTTAGCCCACGCTTCATTTCTATCCCTTTTCAAATGAAAATCAATTAATTGATTCAACTGTTTTAAAATGCTGATTAGTTGAGTTCTGTAAGTAGGATCTCTACATCTTTTAAGTTTACGGTTATACTTGTTCCTCTGAGTAATCAGCATTTTAGACGTATTTGAAATTTCCCTCTGCCAAGGATTTTTCTGGCCAATTGGAATCTTGGAAAAGGCTTCTTTAACTATACTAACTAATTTATTTAATGACGAATCTAGGTTTATATTGTTAAGCTCTATTTGTCCGATGTTATGATTCTTAATTTCATTCTCGACCCAGTATTTAATTGCTGGCCAATCAGCCTGATTATACAACGGAACTGTAACAAAGTGATTTTGTGGTGTTCCAAAAATGTAACAAGATATTGGGGTGTGATCAGACTGTAAAATATTTGGATGTGACTGTAACTGCGAAAATGAAATGTTAGAGTTAGTAAGTAAAATATCAACCGTGGATGGTTGGACTGGAATTATATTTTGGCCGAATCTAGTATGTGTATCCGGATGATATACATAATAACTTGAACTTTAGTGATGTCTGTACAGTTCTTTGCCAGCTGAATTGTTTGAAATACAATTCCAACTCACATGTTGTGCATTCAAATCACCAAAAATAAAATAGTCACTAAACGAATTGGTAAGAAGTTCTAAGTCAGTTTTAAAATTAGAAGTGTAAACAGGATTATAAGCAGAGATAAAACTTACGGGACGTCCACTTATTTTAACTTCCACAGAGATATTTTCTATGGTTATTGTTTTAATCTTTGGTAACAACTTATGATCTATGTAATTTTTAACCGCTATAAGCACACCCCCACCATGTGTTTGACGGTCTTCTCTGTATATTTTGTAGCCTCCAAATTTTAACCTATGATACGGCTTCAGGAACGTTTCGTTAAGAAGTAAAATATCAATATTTTTCTCATGGAGAACTTTTTCGAGCTGTGCAGCTGCTGACTCAGTTGTTATGCTTTGAGCATTCCAGTGCATAACGTATACATTTTGACTACCCATGATTTTATATAGCATGCTTGAGCATCATGCCAAGCACTCTTAATTTGTCAAATTTATTTCGACATTTTTCTAGTGCATCCACAGCACTAAAGAAGATTTCTAACAGTCTCTCGTTAGATAAGTCATCATCGTTGTTGCTGTCTCGGGGTCTGTTTTTCGAAACCTCAGAGTACAAACTTTTCCTTTGGAAGGTGTGCTCTCGTGAATCAGTTGGTTGACTCTGACTTGACAGGTGTGGGAACTCAGTCTCATCATACACATGATTAATTCTCGACTTGTTGAAATTAGGTCTAGACTTAGAAGTTAATCGTAGGCGCATTTCTAAATAATCTTTACGGCAAGGGCATTTAGGATCGTCGGACCTGTGATTCGAGTTTCTTAAGTTCTTTTGGCTACAGTTGTGGCATTTATAAACAACATTACTCCCTTGAGTGTTTTTGGCCAATACACACTCAGTCTGGTCGTGATTGCCAGCACAAACTGCGCAGACGATAACTCTATTGCAGTTTTTAGCTCCATGTCCGTACATAGAGCACTTCGTACATTGCGTAGGCCCTTTATTCCCTTTAAGAGGTCTTCTCCAGTAAACAGCAATATTGCAAAAGTACTTTATTTTCATAATATCATTTTTTGACACTTCTTGTTTGTTAAACTCAATCAAGTATATAGCGTCATCAGCTGTAGTCCTTTTGGTTACGATTTCTTTGACACTTACTGGGTTTATGTTGTGCATTTTAATCAATTCCTCCTTTAAAAGTTTTGCGTCTGTTCTTGGCAAACCAAATAACACTAACTTAAAGTACTTTACGTCTTTAACTTCGTGTGTATAAAAACTGTACTTTAGTTCACTCAGCTTTTTTAACGCAGCTTCATACAGGACCATTGTATTGCATGTAACCTTAGTTCCAATTGTCATTCTCTTGAAGAAGTACTCCTCACCAAGTATTTCCCAAACTTTTGAGAAACTGTGACACGAGTCTACCACTATTGGTGGAACCCTTTCTTTGACGGCTCTTGCCTCTTCTTCTTCTTCATTTGCTAGCAAATGAAACCTGTTACTAGGGCCAGGATCAATCCTTATCGTCTTAAATTTGGGACTATTCCCAAAGTATTCTCGCTTCTGGCTAGCCATATTGGAAGCGATTTAAAGGAAAAATTAAATTTTAAAGAAAAATCACACACGAGCAAAAAATAACACGTTGTTTACAACTCAAGGCAATGTTGCCAGAAAAAT
Organism: Phasia obesa; assembly: GCA_949628195.1. Lineage (NCBI taxonomy): Eukaryota > Metazoa > Arthropoda > Insecta > Diptera > Tachinidae > Phasia > Phasia obesa. The sequence goes on from OX451218.1 coordinate 126,882,155, forward strand.
GACCGAGTTCTGAAGGCACAAACATACAAAAAAAAAGCAACACACAGACGAATTGATAACCTCCTTCTTTTTTTGAAGTCGGTTAAAAATAGATAAGCTTACATTTTACCAAGGCGAATTCATACCAGGTGGAGTCGATAGCCCAGCTGATTGTTTTTTGCTCTCGTTTTTTGCGAATGTCTTGTCAAAAAATACATTGTTTCATATCTGCTAATCTAATGTCAAAGTTGTTGTTTTGTTGTGGTTGTTGTCCTACTGCTCACACCTGGTATGAATTCGCCTTGCATTTTACCGAACTTTACTTTTTTTTTGTACAGAAAAAAATTCAAAAAGTAAAAATAATTTGTCTTAATTATTGTCTACGGAGACAATTGCCAGCATTTTTTACAACTAATACGTATTCTTTTATTGTCATAACAGTACTTTCAAATGTAAAAGCTAGGCAAGACACCTTTTAAGGCAACAGTTGTGTTAAAAATAATAGCAGTGTTGTGCAATGAAAATAAATTTCAGTTTGTAGGAAACTTTTATAGTACAAATTAATGGTTAAGTTAGGCTTCAGTTCGTTTATTCTCTGTACGTATTTCATAGGATTAAGAGAATCATTTTTGCAAATTAGGAGAAATATTTTAAAGAAAAAAGTGAGAAATTATTTTATTTTTGACACTAGCTGAATGCAATGCATTTTCTGGATTGCTATATCCTTTTTCAGCATTATTGATATCTACCTATTTTGGGTAGTGTTTTAGTTGTAAACATCACTTATTTAACCAATCAAACTTAAATAATTTAATACTCGAACATGTATTTCAATCGTGTATCGTCAGTTGGTGAGAAGGCATATATTTTGCATAACTTGTTTACAAAATTTTTCAAAACAATTCAATTTTTATTTTATAAAATTCACTTACATTCCTATTTTTAATCTATTTACATAAACGATTTAATGCAAAAAATGCGATAATTGCACAATAACTAGGGTGGAATGTTGACAAAAAAAATTTGTATTACCCGTTCTAATAATTATTATATTTCTAATAATAATTAAATTTGTCTTTTAATGTGAGAAGATATTCTACAAAGTTTTATTGGGATAGAACTAATCTTGAGGCGCCGCAGAAGCCTTGAACATAATTTTTTGTCTTTAAATCTTACAGAGTTATATTTTTTATTTGATTGATGGTTTTTTATGTTTTTATTTCAATTTCATTATAACTACTCTTAAAATAATGCAGAACACAAACATTTGTTGTCCATAATTTTACACTATACATCTTTTAAATTTTATAATCAAATAATAAGTACTAAAATTATTTGAAAAATATACGTTTTTTTAGCTCCACATGGACTTATACCAGTTTCAAAAATAACATATTACAAGAAATAAAAACAGGAGCAAATTTAAATCCATAATTTTATAGACTTATAAAGCTTTACTAAAATGGATTTGTATGTAAAAAGTAATAGTTTAAATGAAGATATTTAAATACACGAATAGCCAAGCTTATCCATCACAAAAGAAAACTGGCAGAATTCTGTCCTACTCAAAAAATAGTTTCAAAATCGCGTTGTAGATGGCACACTATCATACAAAACAAAATTTTGCAACTCTGATCGCATGGAAAAATACCAGGTTTCACTATCCTACACAATCGTACAATTCAATCACAAAAAAATAAGATAGAAAGTGGACATATGTCCTCCACTTTAAAAAAAACAGCTTAATTCTTACTTATCAATGTCATAGTAACCAATCTTCCTATTATGTTTAACACAGTTGTATATACCAGTAATATTTTTATATTGATAAAAAACACATGCGAACGCTCACATATCGCCACTATGCCAATAAAAAGTGATATCAAGTTTCTGTTTCTTCATTTATTATTTTAAGTGCTCTGGAGGCACATAATCAAATAATCACGCCTACTCTCTTAAGTGTGTGCGTAACTTTCCTATCCAAGCCCAGAAGTACTTTGGTTTTTGCAGCGTCTAGTCTGGGCCAAATTGCCTCCTAACTTCCCAAGATAGGTTTCTTCTCTTTACTACCCAATTGGGTATAAACCTATAGTATTGGCTGATCGCTGGCTTCACCTAATCTACCCTAAGTTGTTTTCAACGCGCCCAGTCTTGCCAGTTCGTCAGCAATTTCGTTTCCCTCGACATTGCAATGACCCGGGACCTAGCACAATCTGACCCTATACTTGACCGCCAGCACATTAATAGACCTTTTGCACTAGTTTAACAACTTTGATTTGACATTGTGTCCTGTCAGGGCCTTAAGTGGCGCTTGGCTATCCAAGGGTGACACTATGTTGTCTCAAAGTTGAGTAAGTCACCTCTGCAATTTCTTATATAGCTAGTTATTCTGCCAATTTTTGTTTGAATTTTATAAATTATACATGGTCTTAAAATGAGCGAGTTATAAGTATTTAATTTTAACAAAATATTGACTACAACTTTCAGCAAATTTTTCGTATGATTGCTTTCTCGTAGTTAGCGAGCAAATATTTTTATGTATTTTAGCATAAAAATAATGTATTTTAGCATAAAAAAGGGCCATCAATCTTTTTTTAATAGAATATATGTATTTCCTTGATGAATTTATAAAAAATTTATATTTTTGAGTAAGCTAAGCATACATACAGTGCTGTTCCTAAGCTAAGCAACTCACACTGTATTCAAGGAAACTGTTATTTTACCTCTCAAATAAGACAACCTTACGAACTCATTATAATATTTATTTATGACTTATATGTTAACAAAAAAGTTTATAAAAAAAATAACAACAAAAACCTTTCATGATATTTCAATAACAAACTAAAACAAAGCTAACTCTATGAGAGGCTGTGACTACGCTAAGCAACAAATTTTCTTATTCTCTTTCCCTTAAATATAACGGTTCTTTTGCGATGGATTTGAGTTCATTAATTGCAAATTACTTAAATCAATGCAGTTTAGTCCTACTAAGACTTTATTTGCCTTCAAACTATAAATTTTCAACATGAAGCGCGTTCAATACAATAATAGCTTTAAATCTTCCGTTATATCATTGTGGAAGGCAGGGCAAAATTAAATTGATATAGCTAATCATTTAAAAATTAACGGTGGATTCAAAATTATAAAACGATAGGCACTGTCGTAAAACCCAATACAGGCGCACCTCCACACAAAATTTCCGACCGTGACGACTGACAAAAATATTAATAAAAAAAACCATTTATAACTTCAAAAGAGATAGTAAAATCACTTAATTTGAATGTGGATTCCAGCACAGTTAGAAAACATATCATCAAGCTGGGTTTAAAAAGTTATAGGGCTGTCAAAAAACCAATGCTGACAAAAAAACACATGAAAAAACGGTAAGTCAATTTTAATTTACTTCAACAACAAATTCAATAGGACTTTTGCAATTTTTAGTCTTGAATTTGCAAAGCAAGACATTAATTGGCCTATCACAAAGTGGAACAGTGTGCTCTTTAGCGATGAGGTCAAAGTAAACCTCTTCAATTCTGACGGCATGTGCACAGTGCGGCATATGAAAGAAAATCGGCTCGATCCACGCTATTGTAAGCAAACAATGAAACATGGTGGGGGAAACATTATGGTGTGGACATGTTTCTCTGGCAAACACCTTGGTCCTGTGCACAAAATAAGCGATAAAATGGATCGTTTCGTGTACAAGGACATCTTAGAAACGAAAATGCTCCCATATGCAGAATGGAATATGCCACTTTGATGGGTGTTTCAACATGATAACGACCCGAAACACACATCGAAGTTGGTCAAGGAATGGTTTCAGACGAAAAGGATTCAAGTGCTTGGTTGGCCGGTACAATCACCCGACTTGAATGCTATCGAAAATTTGTTCGCCATTGTGAAACGACGCCTCGGATCGAGTCGATTTACAAATAAAGAAAATTTGTTAAAAGGTTTTGAAAACGAATGGAAAAATATCTCCAAAAGCACATTACAAAATTTAATTGCATCAATGCCCAAAAGATGTGCTGCAGTTATAAAAAATTATTAATAAGTTGCTTAGCATAGGCACAGCCTCTCATAGAGTTAGTTTTGTTTTTGTTTGTTATTGAAATATCAAAAAAGGTTTTTGTTGTTATTTTTTTATAAACTTTTTTGTTATTATATAAGTCATAAATAAATATTATAATGAGTTCGTAAGGTCTTCTTTTTTGAGAGTAAAATAACAGTGTCCTTAAATACAGTGTGAGTTGCTTAGCGTAGGAACAGCACTGTACATATATGGCGCATACGTTTAAACCAAATTTCATGTAAAAGTATAAGATGAACGTCCTTCAATTAAGCTTTAACCTATATGTTCCAAAACCCAAAAGTTGGAATCGAAAAAAACGACCGCTTTTAAAAAAGCTATATACATATACTCCCAATTATTTCACAATCCCTACCCCATATGTGGATATTATAGGCGAAATACTAAAAATTCCAATTTTGGGATATTTCATCTTTATTTTGGGAATTTTTCTTAGCTCTCTTACTAAGCTCTCTTAGCTCTCTTACTAATTTATTAGAATATCCAAGTAGTTGTGGAAATAATATACTTCAAAAAACCGTTTACCCGAAGAATGAAACTTTTATTAGACTCAAGTGAAATGAAAAACCCAAGGGGTTACGGTAATAAAGCATCTTATTAAAGCACTTCAAACTAAACGATTAACTACTTAAAGCTAACAGTGCGTGCGTGCGGTAAATAGCAGACCAACAAGATCTTTAGGTGAAATATAAAATTGCCTTAAATTAAACAAAATTAATTTTTTAAGAGCATGAAGGATGTGTTTTAACTTTAACTTTATTTATTTTTCTCGGCCAAAGATTTCAATAAGGTTAAAAATGAAAACGACTGAGTTATCACCTGCAAAATATAAATACAAAATAAAAAACAATAACAGAAATAACAAGTAGGAGTGCTGAATTCGTTCGTGCCGACTCTTAACTTATTTCAAATAAGTAAATATTTACCGAACGCAAACGTTGTATATCCATCAAGTAAAATTTCCCAGTAGTTAGTTTGACAACGCGTTTCGTGTTGACCAAAAATATTAAAACATCGCTTTTTATATAATGAGCATGTGGCCACCACTGTGAGAGAAAGAATGCTTCGCCAGCACGAACGCTGTGAATTTGAAGTAATTCACCAAAATATGTAAACATAAAGAGCTCGATTAAGGTCAAGGCTGAATATTGCATCAGGTTTAAAATTCTAATTAACGATTTTTCACCCTAAAAAGAACATATAATATTTTTCTTGTTTCGGAAGTGACCGTCTAACAGCAACCTACCGTCACACCAACAAATACTAGCAAACAAAATTGCAGTACTGCTTGCACAGATTTAATTAGGCAGTTGGGGTTAAATACATCCTCCATTTTGTTACAACTGTTTAAAATAAATTGATGGAACTGGACGCATTCGACCAATGATTTGCGTAGAACATTTTGAAGTATTTGTTTTTGGGGCGTAAAATTTCTTTCAAATACTTTCAAATCTGTCAAGTGCTCTTTTGAATACATGTATTGATTCAGTTCATCGTCATCGCCTTGCAACAACTCAGATTGCAGTTTTCTGCCAGGTGAATTAATGTTATTAGGAAAACGATTCGATATGTAGACAATTCCCTTACTTACTTTAAAGTTTTTAAATTATCGCCCGACATCAGTTGGGCATGATGGTGTAAATTTTTCAAACTGCAGTAGAGTATGTCGAATTGACCCAGCATAATAACAATTATCGAAACAAAATTGGCAGAGCAACATCCATAAATACAGCCAGTTAGTAGTTGACAATAAATTTGAATTGCATAAGTCAGTTCATAAACTATAGGTTGCTATTAAAAAAATAAAAATATTGCAATTTTTACTGCTGTAGCCAAAAAACTACAAATTTTACATACCAAAGGATTGAAGGGATACCAACATTTTAAAGGCAAAGAATATGATCCAAATAACAGGGGAGTGAGAGCCCAAAAAAGTACACCACTTATGCAGCTACTGAGCCAATAGAGAGTTGTTTTATACGCCAGACTGTATGAAGAGTAAGCACTTACAAATGTTAAACCAGGCATTGAGTGGTGACGATGTTGATCATTGATTTCTGCTAGAAAACTTTTTACAAATTTTACTCTGCTCAGCCAATAAAATGTTGCAAAGGTAGCGTATGAATATATAACAGTCATGGTAAAGGCATCAGTTATTTCTTCTAATTTAGCTGTTTGTAACGAGTCGTACGTGGTTTTTATATAAAGCAAAGCTATATGCAAGGTTGAAGCACACGCAAAAGCACAATAAAGCTTTGCCAACAGTTTAGCCGTCTTTTGCCACTTCTTTGAAACGTACATTTCCAAATTTATAGGTACTTGACCTGCAACTTTCATAAAAAATAATTGCAAATGAAATAAATTCTGTAGCCTCTCATGGTCTTTATCTGAATACAACTTCTTAAATGAGCCACCGTCGTAAAAGCTTTTTGAGGCCATTTTCAATTAACGCAACTGTTTTTCAAACTGAAGTCAATATTATTCGTCTTCATGCTATTTAAATATGTTTTTCCTTTGTAGTGCAGTTTTAATGAGCTACCCACACACGCTTATCTCTGCTTTTTAAATTAAGGAGAACAAATAAAATAGGCAAAGTAGGTAATTAAAACTTGAAAAAAAAAAAAATAAAATAGTTTTTAAACGGCTTATCCAATCAAAATTTGATGAGTGATTTTTTGGTGGACTTTGTTTTTTTAGTTATTCTTCAATTACTAAATGTGTAAATATAGTAATAATTTTGTTTTTGGTATTATAACCATTAAAAAATGTTTCTATTATTTTCTTCGTCATCACCCATTATTTCCGTTCATGGGTGAAAAATGTCATGACAATTAATTACCTCCACTAATTTCTGTTTAATTTTTAATACATACATAATTTTAACTTTATAACATTTTTGTTTTCAAGGAAATTAATATTTTAATTGAAATTTAATTTTTACTATAAACTAATCAATACCAAGTGAATCTAATCACTTACATCTACTTTAAAAAGCTACTGCCTCATCAGAGACGTCTCGTAAATATTTTGAAATGATGTTTTAATCTTCCGTTAAAATTTAAAATAACGGGTATACTATTCGGTTTTCGTTACGACCTCGATGGAAATGTTTAAGATGCCAACAAACCAAATGTAACTTAGCTGAATAATAAGCCTACCATTAACAATTTTTAAACTTTTATTTATTATCTACAACTTTTTATACTTTTATTTATTATTTAAGAGCAAAAAAGTGTTCGTAACTTTTTCAATAATTTCTTAAAAACAACAACGTAATTTGCGTAACAACGGACAGTGGTTTAAAAACTTTTTAATTTGGAAATAATTGGTAGCTTGTCAACCAACAACCTCGTCAAAGAAATAGTGTTTTCGTGTGGATCTGCAAATGCGCGACCTTCTACGGATGAGGGAGGATTTTAATACCTTTGGCATAGTTTTTTTTTTTTTTGAAATGTCACCAAAAGTTTATTTAAAACTCAAATGTTAAGATTTTTAATGAAGATAAAATAATAATAAAAAATAAAATGGTATGCTGGCTATAGTTTTTTAAATGATTTTGCCTGTGAAAAGGCTAAAACAAATGTTTAGGTTTAAACCAATTATTTATACTTTACCTATTGGACAAACTTCATTATTTTTGTGTTAAGATTTTATTATAAAAGTAAACGTTAAAATAGATTTTTAAGTTTTATTTAGCCTTTAGAATTTTAAAGTTATTTAAAATCAGGGACCGCAAATAAGAGTTATCAAAAAATGTAATGTGCTGTTTATATAACCCAATTAAACAAAACGTCTAGAAAATTTGTATGGGAAAAATTCAAAAATCTCAGTGCTTTTCATACAAATTTCCTAGACGATTTTTTCAGTTGGGTTACATAAACAGCACATAACTCAAAAACTCTTTATGTTAGAGTCAACGGAGATCTATACTTTCATATATCAATAGATTTGTATGGACGACCTCTTTCAGAATCTATGGTAATACCAATTTAACAAACTGTAACCGTAACAAACTGTTGACTTTTTTCAAATGTATGGATATGGATAATGTACATACATACAAATGTACATATGTGTGCAATTTCAAAGAAAACATTTTTTCATCCTCAAAAGGCTATTTCTTCGCTTTCCGGTGAAAATGGGAAAACATCCGGAAAGGTCGTTAATCACACAATAACAAATTATAAACCTACATTATTTTAATGACGATTTAAGCAATCGAATTGCAAGGTGATTGTATTGGATTTACACAAAATAATTTTTATTTTTTGACAAAAAAAAATAAAACTCCTAAAAAATTTAATTCTCAAAATAATTGTTATAAAATAATATTTTTAAAACGATAACTGTAATTTACGGTCCCTGTTTAAAATTTATTTATTAATATCTGATGAAAATTTTCATGAAAAGGGTTTCATAAAACTTTTTTTATGCAAGAGAAAATTGAAGAATTAAAAAAAATATGTATTTTTACGTACAACTATTACGACGCCGCACACTGGGGATTTCGCGGAAAAAAATCAAATTGTCAACATACTCTTCATGCAATACGCAGTGATGTTTTGAAATTTTAGACTAAATAGTTCAACAAAATCAAAAAGAATTACTCCGATCTGACTGCTAGTTTTTTAGGGTTCCGTACACAAAGTGTAAAAACGAAACCCTATTGTTTTCGCTACAATGTCTGTCCGTCTGTCAGCGCCTTTTACCTCTGGAACCATAATAGGTAGACTCTTGAAATTTTCACAGATGATGTATAGCTGTTGCCGATATAGCAACAAATACTAAAACTTATAGGGTGTTCCAATAGAGAGGTGTTATTTACGAAAAAGTGTTTATTTCTTGAACTGTAGGAAGGATAAACTTGAAATTTACAAACAGTTATTAAAACTTAGTTCACTATATAAACAAGTATAAAAAAATAAAACTAAAAATTAAAGGGTGTTCCGATAGTGATGTGAAATGCATGTATAAGGCCTAAGTTTTGAACCATAATAGGTAGACGCTTAAAATTTTCACAGTAGGTGTATAATTGTGGCCGCTATAGTAGCAAATACTAAAACTTATAGGGTGTTCCGAAAGTGACGTGTTATTTGTGTTTACGTCTTTATTTCTTGAGCAGTAGGAGGCAGACATTTAAAAATTACACACAGTAATTAAAATTGTTGGCTATATAAACAAGTATACAAAATAAACCTAAAAAGTAAAGGGTGTTCCGATAGTGACGCGATTTGTATGTATATGGCAGACTTTGAATTTACCCCAGATGGTGTATTACTATGGCCGCTATAGCAACGAATACTAAAACTTATAGGGTGTTCCGTAAGTGACGTGTTATTTACGTTTACGTCTTTATTTCTTGGGCTGTAGGAGGCAAACATTTAAAATTTACACACAGTAATTAAAAGATTGTTGGCTATATAAACAAGTATATAAAAAATAATCCTAAAAATTAAAGGGTGTTCCGATAGTGGCGTGATTTGCATGTATAATGCCTAAGTTTTGAACCATAATAGGTAGACTCTTGAAATTTTAACAGAAGGTATATAACTGGCCACTACAGCAATAAATACTAAAACTTATCGGGTGTTCCGAAAGTGAGGTGTTGTTTGCCGTTACGTCTTTATTTCTTGAGCTATAGGAGGCAACCACTTAAAATTTGCAGACAGTAACTCTATGTTCGCTTTCTATTAAATTAAACATTAAAATTAAAGGGTGTTCCGAGAGTGCTATGACGTGCTATGCGTGTATATGGCCTAAGTTTCGAACAATAATAAGTAGACTCTTGAAGTTTTTACAAGAGGTTTATTACTATGGAAACTATAAAAAATAATAAAAATTAAAGGGTGATCTTTTCCCTTTTTTCTCCAGACATTTGGACCTGCAATTTTAGCCATATTTTCCCACCACCTATACATTGTCTCATATCTGTTTTTACATTTTTAGTCAATTTCAAGTGCCACCTCACAATTTGTTGCATTGCACAGTACAACATTTTTCAGCTGATTGATTCGCGACTCAATTCTGATAAGGCTCTTTTGTTTAACATAACCAAGGCAAATTCATACCAGGTGTGAGCAGTAGAGCAACAACTACAACAAAACAACAACTTTGACATTAGATTAGCAGATATGAAACAATGTATTTTTGACAAGACATTAGCAAAAAAACGAGAGCGAACAACAATCAGCTGGGCTATCAACTCCACCTGGTATGAATTCGCCTTACGACAATGGAAAGTTTTTCTATTTCATATGGGGTTTTATGCTCGAAGCTTCTGGGGTTGGACAAAGACAGAACAAAATTAAAACAGTTTTTGCAACAATCGCACGTTGGTTTTCTGTCTATTGTAAAAGCAGTCTAACTGTATTACCAACACGATCATTTTAACAAGACAGAAACAAGGAAGACATTTTTTGAATTGTCTTTTGCTCTGTCTTTAACCTTTCACAATTGGACATAAGCAAGACAGGCAGATTTTATGCATATTCTACTTTCGGATTTATTTAATTTACATGTGTGTATGTGTGTATGAAAATCTGTGGTATATTTACTTTGTTGAGAAATTTTAAGCAAGTAGACGCCGTATTGAGAAATATAATGTGAAGCAACACGGAAAAAAGCGAAAAGCAGAAAAGAGAAACGAAAAAATGTCCAGTACGATAGTCATGAAATACACACTCTACCTCTTCTTCAACCCCTTGCCAACAAATCTCGTCTGTCTGCCTTATTTCTGTCTTATTGTGAAAGAGGACTTAATGTCTAATGGAAACCGTGCGGATAAAACTTACAACAAAGATCCACGTGTATGGGCGCCTTTAAAACTTTTATAGTCGGCTTAAGTCGACTAACAACCGCCGCCGACAATTTTTTGCTTAGCCGCCGCCGATTTTTTGTCACGACTTTTTTCTCTCATGAAATACACACTCTACCTCTTCAACCCCTTGCAAAAATCTCGACAGACTATCACTGTTTCTGACCTCTTGTAAAAGGGATGTTAGTTTTTGAACGGCGACGCCAGCTGTTAATAAATATTGACTACTTTCTCGTACATATTTTCTTTCTCATAGTCTGAATTGTGATGGTTAAAACTCGGAAGGAAACAGAAATGAATAGCCAAAAGAACAAAGTTCTCTTTGGACAGGAGATAGAAAGAACCAAGTGTCGTATTTGTTTGGAAGAACAGGTAGATGTGGATTGGAATGAAGTAATATATGGTCGTAGTGACCTGACGTACAAAGATTGTTATTACAAGTATACTCAAATGGAATATTTCGGTTTGTACAAAACATCCAATGGAAGTTCAAATACTTAAATCAATTCTTTTATAGATGAGGATATTTTTTCGCAAATGTTATGTCGCACTTGTTCAAACAGCTTAGAATTTATTGATGCTTTCATATCGAAAGCTATTAAATCCCATAAGGTACTATATGAGCAATTAAACGTGATTATAAAAGAAGATGTAGATGACTTACAACCTGAAGCAAGTTTTGAAACAGTACTGGTGGAGGAAACTGAAATAACTATGTATGAGGACTCTAATGATAAAGCTATCGCCGTAAATGAAGAGCAAGTGACTTGCAGCAATCAAGAAAGATGTGGAACTCCCATAACACAAACAATAAAACAGGAAAACCAAAATCCCGAAACGGCAAAAGAATCTGAAAACCCGACAGTTCAAATGGTAAATGATGAATTGGCAGATGTTAAAAAAAATAAGAAAAAGCCGGATATATCCATATGTTGTTCTATTTGTTGTAAGTATTAGTAAATCTTTAATTCTGATCCATATTTTTTAAGGTTTCAAGATCCGGAAGTTTTAGTCCACATTGCTCATGTTATGCTAGCTTTATAACGTTTACGTTATTTTTCCAGGCCTTTTTCTAGTTATTGGAATGTCTTAATAATGGGTGATTTTTTTGAGGTTAGGATTTTCATGCATTAGTATTTGACAGATCACGTGAGATTTCAGACATGGTGCCAAAGAGAAAGATGCTCAGTATGCTTTGACATTTCATCATGAATAGACTTACTAACGAGCAACGCTTGCAAATCATTGAATTTTATTACCAAAATCAGTGTTCGGTTCGAAATGTTCAAATGTGACAAATTTTGTTCAGCGATGAGGCTCATTTCTGGTTGAATGGCTACGTAAATAAGCAAAATTGCCGCATTTGGAGTGAAGAGCAACCAGAAGCCGTTCAAGAACTGCCCATGCATCCCGAAAAATGCACTGTTTGGTGTGGTTTGTACGCTGGTGGAATCATTGGACCGTATTTTTTCAAAGATGCTGTTGGACGCAACGTTACGGTGAATGGCGATCGCTATCGTTCGATGCTAACAAACTTTTTGTTGCCAAAAATGGAACAACTGAACTTGGTTGACATGTGGTTTCAACAAGATGGCGCTACATGCCACACAGCTCGCGATTCTATGGCCATTTTGAGGGAAAACTTCGGAGAACAATTCATCTCAAGAAATGGACCGGTAAGTTGGCCACCAAGATCATGCGATTTGACGCCTTTAGACTATTTTTTGTGGGGCTACGTCAAGTCTAAAGTCTACAGAAATAAGCCAGCAACTATTCCAGCTTTGGAAGACAACATTTCCGAAGAAATTCGTGCTATTCCGGCCGAAATGCTCGAAAAAGTTGCCCAAAATTGGACTTTCCGAATGGACCACCTAAGACGCAGCCGCGGTCAACATTTAAATGAAATTATCTTCAAAAAGTAAATGTCATGGACCAATCTAACGTTTCAAATAAAGAACCGATGAGATTTTGCAAATTTTATGCGTTTTTTTTTAAAAAAAGTTCTCAAGCTCTTAAAAAATCACTCGTTATAAATTTAGGGAAAGTGACAGGAATGATCCATATTCACGTCTAGAACCTTTTTTCGGCTTAAACCTAACAGTGGACTTACCGCTAATTTAAACAATTTTCATCACAAACGTCCTTACGACACAATAAACCAATTTTATAACATAGTTTTCTGGATCATGTTCTGTACAGGGTACAGTTGATCCTTGGTAAAATATGAAATTTTCATGGAGGCAAAATGGTGCTTTTTCATGGTAAATGAAGTAAGGGTGTAGAACACTTTTGGACGGTAAAAAAAATCTCCACAATCCAAACTTTCAAGATCCATATAAGAAAATGAAACAGACACGCCTTCCAGATATAAAACAAGTCTGGTGAATAGAGCTTATTTCCTAAAGTATAAAGTTAACTACAGATGTCAAGGCCTCTTTCCCACCAATTGAAAAAGAACTTCAACTATCTTCTAGTGAACCAGTTACTTGATGTATACAATACTGTATGGGAAGATTTCAGAAAAATCCAAATTAAATGCTTTGGTAAATTATAAAAGAGATTAGTAAATCTTTACACCCATATTCAGAAAAAGTAAAACATATTTGAGTAATATTTTATATCAATTTAGTTTGTTACTTTAATTTATAAACTCGAATGCATTTTCTTTTAATTTCATTCCTTATCTTTGTTCTTAATTGTGCGCATATGGTCTCGTCACCCGGCGCCTTTTTTATATACTTTTTTTAAATTTATTTATAAAGTATATTGTAAATATATAAATAAATATTTGAAATTTATTTTAGAACAAATTCTTCATACAAAATTAGTTCTAAAATACATACATTTCAAATAAGTTCAAGTCGACAAGCAAAATACAAGTGAATGTTTTTGACATTTTTGTTCGCACAATCCATGTTAGAATTTTGTATAAAAGCGTAAACTTTTTCGTTGGCATAGTTTTTCACTCGACTTGTCGTGCTAATGATAGTAGGACCCAAATCAGCTGTTTGTCGTTTAGAAAGCTTGCGGACTTTCGCAATTAGCGGACTGTTGGATTGTTTTAGTTATAACATATAAATAATAATTTTATACTGTCGGCCTTCTTTCTCATCGCGGTGTCTTTAGTAATTGCTATCTTTTGTCCAAGGTTTTAATCCTTTTTAGCATCCACATTTAAAAAGTTTCTGTTTGTGATCCTAAGTCATGCTAGCCACTGCTGGACATTCACACACAATGTGTACTACCTTCGCACCCTATTTCTCACACAGTCTGCAAGTATCATCTTCTCCGATTTTCATACTGGCTAAATGATACTTGAAGTTCCCATGGGAAATGGAACAAGATTTTTACACACTAGGAAGATGTAATGCATATTCTGGATATCTGCATTATTTAGCATCCTTCGTAAATATCTTCTTTGGATAGTGATTAGTCGTAAACATCATCCTTTTAACCTATCAATATCGAATAATAGAGTACACGAAATTCTATCCCAATAATCTATCGTCTGTTGGTGAGAACTAACGTTTTTAGTTTCATACCTATTTTTGCTTTAATATAAATAAATACGCTAACAAATTTGTGAGTTTATTACGTGTGAAAGTCAATAATAAATTAAAAACCGTTTTATATACATACATACATTTGTATGTATTTTTGAAAATCCCTTTTATAGGTTCTTAAAATTATGATCTTTATTTCAGCTAAAGTAATGGCCAATAAATATAAGATCCGCTTGCACGAAGAAACACATATTAAAAATCGTGAACGCAATGAGACTTGCGTTAAATGTGGCATAAAGTTTTATAGCGCAGGAATTCTAAAAGCACACATGCTGACACATTTAGAAAATCGAGAAAAACCCCACAAATGCGAATTTTGTGATAAAGCGTTTTTCAACAAAGGAGGTCTCAAAATACACCAACGAATACATTTTGGTCAAATGATATCCTGCCCTTTATGTACAAAAGAATTTTTTCGCCAAATTGACTTGGACAAGCATTTGGCTTCTCATTCAGCCGCAAGGATAAATTCCAATATAAAAACCAAAGTAAGTATGTATACAATAAAATTAAATAGTTCCATAATGCTGTATTAAATAAAAAAGATTAGATAAAACTTCCAAAATTTGTATGCAGTCTTATTAGGGGTATCGTGGTCACAAAGGAACCATTAGAACCCAAGTGAGACGAAATGGCGACCCGTCCAACCTTGGGGTATGGTAGTCGCCCTTCGACTACAAAAGTTGTAATTTCACTAGATTTAATTATACAGTATTTTCTTTTATTCTAGTTATTCCCAGTTTTTTAAAAATATTAGTTAAGATATATTTTGAGGTATCAACCAAAAACTCCAAATACACAGTTGAGAGAATATAATTAAGGGAATGGTTTGGTATTCAAAGCAATACTTTACTGTAATCAATTCGATTTCAATTGTTTGTTATTTAATACAATTCTGGTTTTTATTTACTTACATATCGTCACCTTAAAGACGAAATAACCTATCTGCAGTTTTTGTGTATGCTTTGTGTGGAGTTTGTACAGGTCATACTGCTTGCCATATCAAAATGAAATTTAGTATGTGCCTTTGGTATATGGGGATGAAGAGCTGTATAGTTGCAGGACATAATCGCTAGGAGGCAAGGGGTAGTTTCCTTACCCACAAATTTTGTGACCGCTCTACAAGTCATACCGTATGACATATTAAAAAGAAATGTAGTATGTGCTTTTGTTGTAAATTTTGGGCATAATGGGGATAAGTTTACTTAACACCCCAAACCGAAAATAATTAATTTTTCGATTCGAATATACTTTGAACTTCTATTCTTTAGGTAATATATCCATAAAAAATCTGTTTTCATTGGGTATGGTAAAGTTGAGTGTAGGCAATTCCAAATCTTTTTTATTTGTTCAGAACAGGGACCGTAAATAACAGTTATCGATATCAAAAAATTATTTTGTAACGGTTTTTTTGAGAATTAAATAAGAAAAAACCTATCTAAAACAGTTATTTTTCAATGTAAAAATAAAAGCTCGAATGAAAGTTTTAAAAAAAGAATTTTATTTTTCCGTAATGAAATAAAAATTTGTTTCTTCAAAAAATAAAATTCATTTTATGTAAGTTGATATAAAATCAAGGTGATTGTATTTGTATCAACTTACATTTCTTGTAAACAATGTATGATAAGGATGAAAGAAAGTTTTCTTTGAAATTAATAATTTTTTTCCAAAAAAAAAAAAAAAAAAATACATTATCCATACTTATATAAGTTGGCAAAAAGGGAACAGTTTGTTTCTGTCACCCTGGGAAGTGTGAAAAGAGCATTCAATTTGCTTAAGTTGGTATTGAGCGATCTTCGTTTAAATCTGTCCACAAGAAAAGTTATTTAAACAATTTTTATTTAAAACAATTTTTAAAAGTTTCATTAGAATATTTATTTTTTTTTTTTTCGTTGAAAAATAACTCTTAACTATGGAGATGAGAACGATCATTATAGATTCTGAAAGAGCTCGTCCAAGGTATATTTATCTTACTAGGTAGTGTCGTCCGCCCAGCAGATCGACATGTCAAAAGTCTTAACGTCTTAACGTATTGGTTACGACAAGTTTTTAGTGTTAGGTAAATATGTTAGATACATGGTATGTATCTATATATCTATCTACATGGATTCTTTACATGTCTATGTATTTATTACATAAGCAGAAAGTCATTTCGCTATAACTTCCGAAAAAGCAGTACAAAATAATTGAAACTTTGCACATTACAAAGTCGACTTAAGCACTTATTCCTTCTTGCTACAGATTTTATTAATGACAACTTGTAGATGATTAAAAAAAAAAACGTTTTATTGATTTGTTTATTTCAGTTAGAAAATTATTTTGATTTCTTCTTCCAATACAAAGAACAAATTTTGAGCATAAATAATGTGAACTGATTTCATAGCTTTTCGGTAATATACAATATGAATGAGGTGTCCCAGTAGGCTAGTAGGTAGTGGGCATATGTACGAAAAACTTACTTGTTACCTTTCCTAATTAACCGATTCAAATATCCTCTTTTCAGACAAAATGTTTCTTTCGCTGTAAGGACTGTGGTAAGACCATACGTAGTGCAAGTGCTAAATCTCATATTGCAAAGCATAAGAATGAGCCACTATTTAAGTGTTCACTTTGTGATAAAGAGTTCTTTAACAGGAAAAGGTAAGTACATGTGTTTTGTAAACATATTAATGATCATGCATGGAAAAGTTTCAGTCAGTTTTCGTAATTTCTTAATTTTTTTTTTTTTTTAATAGCAATAAAATAAATAAATTAAAGTTTTGTGTATCAAGATTAAGTCACCTTTTAAGGTCACAGTAGTGTTAAGAAATAGGAGTGTTGTGCAATTAAAAATAAGTTTCAGTTTGTAAGGCTTAAGATCGTTGATCGTTACCTATTTCGTAAAGTTGAGAAAATATTTTTTCTAAATTAGGGAAACAATGTAAAAAAAGGAAATTATTTTATTTTTGACACTAGCTGAATGCAATCATTTTCTGGTACATCCTTTTTCAGCATTATGCTATCATACTCTTTGGGTACTGTTTTAGTTGTAAACATCATATATTTTACCAACCAAACTTAAATAATTCCAATCGTCAGTTGATGAAAAATGTTGTTTATTTTAAATAGTTGTAAAAATCATCTATTTAACCAACCAAACTTATGTGAGGTTTCTGTATTACAGGCGAGCGGCTCGTCTAGAAAATTTATATATATGTGTATATATGTTTATATATATATATATATATATATATATATATATATATATATATATATATATATATATATATATATATATATATATATATATATATATATATATATATATGTGTGTATATATATATATATATATATATATATATATATATATATGTGTGTATATATATATATATATATATATATATATATATATATATATATATATATATATATATATATATTAGCCAACCATTGGCAATTAACAACAATTAGATATTTTTCAAATTGTATATTTTTTGTTGAAGTTAACAATGTCAAATCCGAGCTCTATCACCTATGAAATATAATATACAAATTTTAATTTCTCATATTCCATTTCTTTAATAAGTTTGTAAAAATAGAAAGTTTATTGAAAGTACCTTGTGTCTAATTTGTCTTTATCTCTTTATAATAAATAACTTAAGCCTAAACAATTAATTAATTAAAAAATTTAGTTTTGCTTAGAAATGTACAGTTTGTCAAGTAAATATTTTCGTAACTAAAAAAATAAATAATTTTTTAGTTATATATATATATATATATATATATATATATATATATATATATATATATATATATATATATATATATATATATATATATATATATATATATATACATATATATACGTGCTATTATTTGACATTGGATTTGACATTGTTAACTTCAACAAATTGTATATTTTTTGTTGAAGTTAACAATGTCAAATCCGAGCTCTATCACCTATGAAATATAATATACAAATTTTAATTTCTCATATCCCATTTCTTTAATAAGTTTGTAAAAATAGAATGTTAATTGAAAGTACCTTGTGTCTAATTTGTCTTTATCTCTTTATAATAAATAACTTAAGCCTAAACAATTAATTAATTAAAAAATTTAGTTTTGCTTAGAAATGTACAGTTTGTCAAGTAAATATTTTCGTAACTAAAAAATTAAATAATTTTTCGTTTTAATTACGATTAGCAACAACAAATTTATTTTCTTGCATTTTGTTTTTGTAAATAACGTTAGCTTGCTTGTTTCCGACAACATGACTCCTAAAATTTTACGGCAAAAACAACAACAAAATAATTATACAATGGTCAAAGTACCATATAGATTTCTTTGTTTTATCTTTACTTTTTTATATATATTTTTATAAATTGTTGTAATGCATTTTGAATAAAATGAATTATTATTCTAATAGTTTCTAGCGATGTGCGTTAGGATTTGAGTTTATTCATTAATTGTTTCATTTACATATATGTACATATGAAAAAATTGGTTGCCAAAATTCAAGTTAAAAAATCCAAATGTTATTTATTTTAATTATTATAAAGGAAAACCCTACAAAGAAATTGGTGAAATGTTCTCCCTTCACCTGAGGATAGTTTCAAATATTGTTACCTGTTTGAAAAATGAAGAAAGAATTGAACTAAAAGGTTTACCGGGCATACCGAAAAAGGTATTACGGAGCATTAAAAATAAAATAAGGAAAATTATTTATCATAAACAATATTCCAGCACTAGAGAAGAAGTACTTCCAATTAGTTATGACTGTGGAATAAATGTCTCACATGGCACTGTTCGAAACGTGCTGCAAACACATAATAATTCCTTGAAAATTGTTAGAAGTAAAACCAGTGATGTCAGTGCAGAACATATAAACATATTTATGTATTTTCCTTCGGGGAACTGGGATGACGTAATTTTTTGTACAAAGTCGAGAGTTGAACCATATTCAAAATTTGTAGGTCAACCCAAATAAGCAGGTTGCAAAAGGATCTCAAAAAATGTAGTACAGAAAATAATATGTAATTTATGAAGGAGGAGTGGGATGAAATACCTCGGGAAACTAATATACAATGTATGTATGCCAGATAGAGTGAGTTATTTATAAATATTTACATGCAGTACATAATGCCCAAATAGGAAACAGAAAGTATGAGCAGCAAAATAATGTATTTTAGGTACATAATTAAGTAGGCAAATATTTGAAAGCCATCAAATTTTAAAACATTTATTTGACAGTGCAAAATCTGAATTATTTTATTATAGTTGTGATGAAAATTTTTCTATTCAAGTTAAATTAATTTTTTTTTTAGTGTAATATAGTTATAAATACATGTGAAAACGTACATTCACAAAAACTTTCATAAAAGTTATGAAATTCGTAATGACATAGGTGTTTCACTTCAAGATTTAAAATTGTTTCTATTAATGAAAACATTTATTTTACAAATTTATATCGCTTTTAAAATTTCAATTAATCTCATAATTTCAAACATAATTATTTGATATAGCAAAGATATATTTTATTTAATTCATCAGTTGGACTTTAAAAAAGATTTATTTTAAATTAAAAATGAATTCGTAAGAACGCTGGAAAAACAGTTGATTTTGTTATTGTAATCAAAGTAAAACAGACATTAAAATTAGTTTTTTTTAAATAGCACTTTTTCTAGGCACAGTGACGACAGATATAGATATATAAGTATATAATTTTTTTATATTTTTTTATGTATGTAATTGGTTTATTTTTTTTTTTTTTTTATTTTTATTTTTAGCTGTGTTAAACATTTGAAAATACACCATAAAAAAACGAATAAGGATATTCCACAGTTGATTGTATCATACACAAAAAACCGCATGTCTCACTTATTTTTACAGCAAAATGCAAATATCCACATCGAAAGTGAACAAGATATGTGATTATGAAATATATTTTTATTAACAACAAATATGTAAGCTGTACGTAATTTTGGGTAATTCCATTGTTCCGGGTGTAACCATGATGTTCACATTTTGTGTTTTTATTCAAAAATAGCGTACGATAGTCATACCAAGAAACTTTAAGGAGTAAACTTGAGTAATGGAACAACCATCGATTGCAAGGTTCATTTCAAAATTGCACGTCTTTCGAAAAATATACACTTGTTGGTCTTTGATGGGTTAAAACATAGGTTGAGAGATGAGCTGATTTCACGAATTTGGCCTATCTAATAATCAAACCGAATCAAACTGGTGATCTTAGAAGAAAATCGTTAGCATATTGAAAAACCACAATACCATCAACTTCAAGAGAATGAGTACTATTGGTATGCAGATAGTATCAGACTAAGACAACATCGTTGAGTAATTCTGTTAAAAAACATACATAGCTCCCTTACAAAGAGAAAACGCGATATCCAATCGATTAAGTTACGGAATACCCTGAATCACTAGAATATTTCTAATAATAGAAAAATATACACAATCGTTGCCATTACCGATGTCAATAGAAGCCAACTCAACTCTCAAAACAAATATGACGTATGACATAACACACTGAATAAGGCTCGTTCAGACGGGTTGTCGTGAAAATTTGCTTCTGTGTACAAAGGTCCTTGCAAGTAATACGCCTAATACATCTTCAGAAAATATATATTTACCAATTTCTTATTTAACTCATCGAAAATTCATTGAAATTTGAAAATCAAAGATGGAAATTTTTTAAGCTCACCTGAGCCAATTGAGTGTCAGGGTAGTATATTTAAGCCCATTTTATAACTGTTGTATACTTCAAACATGACACAGCTTTTTTAAGCATTCACGAAAGTCCCGAAGTAGCACCCGACATTTACAAGACCACGTATTAAATTTAGAAAATTGGTTGAAGAAATTTACTCATATAATTTTTACACTTCGTAGGGAATCGTGCCCCCCTATTCGCTTAAAAAAGCAAACGACTTAATCTTTCCTACGTAAAATATCTCGGCGTACATCTTGACCGGCACGTACATCTTGAAAACGCCAAGTTAACACAAATTAAGTTAAAAGCCGTCCAACTAAACTGGCTTATTGGCAGAAATTCTACTCTCGCTCTAGATGTGCAAACTTTTATTGTACATAATAATTCCAAACCCAATTTTATGTTATGGCATTCAATTATAGGGCACTGCCTCAGCTAGCAATGTAGAAAAAATACAAAGACGTCAAAATAAGATTCTACTATTGCTAGTTAAAATATTTTGAAGATACAATAAATAAATATATGAAAAGAAAAACACATCCGCTTCAAGTACCAATTTTTATATAAGTATGTATTATCTAAAGTCAGACGTTTAGAAAATTTGATGGAGAAACAGACAAAATTCCAATATCTATAATTAGAGGGTGATGATGTGCTCCACCCGGCCACATAGGAGATGTGCGCCAAGCGATTGATAAGGAGAAAAGTTTTGTGGAAGTCAATTCCATGACGGAACCTCTGTAACTATTTAAATACAAAAGGAAATTAACAGAATCATCATTCTAACAGAAGACGGACTAAAAATATAAAAGAGTTAAGTCAGTAAGTATATTACTTCATAGGTAATGACGAAAATTGTATTCTCCCCCTAAACATAACAAATGCAATATTTCTTCAGTGCATAATATCGGAAGAAAATATCTCTATAATTAAATTTTGCGGGTTTTATCCATTTTTTATACATTTTATTATTTATAAGATATATTTTAAATATATAATGATTATTGAAACTATCTTGTGGATATGTAGATACGAATAATTCTAAACACGGATGTAGCGATTCAGAAAATGCATTACATTCTGCTGGTGTCCAATTTTTCTTTATCTCTTTAAATAAATTATTAAATATATATAATTTTACATACATATGTATATACATTTTTATGTATTAAATTATCTTTGCTATGCACTGATTATAAACAATTAGATTACAGGAGAAAAGAAAAATTATTAAAGAGTCATCTGGCGGAGCGGAGAAGCAAAAAGTGTCTTCACCTTGTTCGATATATAATAGTAAGGACTTCAACCTAAACAAGCACCATAATCAAAACGGTGATTTAATTATAGTAGCTAGTTTATATTTTGATGGGATGTAATTGTGAATAATTAAAATTAATCTCCTATTATGATTCACAACTAAACTAATTTTAGTCAATGTTATAACTTGACTACTTTTTTGTATTCTATTTCACAACCAATTTATGTTGTCTTTAAGGCCATGATTCGCTATAATACGCAGTCGTACGATTTGTCAAAATTTGCATGTAAGACAGTGTAGATTAAAAGTGTTTCTGTACAGATCTGTACGAATTTATAATCTTTTGAAAAAATTCATAAAATAATATTTTTCAATGCGATCAGAGTTATAAAATCTAATTTTGTATGATAGTGTGGTATCTATGTCGCCATTTTGAAACGATTTTTTGAGTAGGAGAAAATTCGGGCAGATTTTTTTGTGATTGAATCGTACGATTGTGTAGGATAGTGAATCCTGGCCTTTAATAAGAACAGCTGGTTGAAAGTTGCGCCCCACGTGTTGGACAACCCTCTGAAATAATTTGTAATTTTTTCTCACTGAGCTTCAGTCTAGTTGGTGATATACACTTCAACACTTCTTCCATTGCTCTTAGGTTTTCACCATAATTCTTTCCCAATTATGTCATCAATATACACTACTAGACATATCAATAACTGCAATATCGTCTTATGAAATGTAAAACCATGTAAGTAACAAAAATTCTAAAATAGGTTTTTTATTGAATATTGTGTACCGTGCGAATATGAACTTTCCTATAATTATAATATTTTATCAAAATATAGGTGAAAGTGTTAATTTTATGCAAGTTTGGAAGAAACTTTTTTCTGGTTACTTAAATATTTTATTAAGCTTCTTCCCTCTCCTGTAAACTGGAAAAATGTGTTGTTAACCCTAGTCTACATTAGACATTAACATGCCATAACAAAAGTCAACCTTCATATGAAAAAAAACATTATTTTTAATACTGTTTTTTTATATGACAAAGTCAAACTTCATATAACAAAAGTCAAACTTCATATAAAAAATGTTTCTGTTTATTATTTTTGCGTTTCCAGTTGTTTTACAACTAGAGTTTTCATCTGTTATTTTCCATAAATAAGTTTTAACTAATTATTGCTTCCACGTAACTTAAGTGTTGTTCACACGGTGTGTATTTGTCATATGGAATGTCACTTTTTCATAAATAGAATTTGTACACGTCGTATGTATGTGTGCAAAACATATGATATTTTTGATTTAGAGCCAGTTCTATTTTCATGTACAAAGTATGTGACATAAGCTGTTGTTGGCAATAACAAGTTTTTGTAACGACAAAAAATAACACAAAATATAAAGTACATCGGCTCTTTTGTTTTTTTGCGGCAAAAACCACAATAACAAGTAAAAGTATTAAATATTAAAAATTAATTAATATAATAATAATAAAATGTCATATGTATATAATATACCAACGTGTGAACGCAACACGTACACGTACACATGAAATTACATATGGATAGAAAAGTAAAAATGAAAATTTCATATGACAAATACACGCGGTGTGAACACCACTTTACCCCCAGTCTACCTTAGACATAAAATGATAAACATTAACACTAACATCATGTTAGTATTAAATGCAGACTGCCCATATTAATGTTATTACCAAGCTTGAACATGGTTGTTGAATTGAAATCTTTTTCAAAATCTACATTGTTTACACTGCATTTAATTCACACTAGCAAGGTTTCATTAATTTACATTTTTTATTCGCGCTTTATTTATATTTTTAATTTTATTTATAATTTCCATTTTTCTTATTATTTATCCAAATTTTGGTAGATTTTAAAAAACTTTTTTAATTTTTGTTTTTTAATTAAAAAGACATTTTTTTGTTGTACAGCGTAATATTTTAAGTACAATTTGGCAAAACCATAGCTGCATCATTAAGTACTACTAGATTTTGAGTATATTTCGTCAAAATCTAGTAACGAAGTCAATTTTGATTTATATTGGAAATCTAGCAAAAACAACTAGATTTTGGTCGAAATCTCGTAATTACTATATTTTGCTCAAGGGTAAATGCACTATTACATTTAATACCATTAAAAAAACCCTTTACATGCAATACCATACACAAAACTAATAAACATAAAATAAATAAATAAATTCTCTTAAAAACGAGCGCTCTAGCAAAGACATCTTTACTAAAATATCCAAATGAAATTTACAATGTGTTTGGCCGTAGATCAGAGGGATGACCCGCATATGATTGTAACAACCGTGAAACAAACATTAGTTTTGTCTAGCACTGGCTGGACTTAAAAAGTATATTTTTTATTTTAAATAAGATATGACTAATTATTGTTATATACAATAAATATACAATAAATAATTGATCTAAAAAAACTGTTTTTGACAAAAATGAATTTAGACTAGTTTGATGGCCTGATTATAAAAACAAAATATCAAAAATTTTTGAAATCCATCTAGCGCGACTGTCAAAAGCGAATTTTGGCGCCGCCAGCTGTAAGTCAACGTTGGCTTTGTGCTTTCTCGTATTTAATATAATCTGCAATCTTTTTTAAAATTAGGAAGGAAACAAATATGAATAGTCAGGAAATCGAAAGAGCTAAATGCCGTATTTGTTTAGAAGAGCACGTAGATGTGCATTGGAATCAATTAATACATGGTCATTGTGATCTGACGTACAAAGATTGCTATTACAAGTATACTCAAATGGAATATATCGGTTTGTCTAAAACATCCAAAGAAATCTCAAATACTTAAATCAATTCTTTTATAGATGAGGATAATTTTTCGCAAATGTTATGTCGTAATTGTTCAAACAGCATAGAATTTATTGAAGATTTTATTTCGAAAGCTATTAAATCCCATATGGTACTGTTGGAGCAGTTCAACGTAATTATAAAAGAAGATGTAGATGACTTACAACACGAAGCAAGTTTTGAAACAGTACTGGTGGAGGAAACTGAAATACCTATGTATGAGGACTCTAATGATGAGTACACCGTAACGGAAGAGCAAGAGACTTGCAGCAGCATAGAAAGTTGTAGCACTCTCATTACAGAAACAATAAAACAGAAAAACCAAAAAACTAAAAACACAATCGAATCTGAAAAACCAACGGATCAAATGGTAAATGATGAATTGGTAGATGATAAAAAAAATACGAAAAGGGTGGAGCAACCCGTATGTTGTTCTATTTGTTGTAAGTACTTCTAAATTTGAAATTTGATTCGTAGTTTTAAGGTTTCAAGGTCCTTAAGTTTTAGCCAACCTTACTCATGGTATGCTAGCTTTATAATGTTTACGATATTTTTCTAGGTCTTATTCTAGGTTTTGAAATGCCTTAATATAAAACTATAAGTGATACAGATTAACGTCAAGTACCTATTTTCCTGCTTAAGCCTAACAATGGACTTACCGCTAATTTAAACTTTTTGATCACAAACGTCCTTAAGACACATTTATAACAATTTTATAACATGGTTTGCAGGATTATGCTCATACCCCTTGCTCAGGAGATGCAGGGTACAGTTGGTCCTTGGTAAAATATGACATTTTTACGCAGACAAAATGGTGCTTTTTCGTCGCAAGTGAAAAATAAGTAAGGTTTACTCTACTCTTTAGTGATTTCAGACTGGTAACTGTCGGCCTCCTGTCTCATCACGGAGTCTTTAGTAATTGCTATAATTTGTACAAGTTTTGATCCCCCATGCCATCCATATTTAAGAAGTTTCTGCTTGTTGTCTTATACTAGTCAGTGCTGGACACATACACATCGTATTATGTGAGAACAAAAGTTTTAGTTTCACACCTATTTTTTCTTCAATATAAATAAATACGCTAACAAAGTTGTGAGCTTTCCTTATATTTTTTGCAGGGACCGTAAATAACAGTTATCGTTTTTTGTATTATTGTATAACAGTTATTTTGAGAAAAAAAAAAAAATCCAAGGAATATTAATCAGGTAGCCTCACTACGGAGGGGAAATATTAAGGGGAAAATAATGAATTTTTTTTTTATAAATTATGAAAGTTCAACTTACAATTTTTCCCCTTAAATGAAAATTGAACTATCAAACTCCATATAAAAAAATTTAAAAATTTTCGCCTTAATATATCCCCTTCGTAGTGAGGTTACCTTTTGAATGTGCCTTGAAAAAATTTATCTAAAACAATTTTTTTTAAGTAAAAATAAAAACTGTAATTAAAGTTTTAAAAAGAATTTTATTTTGCCGTAAAAAATAAAACTTTTTTAGGAGTTTTAATTTTTTCGTCAGAAAAAAAAACTCTCATACATCGCTTTTAGAGTAGAACAAGAAAGCGAAGAAAATGACTATGAGATTGAAAAGTTTGTCTTGAAAATTGATAGTTTTAACTCTGGGACGAAAAAATACATTATTCATATCCATAAAATAGCAAAAAAGTCAACAGTTTGTCCTGCAACCCAGGGAAGCATGGAAGGAGCATTCTATGCTCTTAAATTAGTATTGAGTGGCCTCCGTTCAAATCTGTCCACACAAAAAAATTACGTAAATAAACAAAACAAGTTTTATTTTCTGACGGGAAAAATAAAACTCCTCAAAAAAGATTTATATTATGACTTTTTAAGAGATTCATTTGAACTTTTATTTTGTCGTTGAATAATAACTGTTAACTATGGAGTGAATTTAAGATCACCATAGATTCTGAAAGAGCTCGTCAATAAAAATCTATTAATATTTGACAGTATAGATCTTCGTTGACTCTAACATAAAGAGTTTTTGTGTTTAATTTTTTTTTGATAACTGTTATTTACGGTCCCTAGTTTCTTGCGCTGCGTAATACCAATCGTCTGAGAATTTGTCTTACCGGTTTTTCAGGTGTTTTCATATAATTATGACAACCCGAAATTCAGGCAACTGCATACTGGACTTTAATGTTACATTTTATTATTTTCTTTATAATCAAAGTTTATTACGTGTAAAAATCAATAAGTCAAAAATTGTAAATCTTTTTATATATGTATTTTTAAAATCCCTTTTATAGGTTCCTAAAATTATGATCTTTATTTCAGCTAAAGTATTGGCCAATAAATATAGGGCAATCACGCACGAGAAAACACACATTAAAAATCGTGAACGCAATGAGACTTGCGTTAAATGTGGCATAAAGTTTTATAGCAAAATAATTCTAAGAGCACACATGCTGACGCATTTAGAAAATCGAGAAAAACCCCACAAATGCGAATTTTGTGATAAAGCGTTTTTCAACAAAGGAGGTCTGAACATACACCGACGAATACATTTGGGTCAAATGATATCCTGCAGTTTATGTACAAAGGAATTTTATCGCCAATATGACTTGGACAAGCATTTGGCTACCCATTCAGCCGCAAGGATAAATTCCGATATAAAAACAAGAGTAAGTATGCATACAATAAAATAATTGTTCCATAATGCTATATTAAATGAAAAATATTAAATAAATCTTTAGAAATTTTTATTCAATCTTATTAAGAGTGTCGTAGTCGCGCTTCGAATAAAGAAGTTTTGAATTAGATTAAATTATACATATGTATGTAAATATTTGTTTTAAGAGACAAATTGATTTAAATTTGTGTAATTGTGTATATGTTGAAATGTTAATTTAAAAGTAAATGTAATGGTGAACTATAAAGCTAGAGAGCATATATGAGGTAAACACTTTGTGTAGAGCAGAATAAAACAAATATGTATCTCCTTCGATATGGTGAAAAAGTATGTGCTTAATATTTATTCGGTTTTTTACGAGCAAACGACGTCGATATTTAAACGCTGTGATATTCCTCTAATGGCTCTCTAATTTTATATTTTTGGAAACTGCGGACTTTTTTGGTGACTAATTTATTTGAACCCAAGTGTATGTATATTTAAATTTATCACTACAGTCGGTCTAATTTTAAATTACATATGTATATTTACATATAATTACATATGTATGTATATTTTCATTAATCGCAAATGAAAAATAAGATTATCGCTTAATAATCTTCGTGAAGCATTTATCTTACTTAAAGTGAATTGCTCTTCATGCAGCCAAATTTTTCATTTTTTGCTTTCTTGTTTATAATTATATTTTTTTTACTTTGTGTAAAACTTTAAGTTTTTGACTCTGTCTAATCTATGAAAAATTTGCGCTTTTGAAAATTTAACATTAATAACTACCAAAAATATATGAAAACTGCAGTTTACGAAATACGACAACACACTCTTAAAAGGCTGAATATTTTTTTTAATTGTTGTTTTAAATAAAAAATAAATATATTCATATTCACATATACATATACATATTTTTCAGCCAAAATGTTTCGTTCGCTGCAATGACTGTGGTAAAAGCATACGTAGCGCAAGCTTTAAGTCTCATTCTGCAAAACATATGAATGAGCCACTTTTTAAGTGTTTAGTTTGCAATAAAGAGTTCTTTACCAGGAAAAGGTAGGTATTTTTTGTACACTCATTATTGTACATGGAAAATTCTCAGTCAGTTTTTTCTAATATTTTTTTTTAATATCATAAAATAAGAAAATTTTGTAGTAATATTAAAGGTCTATTTAGCCGACCGTAACCTAATGGAATGTAACACATGAAAATTGATGTCGTTTAAGATTCTCTTGCTCTCTTTTAGCTCTTTCTTGTATTTTTTTAATGTTTTCGAACGGGATGTAAGTCAATCTATTAATAATACTTGCAAAAAAAACCGACTTAAAAAAGAGAAACTTAAAATCATGTTTCTTTAAGACGGTAATTATACAATGATTATATTCGAGGAAGATTGTAGCGGGATTTTTTAAATGTCATTGCACAAACTGTCAATTCAGATAAAAAAACTAAGTTTTGAATTCAATAATCTAAAACAAATATAATTCGATTTTCTACCGGGGGAGCAGTACTTCCGGAGTATATAGGGGCACAAGACCCCAGGGTTCTGTGCTTTTTCAGGTCAAACCAATGCCAAACGACTTTCTGTATACAGCGGATCAAAAGTTTGGCTATATACATAAAATTACACTAACTATTGCGACACCCTGTAATTTCCGAGTTCAAATTTTATACTTGTTATAGCGGTCGTAGCAATACAGGTTCATTGTAAATTTCAACCGTCTGTCTGTACCGGTTTAAAAGTTTGGTCATATACATCAAATTACATAAACTATTGCGGCACCCTGTAATTTATAATTTTAAATATTTATACTTATTTTAACACACATAGTAATGGACATTCTGTCTAATTGTTAAGTGTTTGTCAATAACTATTTAAAAGATAGCGTCATATATATCAAATGACGTCACCTATTGGGACACCCTTTAAATTCAAAATTTAATATAAATACTTGTTAAAGAGAACTTTGTCATAGAGATTCTTTGTAAAATTTAACTTTGTGTCCATATACATCAAATTACATCAACTATTGGGACACCCTTTAATTTCCAATTTTAAATATTTATACGTGTTGTTATACCAAACATAGTAGTGAACATTCTGTCTATTTTTCAAGTGTTTGTCTATAACGGTTCCAAAGATGAGGACATAATGGTCAAATTACATCAATAATGGGGACACCCTTTAATTTATCCAAATTTTATACTTGTTGTAATAGCGGACTAAGCAATATAGGTTCTTTGTACATTTCAACTGTCTATCTATAACAGTTGAAAAGTTTGGCCATATATATCACTTTTACATTAACTATTGGGACACCCTTTAATTTCCAAATTCATATTTTACACTTGTTATTTTAGCGGACTTAGCAATATAAGTTCTTTGTAAATTACAACTGTCTGTCTATAACGGTTCAAAAGTTTGACCATATATATATCAAAATAAACCATCTAATGGGACACCCTTTAATTTCTAAATAAATATTAAATATTTATACTTATTATAACAGACATAGTAACGAACATTCTGTGCAACTTTCAAGTGTTTGTCTATAATGGTTCAAAAGATAGGACCATAAAGGTGAAATTACGTCACCTATGGGGTCACCCTTTAATTTTTAATTTCATTTTTTAATTACTTTTTGTTATTGGGAGCTATAGTGATACGCACTTTTTTCTAATTTTAAATGGGTGATCTATAAAGTTCATAATACACGTAAAAAACATGTATGTTGTATGGGGACACCCTTTAATTTTTAAACTTTTAAACTGTTTTTAAAATGGGACCAATCTGATTTAATAAAAGTCTTTATTTACAAGTTTAAAATATAAAAGGTACAGAGGTATGAGATTTTACTATAAGTACTACAACAATAAGAGTCTTATAATTAAATTTACAAAACTAATAACAATAAATATACAGCCTTAAGGAAAATAGCTCACAAAAACTTTTTTGATCTCTATGGAAGTTATAAAGAAATTTGTTTGGATAATCACTAATACATTCATTCTTAACGAACGAATCTTAGTGATTACCTTGTAAATTCCTTATTGATTCAAAGTTTGACAGTCTGCATTTTTCATTAAATGTCAGTGTCAGTTCTCTAGTGAAATCGTTTATCATCTTGTGTCCAAAGTTACTGTGAAGTAAATTTGTCGGATACCTACGAGGAAGATTATGAATTATTTTCAAATTCTTGTTTTGTATAATCTGAAGCTTTTTGGTATGAGTTTTCGCAGTTTTATGAAACCATACTTGACAGCTGTAACTCATAATTGGTCGAATGCACATTTTATATAACAATATTTTGTTTTTCATATTCAATTTAGATCTTCTGTTGAGTATGGGAAACAATGCCCGACCACACTTTATAGCTTTTTCACAAATTTGGTTGACATGTTGCTTAAATGTTAGTTTTTTATCCATTATAATGCCCAAATACTTGATTTCTGACTTTATAGGTATAACATTCCCACGGCACAACATAGATTGAGAAGGTATGCGTTTTGGCGACTTATTATATGGAAAAATAATGGCCTGTGTTTTATCATCATTGACCTTTATTTTCCATTTATTAAAATATTTTTGGCTTGAATTTAAGCTCTCTTGCATTTTCCTAACTAATGAATTAGATACCTTACCGCTGCAAATGAAAGCACTATCGTCTGCATAAAATGCTGCTTCCTGATTCCTGCGTAGAGTGATATCTGACGTATATAACGAATAAAGCGTAGGTGACAAAACGGAACCTTGCGGTAGACCTGCGAGTATATGTTTTTCATCTGATGAGATGCGCTCCACGAAAACTACAAATGAACGTTGGTCTAAAAAGCTTTGTATGATTTTTTGTAAATATAAAGGAAAACTAAAAGAGTTAAGTTTATACAATAGGCCATTATGCCATACTGTATCGAAAGCCTTTTCAATGTCAAGAAATATAATACCTGTACTTCTACGATTTCTTTTATTATTCTCAATAATATTAACCACTCGTTTGATTTGATGTACCGTAGAGTGCTCTCTTCGGAATCCAAACTGCTGCTGATGTAACGAGTGATTTTTTAAGAGCTTGAGAACTTTTTTTAAAAAAAAAACGCATAAAATTTCATCGGTTCTTTATTTGAAACGTTAGATTGGTCCATGACATTTACTTTTTGAAGATAATTTCATTTAAATGTTGACCGCGGCTGCGTCTTAGGTGGTCCATTCGGAAAGTCCAATTTTGGGCAACTTTTTCGAGCATTTCGGCCGGAATAGCCCGAATTTCTTCGGAAATGTTGTCTTCCAAAGCTGGAATAGTTGCTGGCTTATTTCTGTAGACTTTAGACTTGACGTAGCCCCACAAAAAATAGTCTAAAGGCGTCAAATCGCATGATCTTGGTGGCCAACTTACCGGTCCATTTCTTGAGATGAATTGTTCTCCGAAGTTTTCCCTCAAAATGGCCATAGAATCGCGAGCTGTGTGGCATGTAGCGCCATTTTGTTGAAACCACATGTCAACCAAGTTCAGTTGTTCCATTTTTGGCAACAAAAAGTTTGTTAGCATCGAACGATAGCGATCGCCATTCACCGTAACGTTGCGTCCAACAGCATCTTTGAAAAAATACGGTCCAATGATTCCACCAGCGTACAAACCACACCAAACAGTGCATTTTTCGGGATGCATGGGCAGGTCTTGAACGGCTTCTGGTTGCTCTTCACTCCAAATGCGGCAATTTTGCTTATTTACGTAGCCATTCAACCAGAAATGAGCCTCATCGCTGAACAAAATTTGTCGATAAAACACATTTCGAACCGAACACTGATTTTGGTAATAAAATTCAATGATTTGCAAGCGTTGCTCGTTAGTAAGTCTATTCATGATGAAATGTCAAAGCATACTGAGCATCTTTCTCTTTGGCACCATGTCTGAAATCTCACGTGATCTGTCAAATACTAATGCATGAAAATCCTAACCTCAAAAAAATCACCCATTATAATGTTATTCTGTTCTGAGAACTCTACGATTCTTTTGTGGATTATTTTTTCAAAGACTTTATCCAACAAGCTCAAAATGGTTATTGGCCTATAGCTGGAAGGCAATTTAGGATCTTTTCCAGTTTTGAAAATAGGTATAACTCTGGCCTTTTTAAATATCATGGGGAAATGACCATTTCTCAAGCAGTAATTAAATAGTTTGCTCAAAGTTTCAAAAAAGTAATCGGGCATATTTTTTAAAATAATGCTGTTAATTCCGTCTAAACCGGGGGCTTTGTTATTTTTTAAACAAAAAACAAATGTCTTTACCTCTACTGCATCTGTGAATTCAAAATTGTCACTGTCAGCGAGATTTACATTGTTAAGTTCCTGCACATAATTTAGAACCACATTATCTAAAGGTGATGAATTGTTGTTGGTGATATTATTGTTGCATCTAAAAACTTCCGCAATGGCATTTGCTTTTGCTTCACCGGTACTTAAAAATTCCCCATTTATATTTAGATCGGGGATTGCAGAATTTCTACCTTTTAAAGCTTTTGTTAGTTTCCAAAACTTTTTAGAGCCGGAAGGCAGTTTGGAAATGAATTTAGCCCACGCTTCATTTCTATCCCTTTTCAAATGAAAATCAATTAATTGATTCAACTGTTTTAAAATGCTGATTAGTTGAGTTCTGTAAGTAGGATCTCTACATCTTTTAAGTTTACGGTTATACTTGTTCCTCTGAGTAATCAGCATTTTAGACGTATTTGAAATTTCCCTCTGCCAAGGATTTTTCTGGCCAATTGGAATCTTGGAAAAGGCTTCTTTAACTATACTAACTAATTTATTTAATGACGAATCTAGGTTTATATTGTTAAGCTCTATTTGTCCGATATTATGATTCTTAATTTCATTCTCGACCCAGTATTTAATTGCTGGCCAATCAGCCTGACTATACAACGGAACTGTAACAAAGTGATTTTGTGGTGTTCCAAAAATGTAACAAGATATTGGGGTGTGATCAGACTGTAAAATATTTGGATGTGACTGTAATTGCGAAAATGAAATGTTAGAGTTAGTAAGTAAAATATCAACCGTGGATGGTTGGACTGGAATTATATTTTGGCCGAATCTAGTATGTGTATCCGGATGATATACATAATAACTTGAATTTAAGTGATGCCTGTACAGTTCTTTGCCAGCTGAATTGTTTGAAATACAATTCCAACTCACATGTTGTGCATTCAAATCACCAAAAATAAAATAGTCACTAAACGAATTGGTAAGAAGTTCTAAGTCAGTTTTAAAATTAGAAGTGTAAACAGGATTATAAGCAGAGATAAAACTTACGGGACGTCCACTTATTTTAACTTCCACAGAGATATTTTCTATGGTTATTGTTTTAATCTTTGGTAACAACTTATGATCTATGTAATTTTTAACCGCTATAAGCACACCCCCACCATGTGTTTGACGGTCTTCTCTGTATATTTTGTAGCCTCCAAATTTTAACCTATGATACGGCTTCAGGAACGTTTCGTTAAGAAGTAAAATATCAATATTTTTCTCATGGAGAACTTTTTCGAGCTGTGCAGCTGCTGACTCAGTTGTTATGCCTTGAGCATTCCAGTGCATAACGTATACATTTTGACTACCCATGATTTTATATAGCATGCTTGAGCATCATGCCAAGCACTCTTAATTTGTCAAATTTATTTCGACATTTTTCTAGTGCATCCACAGCACTAAAGAAGATTTCTAACAGTCTCTCGTTAGATAAGTCATCATCGTTGTTGCTGTCGCGGGGTCTGTTTTTCGAAACCTCAGAGTACAAACTTTTCCTTTGGAAGGTGTGCTCTCGTGAATCAGTTGGTTGACTCTGACTTGACAGGTGTGGGAACTCAGTCTCATCATACACATGATTAATTCTCGACTTGTTGAAATTAGGTCTAGACTTAGAAGTTAATCGTAGGCGCATTTCTAAATAATCTTTACGGCAAGGGCATTTAGGATCGTCGGACCTGTGATTCGAGTTTCTTTTGGCTACAGTTGTGGCATTTATAAACAACATTACTCCCTTGAGTGTTTTTGGCCAATACACACTCAGTCTGGTCGTGATTGCCAGCACAAACTGCGCAGACGATAACTCTATTGCAGTTTTTAGCTCCATGTCCGTACATAGAGCACTTCGTACATTGCGTAGGCCCTTTATTCCCTTTAAGAGGTCTTCTCCAGTAAACAGCAATATTGCAAAAGTACTTTATTTTCATAATATCATTTTTTGACACTTCTTGTTTGTTAAACTCAATCAAGTATATAGCGTCATCAGCTGTAGTCCTTTTGGTTACGATTTCTTTGACACTTACTGGGTTTATGTTGTGCATTTTAATCAATTCCTCCTTTAAAAGTTTTGCGTCTGTTCTTGGCAAACCAAATAACACTAACTTAAAGTGCTTTACGTCTTTAACTTCGTGTGTATAAAAACTGTACTTTAGTTCACTCAGCTTTTTTAACGCAGCTTCATACAGGACCATTGTATTGCATGTAACCTTAGTTCCAATTGTCATTCTCTTGAAGAAGTACTCCTCACCAAGTATTTCCCAAACTTTTGAGAAACTGTGACACGAGTCTACCACTATTGGTGGAACCCTTTCTTTGACGGCTCTTGCCTCTTCTTCTTCTTCATTTGCTAGCAAATGAAACCTGTTACTAGGGCCAGGATCAATCCTTATCGTCTTAAATTTGGGACTATTCCCAAAGTATTCTCGCTTCTGGCTAGCCATATTGGAAGCGATTTAAAGGAAAAATTAAATTTTAAAGAAAAATCACACACGAGCAAAAAATAACACGTTGTTTACAACTCAAGGCAATGTTGCCAGAAAAATGACCGAGTTCTGAAGGCACAAACATACAAAAAAAAAGCAACACACAGACGAATTGATAACCTCCTTCTTTTTTTGAAGTCGGTTAAAAATAGATAAACTTACATTTTACCAAGGCGAATTCATACCAGGTGGAGTCGATAGCCCAGCTGATTGTTTTTTGCTCTCGTTTTTTGCGAATGTCTTGTCAAAAAATACATTGTTTCATATCTGCTAATCTAATGTCAAAGTTGTTGTTTTGTTGTGGTTGTTGTCCTACTGCTCACACCTGGTATGAATTCGCCTTGCATTTTACCGAACTTTACTTTTTTTTTTGTACAGAAAAAAATTCAAAAAGTAAAAATAATTTGTCTTAATTATTGTCTACGGAGACAATTGCCAGCATTTTTTACAACTAATACGTATTCTTTTATTGTCATAACAGTACTTTCAAATGTAAAAGCTAGGTAAGACACCTTTTAAGGCAACAGTTGTGTTAAAAATAATAGCAGTGTTGTGCAATGAAAATAAATTTCAGTTTGTAGGAAACTTTTATAGTACAAATTAATGGTTAAGTTAGGCTTCATTTCGTTTATTCTCTGTACGTATTTCATAGGATTAAGAGAATCATTTTTGCAAATTAGGAGAAATATTTTAAAGAAAAAAGTGAGAAATTATTTTATTTTTGACACTAGCTGAATGCAATGCATTTTCTGGATTGCTATATCCTTTTTCAGCATTATTGATATCTACCTATTTTGGGTAGTGTTTTAGTTGTAAACATCACTTATTTAACCAATCAAACTTAAATAATTTAATACTCGAACATGTATTTCAATCGTGTATCGTCAGTTGGTGAGAAGGCATATATTTTGCATAACTTGTTTACAAAATTTTTCAAAACAATTAAATTTTTATTTTATAAAATTCACTTACATTCCTATTTTTAATCTATTTACATAAACGATTTAATGCAAAAAATGCGATAATTGCACAATAACTAGGGTGGAATGTTGACAAAAAAAATTTGTATTACCCGTTCTAATAATTATTATATTTCTAATAATAATTAAATTTGTCTTTTAATGTGAGAAGATATTCTACAAAGTTTTATTGGGATAGAACTAATCTTGAGGCGCCGCAGAAGCCTTGAACATAATTTTTTGTCTTTAAATCTTACAGAGTTATATTTTTTATTTGATTGATGGTTTTTTATGTTTTTATTTCAATTTCATTATAACTACTCTTAAAATAATGCAGAACACAAACATTTGTTGTCCATAATTTTACACTATACATCTTTTAAATTTTATAATCAAATAATAAGTACTAAAATTATTTGAAAAATATACGTTTTTTTAGCTCCACATGGACTTATACCAGTTTCAAAAATAACATATTACAAGAAATAAAAACAGGAGCAAATTTAAATCCATAATTTTATAGACTTATAAAGCTTTACTAAAATGGATTTTTATGTAAAAAGTAATAGTTTAAATGAAGATATTTAAATACACGAATAGCCAAGCTTATTAAAGGCCAGGATTCACTATCCTATCCATCACAAAAGAAAACTGGCAGAATTCTGTCCTACTCAAAAAATAGTTTCAAAATCGCGTTGTAGATGGCACACTATCATACAAAACAAAATTTTGCAACTCTGATCGCATGGAAAAATACCAGGTTTCACTATCCTACACAATCGTACAATTCAATCACAAAAAAATAAGATAGAAAGTGGACATATGTCCTCCACTTTAAAAAAAACAGCTTAATTCTTACTTATCAATGTCATAGTAACCAATCTTCCTATTATGTTTAACACAGTTGTATATACCAGTAATATTTTTATATTGATAAAAAACACATGCGAACGCTCACATATCGCCACTATGCCAATAAAAAGTGATATCAAGTTTCTGTTTCTTCATTTATTATTTTAAGTGCTCTGGAGGCACATAATCAAATAATCACGCCTACTCTCTTAAGTGTGTGCGTAACTTTCCTATCCAAGCCCAGAAGTACTTTGGTTTTTGCAGCGTCTAGTCTGGGCCAAATTGCCCCCTAACTTCCCAAGATAGGTTTCTTCTCTTTACTACCCAATTGGGTATAAACCTATAGTATTGGCTGATCGCTGGCTTCACCTAATCTACCCTAAGTTGTTTTCAACGCGCCCAGTCTTGCCAGTTCGTCAGCAATTTCGTTTCCCTCGACATTGCAATGACCCGGGACCTAGCACAATCTGACCCTATACTTGACCGCCAGCACATTAATAGCCCTTTTGCACTAGTTTAACAACTTTGATTTGACATTGTGTCCTATCAGGGCCTTAAGTGGCGCTTGGCTATCAACGTGCAGTGTGACCTCCATTCCTTTTCCCGTTAGATAATGTTTTTGGCCAAGTCTGTAATCATCAAATTGCTTCAAATAAGTACGTATAAATAAATCTAAGCAATAGGCAAAAATAAGGAACCCTGCAAACAAACTCTCATAATTTATATTAAAAATTCTCACAATTTATAGTTACACTCTCAATCAGAATTTGTAGCCAATAGGAAGACAGTTTCGTGACGTCATTTCAATTTTACTTTCGGGATGGCGTAACCTTGTCTTCTATCATCCTTGACGTATCTACGGAGCCCAGTATTCATTCTTCGCTCTCTCATTTATGATTCACATCCCAAAGATGTATAAATCAACGTGCTTCGCCATACAAAATAATGAGATCGAAGCACCTTGTTTTGAAACGATTCTGTTTATATCTACTTGCCAAGCATTAATGATCTCTCTCAAACCAAAATATAAATGTAAACAAAAAAAGTGTTGTAATACATACATATAATTAACAGCAAATAGTTAAAATACAAACAAAAAAATATTATGTGTTAAAAAAGGAAATCGTCTAATAAATTTTAAAAGCCAAACAAAACGGTAAATTCGGTGTAATTCGGTATAATTTGCAATCATGATTCAGAGAGCGAAGCAAGTGCTTCGTTTTGTCGTGGAGACAAGGTATTATTTTATTGCCAATTTTCAAGTAATGACACTAAAATTATCGAAGGATGATGAGCGAAATAACAATGAAAAAGGAATATCTTTCAAAAATGTTTAGTCTGCATAACTCTTATAAGAAGATACTAATATCTTGGCGAGTTGATAAAAGATGTAAAGAAGTATGAAAAAGCAAACGGATTATTATAATATTTTATTTATTTATTTATTAAATGTTACAAATACAACCACAAATTATATTATAACCTAATTTACCGAGCATAGTAAACGCGACCTTCACTCGATGTCTTTGGTGGGAATCGAACTCACAACGCCCCGCCCAAAATGATAAGTTAGCATAGCACACTACCTACTGGCCTACCAGAGTTGCTCGACTTGAAAAATTAAAGTATATGAATTGGTATGTTGAATGCTACAAAATTTGGTACATTTCAATTTTAATTTCAAACAAACAATTCTTGATTCGGTTTTAAGAACAGGGCTAATTGTATTAGTCTAAATTGAAATGCAAATAAAATTAAAAATAATTTTACTTAGAAATGTAGGTACATATGTATGTATTTTCAGTTAATCTCGTAATTTCGAACATAATTATTCGAAATAGATGTCTACTTAATTCCTCAGTTGGACTTTAAAATAGATTTCTTTTAAATTAATAATAATTTTGTAAAAACGCTAAAAAGGCAGTTGATTTTGTTATTGTAATCAGGCATAAAAGAAACATTAAAATACATATATTTTTTTAAATATCACTTTTTCTAGGCATGGTGACGACAGACATGTAAATATTTTTTTAATATATTTTTAATGTAATTATTTTTATTTTATTATTTTTTTTAGCTGTGTTAAACATTTGAAAGCACACCATAAAAAAACGAATGAAGATATTACACATTTTATTGTGGCATACAAAAAAAACCGTATGTCTCACTTATTGTTGAAGCAAACTGAAAATGTACAAGTCGCACCCGAATAAAATACGTATTTATGAAATATATTTTTAATAAAAACAAATATAAATATATTTGCTCTTTTAAAGTTATTTTTTATTATTGTTTTGACTCTTCCTTCCTTTGGTTTTAGATGTGAAAAAACGATAATGTAAGTGAAGTTTTTCTTTTTTTTTTCTATTTGTTAAACATTCTAGCGGGTTTTAAAATGCATTCTCGATCTTTTATCGCTGCCCATAAAATTCTTTTTTCAGTTGTTAATAAATTGCAGCGTTGAATAAAGTGCTGGCTAACACTGTGAGTCTGGTGATCGACCATGTTTTATTTAAATTGAATCGCCGCCTTCGATATCGAGTAAAATCTCTTATAATTTTTCATATTGGTATCATGGCACTCGATATCGAATAAAAAGTTTCTTAATTTCATTCGAAAGAAAATGTTTATAACCCGTGTTTTCTTGTTCACTTGTGTACGTGGTAATCAAAGTGCAATTTTTGTGTACGATTAAATTACCTTCTTTATTCCAAGGGAATAAATTATTTTTCTTTCTAAGTAATATATTACATATTTAGTTATATACTTAACTAGATGTTCTTGCCACTTCGTCAGCGACCTTGCAATATTTTGTTCGAGTTTGCTTTAAAAGTAGTTCACACCAAAGACCCTTACTTTTTTAGTGCCGCCTTAAACTATGCTGCATATCAGTTTATGTATTTACTTAATAAAAAATAAAGTATGCATATCCGGTTAGTTCAGTTCAGTTATGGTTTATGTACTGCCTACTTTTACTGATTTTTCTCCACTGTCTCTTGGAAATAAAATTTTTTTGCGGAAAAAAGGAATCAGATTGTTAAAGTACCTCCTCGCAAAATCCATCCAGTAGTTTTAACGTGATGCGAATGCAAAAGAAAAGCAGACAGACGAAAATGAGTTACCCGCTGGGATGGCGTTCAATATTCTCGCGTATACTATAATTAACATCGTCCGCAACTAATACTTAACAATCAATGTAATTGCAAGGCGGCCATAACATTACCAAAGAGAACCCACATTACTAAACACAAATTTAAGGCACATTAAACAGGTAGCCTCACTATTTAGGGGAAATATTAAGGCGAAAATTATCAATTTTTTTATATAGATTTTGACAGTTAAACTTACAATTTTTCCCCTTAAATGAAAGTTGAATTATAAAACTTCATATAAAAAAATTTTAAAATGTTCTCCTTAATATTTCCCCTTCGTAGTGAGGTTACCTTTTGAATGTGCCTTGAAAAAATTTATCTGAAACAATTTTTTTTTAATTAAATAAAAACTCTACTTAAAGTTTTAAAAAGAATTTTATTTTGCCGTAAAAAATAAAACTTTTTTTTCGTCAGAAAACAAAACTCTCATACATCGCTTTTAGAGTAGAACAAGAAAGCGAAGAAAATTACTATGAGAAAATTACTTAAATTAGTATTGAGCGGCCTCCGTTCAAATCTGTCCACACAAAAAAATTATGTAAATAAACAAAACGAGTTTTATTTTCTGACGGGAAAAATAAAACTCCTCAAAAAAGATTTATATTTTGAGAGCGAAGCACTTTGTTTTGA
This sequence comes from Phasia obesa, assembly GCA_949628195.1. Lineage (NCBI taxonomy): Eukaryota > Metazoa > Arthropoda > Insecta > Diptera > Tachinidae > Phasia > Phasia obesa. The sequence continues at coordinate 126,923,410 of OX451218.1, forward strand.
GATGATTCAGTTTGAATCAATCTAGCTCTCTTTTTTTACATAAAAATGTAAACAAAGAAAAAAATAAAATTAAAAGTGATGTTTAAATATAAATAAATAAGCAAATAATTCCAATACAACTTAAAATGATAAATAAAACAAAAACAAAAGTATATCAAGTGGTAAAAAACAAAATCGTGCGATAAATTTTAAAATCCAAATAAAACGAAGCACGTATGCGTCGTGTAAACGGTATGATTCGCAATCATGATTCAGAGAGCGAAGCAAGTGCTTCGTTTTGTCGTGGAAACATGGTATAAAATAGTATGCGAAAGGCAAACAGACCCAGCTGATTTTTTTTGCTAATGTCTCGTCAAAAATGAATTGCTTTATATCTGCTAGTCTAATGTCAAAGTTGTTGTTTTGTTGTAGTTGTTGCCCTACTGCTCACACCTGGAATAAATTCGTCTGGGACGTGTTGGTACAACTTGACAAAAAAAATCAAAAATGATCTTTCGTACCATAGTCTATGTTTCGTACAACCGACACACAACTTTAATACAATCAACTCAAAACGTTACTACTCGTGTATAACTCGCGTATAGCCTACTGATTCCTAGAATTGGTTGTACAACCCGTCGCATCGTCTATGGCTTGCTTTATGGCAAACTGAAATTTAGTTGAGTTGCGTATTGGCCTTTAGCAAACAAAATCTTACAAAATACCATTTTTGCGATTTTTCACATCAATTTTGTCGTAATAGGTGAGCACATATGGCAACCTTGAGTGCTAACAACCATGTTGCCAAAACATAATTTTAGCTGTGCCCAGCTGCTTTGATAATGGTTATTGTGTTCGTCTTGCACACTGGAATTTTTTTTTTATTGTGTTATTTTTTAGATAATATCTTCGAAAATAATGAGTGAAACTAAAATGGATAGCAAGGAAATCGAAAGAGCTAAGTGCCTTATTTGTTTAGAGGAGAACGTGAGTGTGCATTAGAATGAAGTTATACTTGGTCATAGTGATATGACGTACAAAGATTGCTATTACAAGTATACACAAATGGAATATTTTGGTTTGCACAAAACACACAATTAAATTTCAAATAATTACTTCGCTTCTTTTATAGATGAGGATAATTTTTCTACCATGTTATGTCGCAATTGTTCAAACAGCTTAGAATTTATTGATGCTTTCATATCGAAAGCTATTCAAACCCATACGGTATTACAGGAGCAGTATCACCTTAATATGAATATAAAAGAAGATCTAGGTGAAATAGAACATGAAGCAAATTTTGAAACAATACTAGTGGAAGAAACTGAAATCAAACCTGAAATATCTATCTATGAGGAATCTAATGGTGAGGTTATCAGCATACCGACAGAGCAAACAGCTTGCAACAGAGAAGAAATGTGTGCAACTCCCGTAAAACATCCAATAAAACGGAAGAAACAAAAACCAAAAAAAGGCAACAAATTTGAAAAAACAACGAATCATGTGGTAAATGATGAATTGATCTTAGATGATAAAAATAACATGAAAAAGGTGGATCAACCAGTGTGTTGTTCTATTTGTCGTAAGTACATCTAAATCCTAAATTTTAATTCATAGTTTTATAAAGATAATAGACATGGTATGGTAGATAGACATGATACGGTGTATTCATACGTAACTAGGTCTTATTCTAGTTATTGGAATGCTTATAGAAAAACTTTTTGGTGAGTGTAACAGTTCATTTCGATGGATATTTATGAATAGAAAACCCTTTTTTTATAAAATTTCGGTTGTAATAGGGGAATCGCCAAATTTGGTGCTAGTTGCTCAACTAAGCGATCTAGATGTACACTGTTATCACTTTTGTAAAAAAGAGTCAACCTGGTAAGATTTAGATTCTATACATTTGAGTTCTACTTACTTTATATATTACCTAAAATTTAGATAGAGAAAATTCAAAGGCAAGAATTATATCAGCCATTATTTTATATGCCTTTCAGAAATTGATACGAATGTCGAATAATATAACAGAATTCTTCATACTCCTTCATAGTGAGGCTACCTGATAAATAATGTGCCTTGGTTTGTATGTACTCACGGCACATTTACCAGGTAGCCTCACTACGGAGGGGATATATTGAAGAGAAAATTTTTAATTTTGTTTTATATGAAGTTTACAGTTAAACTAACAATTTAAACGGAAAATGGTAAGTTTAACTGTCAAAATCCATATAAGGGAAAATATTAAGACGTAAATTATTAATTTTGTATATGGATTTTGACATTTAAACTTACCATTTTCCCCTTAAATGGTAGTTTAACTGTTTCGCCTCAAAATATTTCCTCCGTAGCATTCAAGGCACATTAATCACATTAATCATTAATCACTGTGGAGGGGAAATATTAAAGCGAAAATTATAAATTTTTTATACGGATTTTGACAGTTAAACTTCCAATTTTTTTCCCTTAAATGGAAGTTAAACTATCAAACTCCATATACAAAAATTTAAAAATTTCGCCTTAATATTTCCCCTTCGTAGTGAGGTTACCTGATGAATGTGCCTTGGTAGCACTGCATATTAATCAGGTTGAGTCACTACAGAGAGTAAATATTAAGGCGAAAATGATAAATTTTTTATATGGATTTTGACAGTTAAACTTGCAAGTTTTCGTTTTAAATGGAAGTCGAACTATCAAACTCCATATACAAAAATTTAAAATGATGAATGCGCCTTGCTTCCATTTAAGGGAAAAATTGTAAGTTATTAACTTACTTCCATATAAAAAATTGGAAATTTTCGCCTTATTATTTCCCCTCCGTAGTGAGGCTACCTGATTAATATGCCTTGCTGTTTAGTGCGGCTAATGTGCCTTGAATATTCTACATATTTTTAATTTATTTAGGTCTTAAAATAATTAAAATATTTCATTTTTCAAATTTATTTATTTATTTCATTTTTATTTCCTTAATCAAGCCCTAATCCGGGCTAATACAATGTTTTCTTTTTATTTTAAGTTATGAAATTGTTAAAGTTAAGAACTATAAGATTCTAATTTTATAATCTTTGTTTAAGCTAAAGTATTGGCCAATAAATATAAGGCCGCCTTGCACGAAAAAACACACATTAAAAATCGTGATCGTAATGAGACTTGCGTTGAATGCGGCATGAAATTCTTTAGCAAAGGAATACTTAGGTCGCACATGTTGACGCATTCAGAAAATCGACAAAAAGCCCACAAATGCGAATTTTGTGACAAAGCGTTTTACAACAAAGGAACTCTCAACGTACACCGGCGAATGCATTTGGGTCAAATGATATCCTGTAGTTTGTGTACAAAGGAATTTTGTCGTCAAGTTGACTTGGATAACCATTTGTCATCCCATTCTGCCTCAAGAATCAATTCCGATATAAAAGCGAAAGTGAGTATGCAATAAAGTAAAAATTTTTCATATTTTAATAATTTTAATTACATTAAACGAAAAATATTGAAGAAAACTTTGGAAATTTTATTTAATTGTTATGTATATTTTCTAAAAAAAATATATTTTTTTCAGTCAAAATGTTTTGTTCGCTGCAAGGAATGTGGTAAAAGCATACGTAGCATAAGTTTTAAGTCTAATACTGCAAAACATATGAATGAGCCACTATTTAAGTGTTCAGTTTGTGATAAAGAGTTCTTTAGCAGAAGTAGGTAAGTATATATTTTTTGCACACATACATACTTATTAATCATCATACATGGGAAAATTTCAGTCAGCCGTAGTATTATTAAAATTGAAATAATAAACATAAATAAACCATCAATAAAATAAAAAATATAACTCTATAAGATTTAATGACAAAAATTATATTCAAGGCTTCTGCTGCACCTCAAGATGTAGTTCTATGGCAATAAAACTTTGTAGAATAACTTTTTACATAAAAATACAAATTTTAATCACTACTAGCACGGGTAATACAAAAAAATTATTTTTTGCCCCATACCAACGTTCCAGCATACTTTCTGTATTTTTGAAATTATTTTTTTTTTTAGAATTTCAAAACAATTGTTTTCAAATGGTTTTGTTTATTTCAAGAATCTTTATGGAATCTATTTTAGGTTGTTATAAATAAAAATGTGGGCCAAATGGTGAACATCAAACAATATTAAGAATTTAGCCCAAAATTTTATTAAATTTCGTTTACAAAATCTGGATGGAAATATATATCTAAATAAGGGTTTTTCTTTTAAAAAGGTGCATTCTTTCACAAAAATTTGTTATTTTGAAAAAAGAAAAATAAAACAGTGATAATAAAAATAAGAAGATAAAATACATACAACAGCTAATAAATCCAGTATATTTCGTCTTCAAATAAAAAAATTTTAGACTGGATTTTCAGAATAGTCCAAATATTTAGTTGGGCTTGGCCATTATTTTACTTCAATTGTTTTTTTTTTATTTTTTGATGATAATTTGGTCTTGCGAAATTGCAAATGCGTTATATCTTTCAAACTTAACAAAAACAATTGGTATTTTGTTTTTGGATTACACAAAAAAGCTATGATATTACGCACTCGCACTTTTGCAAGACCATTTGCATATCGAACACTGAACTCCGCTATTGTAAATTTGTATTCGAATGCAAAATCCCATGTATGATATACATAGATAGCGCTTTTTTCTAGGAACAGTGCCTACAGGTCTATCATTTTTTATATAATTTTAGGTAATTGCTTTTTTTATTTTTTTGTTTTAGCTGTGGTAAACACTTGAGAGTACACCACGGGAAAACGAATGCAGATATTATTCATTTTATTGTGGCATACAAAAAAAATCGCATGTCTCACTTATTTTTGCAGCAAAATGCAAATGTCCAATTCAGATAACAATAAAATAAAATATAAATAAAAAATTAATTTTGTTTTTTCTTTACATGTTATGCTAAGTTGCATTTATCATTTATATTTGAGGGGTCTGGAGTACATAAGTAGATTTTTGTTATTGTTAAAAGTAAATGAATATAAGATAAGTTTAGGCACAAGACCCCAAAGTAGATTTTTTTTAGCTAAGCTCTAGCTAATCAAAACACTAGGATGTCAAAACTAATTTTACACATTGAGTAGGTAAAATTAAGAGGAATTTTAACGTAAATTTAGCGTTCAAATTTCATCAAAACACTTATTTCAAATCATCTCAGTTCACTTAATCCGGTAAATAGGTAAAATTAAGAGAAATTTTAACGTAAATTTAGCGTTCGAATCACATCAAAACACTTATTTCAAATCATCTCAGTTCACTTAACCCCATTGGTTGCTTTCTAAAACTAAAGTAAAAATAAACATATTTCTCTGTAAAAGTTGTTTAAATAGAAAAATTATTACAATTGAAAACATCTTGTAGATCGATATGAAGAATGCTGAAGACGAATGTAGCGATCCAGAAAATGTATTCTTCTGTGTCTAATTTCTGCTAGTGTCTAATTTTTCTTTATTATATTATAAAGAATTTAAGCCTAAATAATTAATTAATTCATTAAAAAAATAGTTCAAATAAATTTATATTTATTTATTATTCCATAAAGTTCATTTATAAAATACTAGCTGTACCGACACACATTGTGTGCGTTCTGACAATATTTTGTTTGATTTTGCTTTCTTTATATAAAGGTACCCATCCCTGGATTTAATTTTAAAAAATATTTCAAAGCTCTGTAAAAGGTGTTTAAAATATCCCGCCTTAAAATCGGTAAAATTGCGTACTTTCTCTGCTTTTTCTCAATTTTCTCTTGCAAATAAGATATTTTTGCGGAAAAAAGTATCCTATATTTGAATCAGGATACTAAGGTACCTGCTCACAAAAATTTTTAAGTGTTACGAAGACAGACAGGAAAAAATTTACTGTTTTATTATTATTTTATATGTATAGATAATTAAAAGGCGCCGTTAAAAAAATCGTATTCAGGTTGAGAAGAGAGATAAAATTAGTAAAAAATAAAATTTACAAGAAAAAACAAAAGTGCATAAGAATGAGAAATGAGGCAAATAAAAAAGGAAATTGATACTTAAAATAAATGATTTACATATATAAACAAGAAAATTGAGTTTAAATTAAATTTATATTTATTAATTTTAAATTAAATTTAGGCCCCTATTACTCAACTCTACTTCAGTTGAAATTTTTCAATTTGGTATTATCAATTACAACTCAACTTGTCAAAAATTTTTCGGTTGGACTTAAGTTGTGTTACAACTGTTGTTGTAGTTTGTAGTGTGTTGTAGTTTCAACGTTTACAAATCTGTGTTAGTTCTAGGGGCAATAATGTCCCTATATAAAATATAATGAAACGTAAAACCATGTAAGTAACAAAAATTTTAAAATAAGTTTTTTTTTATTAAATATTGTGTACCATGTGAATATGCATGTTCCTACAAACTTAATATTTTGTCAAAATATAGATGAGTCTGTTAATTTTATGAACCTGTTAATTTTGAAGAATAATTTTTTCAGGTTGCTTACTTAAATATTATAATACGCTTCTTCCCTTTTACGTTTTATATGATGATATTAAAGTTTTTATGATTTAATTTCTGTTATTTATGCACTGATTATAAACATTTAGATACAATATAAAGGAAAAATTTTGAAAAAGTTATCTGGTGGAGGGGAGAAGATAAATTTTCTTCATTCAAAACGAGATAGTAAGGACATCAACCTAGTAAAATACCATAAACACACTAGTGATGTAAATATAGCAACAAGCTATATGAGATATAGATATTGATGTTCTATAATTGTGAATGATTAAAATTTAGCCCCTATTATGATTAACAACTCAACTTAGTTAAGTCAATGTTGGAACTTAACCACGCCTATAGAGAATAATTATCCCATTAAAAAAAATCCCAAAATTTTTAACGTGAATGATTTGTACCGTAAAATGCAAGTAAATTTGTTATTGGTATAATTTACGATAGAAAATTTGGGACAAACATTGGCTATAGGGTGGACTACTTTTTTGTATTATGATTCACAACCAATTTAAGTTGTCTTCAATAACTTTCTTTCCACCTTATAAGACCAAATTTAGACTATGCCATTTTTTCTATTCTTTTTCAAAGTTGCAGCAAATTTCATTTAAAATTTTTACGATGAAATTTTTCATGCAATCAGCTTGAATTTGTTTTTGACATTTTCTTTAAATAAAGGTAAAACATAAAATTAAATTTTACAAGAAATTATTAATATCTTACTGATACCTATACATAATAAAACCAAAAAAATTGCATTTAATAAAATCAACTCTGAACGAACGAAAATTATACAAAGCAAGTGACAAAAAATCACCTCAAAATTCAAGCCATGCTACTTTGCTTACGCCGCTTGCTTCTCTACACCTCTTGCCGACAAAAAAAAATGGAACTAATTTCATGAAAAATTTCATGGTGTAAATTAACAATTCGTATTTCTTTTCATTGTGCTTCAGTCTGGCTTCTGATAGACAACTTAATACTTCTTTCATATTTTTTCTTTCCCAATTATGTGATCATTTTACACTGCTACATGTAAGTCTGCAGTTCTTACCCTGAACTGCTTCTGTTGAGTTTTTTATTTACATACTTTTTCCGTAAAAAGTATACCCAACTACTTTAAAAATTTTAGTTAGTTATTTAAGCTTAAGTTCTTTTTTGAAATTGTTTTACACTTGTAAACTCTATTTCTTTTTTATATTATACTATCAAGCGAACATTTTTTTACAAGTGTAAAAAAATTTTAAAAAAGCTCTATCTTCTATGAAATATAATGTAAAATTAAAATTTCTCAGATTCTATTTCTTTGATAAGTTTGTTTAAATAGAAAATTAATAACAATTGAAACTACCGGGTAGATCGATATGAAGAGTACTGATGACGGACGTAGCTGTCTAGATAATGCATTCTGCTTTGCTGGTATCTAATTTTATTTATCTCTTTATAATTAAGAACTTAAGCCTAAATAATTAATTTATTAATTCAAAAATAGTTCAAATAAAATTCATATGAAAAATTTTAGTGTTATGCTGTCGATAGCTTGTTCTTCTGATACATATGTATTTACTCCGGGTTACCGGGAGTCCACACCTAATGAATTTATATCGTGATGATTGTCAAATTTATATCATGATGAAAACTTATCTCTTGTAGACTTCATTTATTAGCATTACATCAGCGTTTTGATATAATCATCAGAGCTCATGTGCAAATAATTATTTTACGATGTAAAACGTCATTTCAATTGTATTTTTTACAGTAACGTTTATTTTTTTATTGCAATTTTTAATTTCTTTCACTAATTTTTTAAATAATGTCGTGTGCACACGGGAGGGTAGCAGCGGGACGATAAAACAGTTTCAGCCGTGTTACCAGCAAGAAAAAAAAGTCAGCTGGAAGAAAAAAGGACAACCATATTTACAAAAGAAAAAAAAAAACATAAACAAAAAAAACAAAGTTTTTGCAATATATTTAGATTGCTGAAAAGGGATTAGCTGTCGGATAGGTTTTTTTTTAAAAAAGAAGTGGCGTGACCGAGCCTTCTTGGGCAGCCACGGACAAAATGTCGCGCTCTTTTTCCGTAATCAGCAAGAAAGGTAAGGTGTGACCTGTGGCCGACAAAGAAAAATTTGAAGACATACCAGTGCATCCGGAAAGGAAATAAAACATAAAAATCGATTGTGATACAAGTTTATTGTGATGTGAAATTGAAATTTTAAAATATTTTCACAAGTTTTTTTGAAGAAAAGAAAAATAAAAACTACAACCACAAAATGAAAAGAAATATAAATTGCCGAAAATATTAGCAAATTTATAGAAAAATATACATTTAACATTTAAATATCGAACTTTTATAAAACTAAAGTTAAAAATTTACAAAAAAAAAAAAATCACATAAAATAAAACTTATACATCCAAGGAAAATTCCGTGCCACTCCTCGCCGTCACACCCAACGAGGGAACAATCGTAAGCCACATCTTTGGAAGCATTGCCACTAGGCAATGCCCAGGTATTTTGCCAAAAGACTTTTGACCGCCAAACGGACGACCTGTGGACAAACAAACAAAATATAATATATATTAACCTTATAAGGTAGGGAACACATACTAACCTAGTTCTCGTCGGTAAAGGCCATTCCTCTGGGTGATTCGGCCCAGAGTGCGCGTTAGGGTTGAGCTCAGGCCTGTTAAAGATCAAACCGCGGTAGGGATAAATTTGCCCATTAGTCATGTCTTCCTTAATATAAAAAAAAAGGTGAAATATATATTAAGACCAATTAATAAAATTAGAAATAAATAAGACAAACCTCGTACGAATCAGCATCGGGCAATCCTGATAAAAAAAAAACCCTGAAGATATAAGCTGCCGCCATCTTAAAGTTTGTTCCCGCTTCCAGTAAACGATGTCATCAAGAGCATAAAAATGAAGATTTAAAAAGAAGATCTAAGATGTAAAAGAAAAAGAAATTCGTTTAAAAACAATCTCAGCTTTTTTTGTTTATAGATTTTTTTTTTCCAATAATTTTAATGTAACTCACCTTTTTGTCAATAAAAATCTCATTATGTACTAATATTTAAGATGAAAATGAAGAGTGTCTTAGTTAGTATGAGCGGCTAGAGATAGTTAAAACGCGGTAAGTAGGGTAGCGAGTTGCAAGAGGGTTTTCCAGGGGCATCAAAACATCTGCTCACGAGGCCATGGAGAGATACTAGTATCTCTAATGGGGAGGGAAGATACCTGGCATTAACTTCAGCCAGAAGGTGGTATATGTGTGTGCGTACAGGGAAATGATTTAGATTTGCTTCGGGCTCCATTATTCATTTTTTTTTTTTTTTAAACCATATAATATTTTTGTTTAGCTGGTATGATTTTTGTGTAGCTGCTAAATACCCAGAAAGTTGGCAAGAACCACCCCAAGATGGCGAGCCCTAGCCGGTGCTTACGCCAGCATACCAGCGCGGCCAACAATCTGGTAATTCACAAGTTTGTTTTATTTACATTCCCTTTTTTTCCCGCAATGGCTACTACATAAAATGGCGCCCAACGTGGGGCCCGAAGCAGATCTGAAGAGACACAAATCCGATTTTAGTTTTTGTTTTTCTTCTTTAGTTGGAACCGTACGGCAGTAAGGTATTTAAGAGTCCCTTACTATGCGACGCGATCTAACGGAGAAGTTTTAATTTAAATAAATTTTAGTGTTCATTTTTGGGGTGAATCTGTCCAAAGCCTTATGGGTCATGCCACTCACACATATGTAAGTCCCGAATCCCAAGGCGTAGCACCTAGGTTTGCGTTGCGACATATGGTGTGAGCGGTACGGTCATAAGGGTTTGTAGATTCTGGAGTCTAAGTCATTTTTCATCAACCTGAGGCTTAGAAAATTTAAACATCCAATAAGACATTAGAAGAGAATTCTAATTGCTCAGGCTGAAGAGGAATGATTAAGACCACCTTTTTGGTTAAATTTCAATTATCAATAACCCTGAAGAATAGGAGGTAAAATAAAATTTTATACTTACGTTTTTGAATTCCACACTCAGTTAAAAAGCAGCATCAGGAATGGAGAGTGCTAGTCCGGTTGATAGAGAACAATGTCTTGACAACTTGTTGCAGCGCTTATCTATATCCTGATGTTTGTGGACACCACTATTTCTGTTAATTATTTCCTCTTTTTGTCGTCTTTTCGGAATCGTTTCCTGAAATATAAATACAATTATTTGGTCAGAATTTACTCACACACAGAGTATATCACAATAGAAACTTACCTTGCAACTTTAGCTACCCGAAATGCTGCCGCTTATTGCAAATACTGTTTGATTTTGGTTGATAAACTTTACTGATTTTGAAAAGAATCATTAAAGATTTGATTTTTGGTTGAACAGCATATAGAACGATTTGCTGCGATCAGTTAATTTGTTCTATTTACTCTAAGTCCTTTTTTTTACTTTTTGTCTAGGCATTTGGATTTGCTTTAGTGTGCTTTTAATTCAATTTATTTGATATTTGTTTCATTTTTAATATCTTATATTTTTTTATTATTATATATTTTCTATTTTTCAAATTTATTGTTTTTTTTAGACATTTTGCATTTGCGTTTGTCTTCCTTTTTTATTTTTGGTTTATGGGATTTTCCTTTAGTATAAACCTTTTATTTAAGCCTTGAATTTTTTATTTTTACTTTAGGTATCATTTTTTTTTTTATTCTTATTTTTTTGGAAGCAGTTCCTCTTAGTAGAGTTGCTTTCGTTTTTTTTTTGCATTATATTTTTTTAGTTTTATTATTCTATTTGAGTAGTGTGATTTTTTATGGTTGTAACACGTCGAACAAGCAAAATGTTGTCTGATGGCAATAATATGCCAACAACCAGTGCGGTTGCTGCTTGTAGCACGAATACGTGTACCACAACCACAGCTCCTACGCAAACAAATCCTTTATCCATCCCGGCTACAACAACAACTTCAAACACAGCCACAACCACAACTTGTACCACTGTGAGTAATCCTGTTTTTGCCGCACCAGACTCGCCAAACTTTTCAATAAGCAGCGACAGTGCGGATCAGACAGTGATATCGCCAGCTTTTTTAAGCATGACTGCCCAGAATATCCGAAGAGAGGCTCGTGAAGGTAACATGAGTAATGCTAATACTGGAGTTTTTGACATGAGCAGTATCCAACAATTCGTAGAGGCTTCTGTTGGCGTGTGCCAGGCAAAGTTGATGAGAGAAGTAAGTGAGAAAATACAACAAGCTTTGCTAGAAATCAAGCACGTTATGGCATCACAGGCTGTCATAAATCCGCCTCCACAGCAAACTCAACGGCCACTCTCAGAACTACCTGGAAGCAGTAGGGGTTCAGTCCTGCCCCAAGCGTCACCAGTAATACCACCTCAACCACAAATTGTTTCTGTGCCAGTACCACAGTCGTATACACAACCACCACCATTAGTTCCAGCACCCCATTATGTGAGTGCTGGCGAAAATTTTTCAAATTTGCCGACTAGTACACAAGCACAACGAATACCCGCAGGGTATGAAAATCAACCAACCGTTTTACCACAAAATCCAGTTCTGAGTAGTCAGACACCGTTTCAGCAGCAGACAGTTTTTCAACAGCCACCTGTTGCGACTCATAGTCAAAGACCGGTTCAACAGCAAACAGTTTTTCAACAGCCACCTATGAATACTCAAGGTCAAACACCGTATCAGCAACAACAACAGTATGGTGGGCAGCCAAACATTTTGTCTTTTAACCAGCCGCAGACAGCACAAAATCAGCCACAAATGTTGCCTTTGCCTCAGCAAAATAGGCCAAATACTTTTACTTTTCCACAGGCAGGTAGCTCACAGCCAAGCTATCCACAGGATGCATGGTCTGCGCCAGCTTACCAGCCACAACAGCCAAGTTACCTCGCTATGTCGATGTCAAACCGCCACCAGCCGCTCGATAAATTTAAGCTGGATAAGTGGGGAATAAAATTCGATGGCACAAATAAATCGTTAAACGTGCAAGAATTTATTTTTCGTGTTGGAGCCCTGAGGAGGGACTATAATTGTGCGGATAGTGATATTTTACGAAGTTTTCACCTGTTATTAGACGGTCCTGCCCTAGACTGGTATTGGGATTACCGTAAGATCACGCATGTGAACACCTGGGAAGAATTGGAGAGAGCTCTGCTGACTCAGTATCGACGGTTCGAAAAAGAGTACCAGGTGCAAATGAAAATTTTAAACCGTCGGCAGTTGCCGCAGGAGTCTTTCGAAGATTTTTATAATTCTGTGATCAGGCTGCGCAACCAACAGGAGAATCCCTACGACGAAGTGCAATTAGTAGAGATTATGAGAGGTAATTTAAAACCTGCCCTAGCACAAATGATGTTTGCTGTCACGTTGAGAACCCTATCAGACTTTTGTCGTGAGGTGAGGCGAGCTGAGAGCTTACTAGTCAGTCAGAGACAGCAATACCAGCAGCGTCAGAACTACACCCAAAGGGTGAATGAAATATCTTGCCCTGAGGATGATTTAGATTTTTTGGATTTAGAGGTAGACGCGATTCGGACTACAAGCAGTTACACGTGCTGGAACTGTAAGGTTGAAGGGCATAGTTTTGTAGATTGTCCTGAGCCCGTAACGCGTGTGTTTTGCTTCAGGTGTGGCAAGGATAATGTAGTGACCCCTAAATGTCCTAAGTGCCAGGGAAACCGGTCGCGAAACCCGTCTCGGACTGGGGAGACGCGGTCGACACCAGTTTAGATCCAGTATTAGATCAAATAGGTTTAGGTTCAACAGCTAAAATTAGGTTAATGAAAAATAATAATTTAGCAAGAGATGAGGGAAAAGAACATAAGCTTAGGGAGCTTAAACCTCTGCATATTCGTCTTAAAGAATATAAAGAGGCTAAGCTCAGAATTTTCAAAGGTACGTCAGATCGAATTCGTAAGGCGCGAGAGCGATATAAAGCTCGGAAACGCGTAAGGCGCGAAATCTCGCTAGCATCCCTTTATGAGGGTAAAGACTCACGTCTTTATACCCGCATAAATTTAGGGGGCTATGAAATCGAAGGTCTGCTTGACAGCGGCGCTACGGTGTCGTGTCTGGGTCGCAACTGTCTTGATTTTGTGGAAAAAGCTGGACTTAAAGTCCATGACTTTTCTACAATAATTAAGACAGCTGATGGCACTGGACACGACATCGTAGGCCGGGTTAGAGCAGAGGTTCATTTTGGTCAATCAACGCAGGTCATAAGTTTTTATTTAGTGCCTACTTTGAATCGAGAGTTGTTCTTAGGTATCGACTTCATGAAGGTTTTTAAGTTATTTGCAAACCTTGAAAGTCTTACGACAAATGGTGTAAGCCTGTGTACGGAGGCAGATAGTACTCCAAACGTCGTAACTCATACCTTGACAGCTGAACAGCGAAGGAATTTAGATTTGGTTATATCGATGTTCCCCTGCTACACGAAAAAAGGTCTCGGTAAAACATATTTAGAGACGCATTCAATAGATACTCGTGACGCAACCCCAGTGAAAGATCGTCACTATCCTGTCTCTCCGGCGGTGCAAAAACTTATGTTTGCAGAGCTTGATAGGATGCTTGACCTTGGTGTCATTGAAGTAAGCGAGAGTCCATGGAGCCATCCGGTTACTTTGGTCCGCAAGGGCGAAAAGAATCGGTTGTGCTTGGACGCTCGTAAACTCAATGCACTAACGGTCAAGGATGCCTATCCTCTGCCACACATAGAGGGTTTGTTAAGCCGCTTGGGAGACACGATTTACATTTCTAGTGTCGATCTTAAAGATGCATTCTGGCAGATTCCACTAGACCCATCTAGTAGAGAAAAAACTGCTTTTACGGTACCTGGGCGACCACTTTACCATTTTACGGTTATGCCTTTTGGGTTGTGTAATGCAGCGCAGAGGTTATGCCGTTTAATGGATAAAGTGATCCCCGCGGCGCTTCGTGAAAGAGTTTTTGTCTACTTAGATGACCTATTGATAGTTTCTCCAGACTTTGCAACGCACTTGGAGTTGTTGGCACGAGTAGCTGAAAGTCTCTCAGTAGCAGGTCTGACCATCAATGTAGCAAAATCTAAATTCTGTTTCAAGGAGTTGCGATATTTGGGATACATTGTAGGTGGAGGCAAATTAAAACCTGATCCGGCTAAGGTGGAAACGATCACTCGTTTTGCTTATCCTAAAACAGCGAAACAAGTGCGGAGTTTCATGGGGGCAACAGGCTGGTATAGGAAATTTATACCAGACTATGCCACCATTGCAGCTCCAATCTTTGAAACGCTAAAGAAGGGTAAGCAATTCAAGTTTTCGGACGAAGCTAAAGTCGCGTTTGATCGGCTTAAGAACGCTCTGATTTCGAGCCCACTACTTAATCACCCAGACTTCTCAAGACACTTTTACGTGCAGTGTGACGCGTCAGACGTAGGTATTGGCGCTGTTCTCTTTCAGAAAGATGATTCTGGAGAAGAACACCCAATTGCCTATTTCTCTCACAAGTTGACACCGGCGCAGAAAAATTATTCGGTCACTGAGCGTGAATGTCTTGCAGTAGTCTTGGCGATTAAGAAGTTTAGACCCTATATAGAGCTTATGCCCTTCTCCGTGATAACCGACCACAGTAGTCTTAAGTGGCTTATGTCACATAAAGATTTAAGTGGACGTTTAGCTCGGTGGAGTCTGCATCTGCAATCCTATGACTTCACAATAGAGCATAGGCAGGGGAAACAGAATGTAGTACCCGATACCCTATCGCGTTATGAAATGGAAGAAGTCTCGGCAGATGTAGAGGGACTGGTCAATCTTGAATCAAGTGCTTTTAAGTCCAGTGACTATTTAGAACTAGTTTCCACAATAGAAACTAATTCTGAACGGTTGCCTGACTTGAAAGTAATTGATGGTTTTGTCTATAAAAGAGTACGGCCCTATGATGGTTTGGTCTTGAATGAGGACTTCTCATGGAAATTATGGGTTCCTCATGAATTGACCAAAAACATCATCGACAAGTCACACAACTCATTGCAAGCTTGTCACGGAGGCGTTGGGAAGACTCTGCGAAGGGTCAAAGAATTTTTCTATTGGCCAAATCAGAATACCCAAGTCCGAGATTTCGTAGCTAGCTGCGAGATTTGTAAAGAGACGAAACCCGCGAATATAACATTACGTCCGCCTATGGGAGCTGAATCGGTCAGCGAACGACCGTTTCAACGAATTTTTATTGACTTCCTTGGTCCATATCCGCGCTCAAAGAGTGGGAATTGTTACATTTTCATCGTTTTGGACCACTTGACAAAGTTCGTGCTACTAAAAGCCCTGCCAAAAGCTAACACCAAAACTATTATTAAATTTTTAATTTCTGAAGTATTCCACAAGTTTGGAACACCTGAAACCATTATTTCAGATAATGGCAAGCAGTTTATTAGCAAGGAATTTGTCGATCTGGTTAATAATTTTGGAGTGAAGCATGTCCGAACGGCGATACACTCACCTCAGGGTAACGCGTCGGAGCGCGTGAATCAATCTGTTTTGGCCGCGATACGATCTTATTTGCAAGAAGACCACTCGGAGTGGGATAAACACTTATCCGAAATCGAGTTTTCGTTGAGGTCATCAGTACAAACGGCTATAGGTGTTACACCTTATTTCGCACTTTTCGGGATGAATATGATTGGTCATGGTAGTGTTTATAAATTAGCCAGAAAACTAAAGAGTTTATGCGATCCCGAACTAGAAGTGTTGACCAAATCAGAAAAGAACTCGCTAATAAGGCAAAAGGTACGCGAGACACTACATAAAGCATATGTGCGAAACGCCAAAAGCTACAATACTCGTTGCCGCTTAGTCAAATTTGTCCCGGGACAGGAAGTTTATCGCAGAAACTTTCAACAAAGCGATTTTAAAAGTGGGTTTAACGCGAAACTCGCGCGAAAGTTTGTGAAATGCCGAGTCGTAAAGCCGGTAGGAAGCAGTTTATACGAGGTCGAGGATCTAAAGGGGAAGTCGCTAGGTATTTTCCACGCGAAGGACCTGAAACAATAATCTGAAACGCGATCGATGTATAGAAATACCGATATTTACGCGTTTTCTCAACTCAGTAAAATCAATTCTTCTACTCTAGCTATGTTGTGTTTCCTCACGAACAAATCATAAAAAAAAAAAAAAATGCTCAACTAAGTTTTAATTGTAATTCCATAGCCTGTATCAGTTTCTACGCAGGTTAAAGCTAGTAACTATAAGTCAATAGAATTTCTTCATATAAGTGTTGTTTTCTTCTACTCCACCAACTCAAGCAACCGTTTCTAATTTTAATAGCTACCACTCCATTAGTGCAACCCCATGGTCACTCTGGGGAACTATGCCATAAAGAGCTAAGGGTTGTTAGTCACCTGGAGAAGAGCTTGAATGAGCCCGACTTACAGCGAGTCGAAGCGTAAGCAGAAGTATTGGTATTATATAAGCACTAATTCTATTGACGATAGTAAAAGCTTTATTGTTTTTTTTTTTTGCGTAGATTAACTGGAGGTTCTGGGAAAGAACTTAGCGAAGCAAACTACCTGCCCTACTCTATCTTATAATATGTAGTACTTATAAATAATTCATAAAAGAAAAATAAATCCACTTACCTTAAAACTATGTGTTGAGGGTGATGGTGAGTTGTTCGCTTTCAGTTGTCTTTCGGTTTCTCCCTTCTCCTTGTTAAACGTGTTTATGATTAATTTGACAGTCTTACTCAGCTGGACTTGTCCAAAGTATGCCCTGAAGTCGCATCTATAGAAACCTTGTCGTCCTTCTTAGCTGTAGAGTAATAATTAAATAGAGTATTAATTAATTGAATTAAATAATAATATAAAAAATATATAAGTAAATAAAAATATAAAAACAGATAATAAATAAATTGAATTTTTAATAAAAAAAAAAAAAAAACAAAAAAAAAAAACAAATTTGTAATAATAATAGCAGTAATAAATAAAATAATTATATTATTAATAATAATAATAGTAGAAATAATAACAGTAATAATAATAATAAATAATAGAAATAACAATAATAATAAAAATAACAATAATGAAATATAAAATAATAATAAAAATAATAATAAAAACAAAAATGAATGATATAAAAAAAAATATAACTGGAAAATAAAAAGAAGTTTAATTAAAATATGAAATACAAACTGAATTATATAAAATACAAAAAATATAAAAGGCAAAAATATAAAATACAAAATATAAAAAAAAAACATTAAAGTAAAAATAAAGATTTGAATTATAAGAGTAAATGAATATATAAAATAAAGAAACAATAAGAAATTAAAATACTAAGAATAAAATAGAAGATAAAATAACATTATAATGATAGTAATGAAAAATAATAGTGATAAAATAATACATGTATATATAAGTAATAATAAAAATAATATAGTAAAATATAATAACGTAGTAATTATCAAATGCGAATATTATAATAAGAATAAAATAATATATATATAGGCTATAATGAAAATAGGATAATAATAATGAAAATAATACAAATAATATAATAAAGGAACAATAAAAATTAATATAATGGCATACTAATATAATAATGAATAATTATATTTAGTGAAATGAATCAATATAAATAAATAAAATATAAAGAAAACAAAATAATATAAGAATTGGATTTTTCTTTTACTTACCTAGATTAGTCCCATGTCTTTGGAGGACTTCCTCAGTCCACGGACGGCCGTTGTTCATATGTTGATGTTATTCATAGGTAGTAGGAAAAAAAAAGGGTTATAAAAAACATACAAAAAAATTTTCGTTTAACTCACCAGGTGCCAAGAGTCGAAATGAAAAAGGAAATGACCATATAGGGTAATTTTCCCTGCCAACTGCCGCTATCGTTGCGACTGGGGTAATTTCATTATTGTTCGCACTTTCCTTCATCCCAAAAATGGCGCTATCCTGGATAAAGTCCCTTGCAATGTCCTGAAAGAAAAAAAAATGCAAATATTGATTAGCCATATTAATTTTTTTTGCAATGAAATTTACTTTTGCTACTCACCGTAAAACCTTGATAAAAATAGGCTGAAACGAAAAGAGTATAATTAATGGCCATCGATAGTATTTGTTTCAAGAGGAATATTTTCAGTTTAAATATTCTTGAATACTTACAAATTAATAACAAATGTGGGGGTTCTTGAATACTTACGGTTTAGGCAGCGTCTTGTTTTGGTTTTACACGCATAGTATTTCCAATTTTCGTTTCTTCTGTTCGTCCATTCACAAATTATTTTGCAATCCACAAACGAAAGTTGCCAGCGTTTGTTTTTTTTTTGTATTCTAGTAAAGTTACCACCCAGTTTATTTTTTTTTCTATTTTTTGACGATTTTTTTTTGCGATTTTTTTTTGGTAAATACACACCGTCCGTGATGTTTTCCCTCCCATCCTGGATCCACTGATAGATCCAAGGAATGGTTGGGTTTGTCGTGTGCACACGGGAGGGTAGCAGCGGGACGATAAAACAGTTTCAGCCGTGTTACCAGCAAGAAAAAAAAGTCAGCTGGAAGAAAAAAGGACAACCATATTTACAAAAGAAAAAAAAAAACATAAACAAAAAAAACAAAGTTTTTGCAATATATTTAGATTGCTGAAAAGGGATTAGCTGTCGGATAGGTTTTTTTTTAAAAAAGAAGTGGCGTGACCGAGCCTTCTTGGGCAGCCACGGACAAAATGTCGCGCTCTTTTTCCGTAATCAGCAAGAAAGGTAAGGTGTGACCTGTGGCCGACAAAGAAAAATTTGAAGACATACCAGTGCATCCGGAAAGGAAATAAAACATAAAAATCGATTGTGATACAAGTTTATTGTGATGTGAAATTGAAATTTTAAAATATTTTCACAAGTTTTTTTGAAGAAAAGAAAAATAAAAACTACAACCACAAAATGAAAAGAAATATAAATTGCCGAAAATATTAGCAAATTTATAGAAAAATATACATTTAACATTTAAATATCGAACTTTTATAAAACTAAAGTTAAAAATTTACAAAAAAAAAAAAATCACATAAAATAAAACTTATACATCCAAGGAAAATTCCGTGCCACTCCTCGCCGTCACACCCAACGAGGGAACAATCGTAAGCCACATCTTTGGAAGCATTGCCACTAGGCAATGCCCAGGTATTTTGCCAAAAGACTTTTGACCGCCAAACGGACGACCTGTGGACAAACAAACAAAATATAATATATATTAACCTTATAAGGTAGGGAACACATACTAACCTAGTTCTCGTCGGTAAAGGCCATTCCTCTGGGTGATTCGGCCCAGAGTGCGCGTTAGGGTTGAGCTCAGGCCTGTTAAAGATCAAACCGCGGTAGGGATAAATTTGCCCATTAGTCATGTCTTCCTTAATATAAAAAAAAAGGTGAAATATATATTAAGACCAATTAATAAAATTAGAAATAAATAAGACAAACCTCGTACGAATCAGCATCGGGCAATCCTGATAAAAAAAAAACCCTGAAGATATAAGCTGCCGCCATCTTAAAGTTTGTTCCCGCTTCCAGTAAACGATGTCATCAAGAGCATAAAAATGAAGATTTAAAAAGAAGATCTAAGATGTAAAAGAAAAAGAAATTCGTTTAAAAACAATCTCAGCTTTTTTTGTTTATAGATTTTTTTTTCCAATAATTTTAATGTAACTCACCTTTTTGTCAATAAAAATCTCATTATGTACTAATATTTAAGATGAAAATGAAGAGTGTCTTAGTTAGTATGAGCGGCTAGAGATAGTTAAAACGCGGTAAGTAGGGTAGCGAGTTGCAAGAGGGTTTTCCAGGGGCATCAAAACATCTGCTCACGAGGCCATGGAGAGATACTAGTATCTCTAATGGGGAGGGAAGATACCTGGCATTAACTTCAGCCAGAAGGTGGTATATGTGTGTGCGTACAGGGAAATGATTTAGATTTGCTTCGGGCTCCATTATTCATTTTTTTTTTTTTTAAACCATATAATATTTTTGTTTAGCTGGTATGATTTTTGTGTAGCTGCTAAATACCCAGAAAGTTGGCAAGAACCACCCCAAGATGGCGAGCCCTAGCCGGTGCTTACGCCAGCATACCAGCGCGGCCAACAATCTGGTAACTCACAAGTTTGTTTTATTTACATTCCCTTTTTTTCCCGCAATGGCTACTACAATAAAAAGCAATTAATAATGTGTGGCAAGCATAAAAAAGTACATTTTTGTTTCTTTTTTAAACATATATTTAAGGTTAATTTCATATCCTAACCTCGCGACATAAAATTAAAAATGATTTTTCATAATATAAATGCATCAACGTCTTCCCCTATGAATTGATATTGATAAAAATTTGACAGCTGCTCTGCCGACGTTATATTACATGTTATGATGAAAATTCATCACGCGTGGATATCGGGTTACAAAAAGTTGGCTTGATAAAATTCAAACTTTATATAAAAAACATTATTTTCAATACTGGGGTTTTTTATATGAAGTTTAACTTTTTTCACGACAAATTTATATTTGGTATAGACCAAGGCGAATTCATACCAGGTGTGAGCAGTAGAGCAACAACTACAACAAAACAACAACTTTGACATTAGATCAGCAGATATAAAACAATGTATTTTTGACAAAACATTAGCAAACAACGAGGGCAAAAACAATCAGCTGGGCTATAAACTCCACCTGGTATGAATTCGCCTTGGTATAGACACAAGGTTACTTGTACTATTGCGTTAACAATCCTCACTATAAAATTTATAAACAATTACTAGTGCATTTGTAAAACATAACCGCTATTAAATATCGAAATACTAAATTAACAAAGAAAAAAATATTCTAAATTACTTTAATATAAATGTTTTTGGTTAGTCCCATTATAATGTTGAGCGACTGTACGTAGGGTTTAGCCGCCCCGTTGAGTGTTGAAACAGCGTCGCCTGCTGTAAGTCAACGTTGACTTCGTGATTCCTCGTATTTAATATAATCTGCAATCTGTGTTAAAATTAGGAAGGAAACAAATATGAATAGTCAGGAAATCGAAAGAGCTAAGTGCCGTATTTGTTTAGAAGAGCACGTAGATATGCATTGGAATGAAGTTATACATGGTCATAGTGATCTGACGTACAAGGATTGCTATTACAAGTATACTAAAATGGAGTATTTCGGTTTGTACCAACCATCCAACGAAATATCAAATACTTAAATCAATTCTTTTATAGATGAGGATAATTTTTCTACCATGTTATGTCGCAATTGTTCAAACAGCTTAGAATTTATTGATACTTTCATATCGAAAGCTATTCAAACCCATATGGTATTACAGGAGCAGTATCACATCAACATGAATATTAAAGATGATTTTGATGGAATAGAGCATGAAACAAGTTTTGAAACAATACTGGTGGAGGAAACAGAAATCAAGCCTGAAATATCAATGTATGAGGAATCTAATGAGGACCTTATCTGTGTTCCGCCAGAGCAAACAGCTTGTAGCGGAGAAGAAAGGTGTGAAAGTCCCTTAACACAACCAATAAAACGGAAAAAACAAAAACCCAAAAAAGGAAACAAATTTGAAATGAAGACAAATCATGTGGTAAATGATGAGTTGATATTCGATGAGAGAAAAAACGCGAAAAAAATGGAGCAACCAGTATGTTGTTCAATTTGTTGTAAGTACCCTCATGAAAATGATTAATTTTGATTTATAGTTTTGAAAAGGTGTCAAGATCCTTAAGTTTTAAACAATATTAGTCATTGTATGTTAGCTTCTTAACTTTTACGGTACCTTTTAATGGATAATGCTGTTTGAACTTACCTAATTACTCACATGAAAAATTCAAACATTGTACGTGCTACAGTTGCGCAGGGACACGTTAATACGCCACCAACTGCTCTTTTCCAGTCTGTGTGTAGCTACACGATGTATATTAAAATGGGGGTTACTGGTGCAAAATTTCAAGAATCTGCCTATTCTAGTTCTCTAGCTTACTATAAAAATTTTATAACACTGTATGAGAGGTGCCACGTCCACTAATCTAATCCAGCCAGTTTTCTGCTACATTATGCATAATAATAAAAGAGTTACATGAACAAAATTTTAAGATTCTATCTAGTACAGTTGCTTACTTTGTATGGGGAGTGCCACACCGACTTGCAATATAAAAAATACGCTCTATTTTAACAAACAAGAAAATCGGTACACTTTTTTTTGGCAACTAAAGCTTTCCGAAAAACAAACACGTTTTGTGCTTTATATACATACATATATAGAGAAACAAAATTTCGTACCCCAAGTCTTAAAACAAATTTTTGTTTATCTACAAAAAAAAAAATTTCTTTCATATTAAAAACATAAAAAAGATCTGGGGTGGCCTACACTCAACTTTACCATACCCAATGGAAACAGATATTTTTATGGATATATTACATAAATAATATAAGTTCAAGGAAAATTCGAATCGAAAAATTAATTATTTTTGGTTTGGGGTGTTAAGTAAACTACCCCTTGCCCCTTGCATCATTATTCCCAAAAAGTATACAGCTCTTCATCTCCATATATACACAAAAATAGTTGCATATACAGTTTTATTATCCGGTAAAGGTACAATAATTTGAGTTAGGGCCTTTCTAATTGAGACTAACGATATACTATTTATATTTAAAGGAAATATATAAAGAGAATAAAATAAAGAAAAGGTGTTTCCTTGGTAGTTTGTGTAAATACCTATACAATAGAATATAATTTAAACTACCTCGTAAAGATATAACAAGAATGCCTAAGAATGATGTGGAAATACAGAAAATGCATTACATTCTGCTAATATCGAATTTGTCTTTACTCTTTTTTCCAATGATCTTAGGCCGGAAAAATTATTAATTTGAAGTAAAAAAATATATTATTTTTTCTAAATTCCTTTTAATAGTTTTCAAAATTATGATTTTTGTTTAAGCTAAAGTATTGGCCAATAAATATAAGGCCGTCATGCACGAAAAAACACACATCAAAAATCGTGAACGAAATGAGACTTGCGTTGAATGCGGCATGAAGTTTTATAGCAAAGATATCCTTAAATCACACATGCTGACACATTTAAAAAATCGAGAAAAACCCCACAAATGCGAATTTTGCGATAAAGCGTTTTTCAATAAAGGAGGTCTCAAAATACACCAACGAATTCATTTGGGTCAAATGATATCCTGTCGTTTATGTACAAAAGAATTTTACCGCCAATTTGACTTGGACAAACATTTGGCTTCCCATTCAGCTTCAAGAATTAGTTCCGATATAAAATCAAAAGTAAGTATACATATATATGTGTATGTGGGCAATATTTTAAATTTTTTGATATTTATAAATTAAATAAAAAAGGTTTATCGAAGTATTAGTTGTGGTCTTCTTTTCAGATGAGAATAATGTTATAATTTTTAAGAAAACAATTATATTTTTCAGGCAGTATGTTTCGTTAGTTGTGAGAGTTGTGGTGAAAACGTACGAAGCACAAATTTTAGATCTCATACTGCAAAACATATGAATGAACCGTTATATAAGTGTTCATTATGTAATAAAGAGTTCTTTCACAGAGATAGGTGAGTATTTTTTATACATATTATTTATCATGCATGGAAACATGATCGTCAGTTTTCGTTATTTTTTGTTTGTTTAAAATAACAATACGACAAAGGCAGTTGGTATCAAAATAAAGTAGCTTAAAAATATTAAAACAATATAATAATAGAAGGTTATTTCATTTTCCATTTTTACCGTTATGCCGTTTACGACAGTGAACGAATGTTTTATTGTCGTTTCTATCTTCGTTTCAAAATAGAGAATACCGATATTTTGACGACGAATGTCGTTAACGCCAACGGTGATGCCAAATTGTCGTTTTTATGTAGTTTTAAAACTATAACGCCAACGAAAATAGGACCGATTATTAAATATCTTATTTTTAATTAAGTCTATATATCGAACCTTGAATCAAAAACAGTCAAAACTAATTAAAATCGTCGCACAGTAGAAACTTGGCAAATGTCTGTTAAAGTTTTCTTAATATGTGCTTTATAGTAAGATAAAAAATATTTAAGTTTAAGTTGAAAAACATTTTTTACTTATTCCAGTGACAGTTAAAAACGAGTGGAAATTCGAAAAAAAGTAAAAAAAAAATGTAAAAAATATGAAATATTTCCGCAAAACAAGCGTCTTTAAAGATTTATATATTTTTCTTATATACTACAATATGCAAATTTTACCCCTTCACAACCAAGGAAATCTTTAATGTAAAAAAAATCTCTCGAATGTAGTCCGTGTTTTAAGTTTCATCATTTTGTAATAAGGAACAAAAAAAGATTCGTTTAATATACACACTATGTACATAGGCCGGAACTTAGTCTAGCGCACTACCACGCGACTAGACAACAATAAATCTAGCTGTACAGGACTGGAACAAACAAATAAATAAATTTTAATTTATATTAACCAAAAAGGAATTACCTTCTATTATTGTATCACGATCAAAACGGCTTGGAATTTAGATTTTTTGATTTTTAAATTATTTTTCTATCTTGAATCAAAACAAAAATTAATTTATGCCCCTATTACGGTTTAAAACTCAACTCAGTTGTAATTTTAAACAACTGCTACTGTTAACTGAACTAACACAGGATTGTAAACAATGAAACTACAACAGAGTTGTAACACAATTTAAATTCAACTTAAACATTTTTGACAAGTTGAGTTGTAATTGATAATACCAAATTGTAAAATTTCAACTGAAGTAGAGTTGAGTTGTAAACCGTAATAGGGGCCTTAATTTACTTTCGACAAAGTTTACAAAATCGAAGTTAAAATAAATTGCATTTGATATATAAAATAACAAATATTGTGAATTAATTTTGAAATTAAAAAATTACTCGTATTATATTAACCCCTGTTTAATATAAAAATAATATTAGAAGTTTTTTTTTTCAAATCAAAAGCTGACTTTCAAGCTTATATCAATTATATTTCCTTTTTAATAAAAATGTCCCATGTATGATATTCATTTTATACAGTATGCACACATCTACATACATACATATGTACATATCGACACTATGCCACTAAAAAGTGAGATGATTGAAACCCGTTCGGTTTTGTTTGGCAATCTATTAGTCTAGAAATTTATTTCCAAATTTCCAAACTAATAAAATTAAAACAAAAAAAAAAAAAAAAAAAAAAAATAGCAAATACTTTCTTTCTTTTTATTTATTTTTTTTTTTTTTGTTAGTTTGAATTTAATGTTTTATTAAAAATTTGTTTGTAATTATAAATTAGAATGAGTTATTTTTAAAAATTCACTTGCTTTTAAAACAAAAATTTATTTGTAATTTTAATATAAAAAAACTTTTTTATCTTTAAGACTCCTCGGAAAAAAGGTTCGCTTTATGTTTGAAATCTTTGATTTAAGGAGGGTGGCGTTCCAAGTCACACGGCTCATTAAACAATAGATCTTTTGCGCACTAAATTCGGTTATCGTGTTACCAACCATATTTGCCGATGTAAATTACCCGTTTCGGAGCTGCGATAACGCAAATAACGGGAATAGTTGTTATTTTTAATAATATTCCAAAATAAATTAAGTTTATTTGATTTAATTTTTAAAAAGATAAATCTATTTGTACCATCCGCAATATCATTAATTAAGAATTTTTCAGTACCTTATTATTTCGGTTTAATTAAAGGATATTTTTTTCCCTGAAATATATCTAATTGCTAAGAGAAAATATATATAAAACCCTGAATGTTCCTAGGTTTGCCGTATTAAATGACTTAGCAAACCTCATATTTTTATAAACGGGATGTTTTCGACTCTATTTGCAGAACTCTGCTTTACAATAATAGTATTTTAAATAAAATAAATATCCTGACAACATCCAACACCCTGAGATATTATCAAGAGACGGATCAATACAATGTAAATATATAAACTACATTTGCAGCACTATAAAACAAAGACTCTCAAAATTTGGCGTGGATTTCTTTTAAAACAGTAGACAAATTTGGACGCTGACGTCGTCGCGGGCACTGGTAGTATAACATAAGAAAATTTATCATATTGCCTGTAAAGCTACCCCCGGGGGTTCCAAATGTCACTGCAGTAATGGCAAATGCTTTGACGCGGTCCACTCGGGGAAAATAGGGGCACCAGACGCTAGGGTTCCAGAGCCTGAATCTGGAAGAAAAGGTCTGTTGTTTTAACACGGGTCCTCTTCGAGGCCTGACCAGTGCCCAAAGGACTGGTACCACGGGAATCGGTAGCCCCACAGAGAGCCTATCCTCTCTGTGACCGGTTATTGGTGAGGTCCCCTTCGGGGGTACACGTGGTGGTTGTGGTTTAAGATCGATTAAAGCAGTTGTGGTGCACGGTCGATCAAGTGTGCTGTTGCACTCTCAACAGACGGAGTTTGGATAGTCTCCAAACCCCTAAGCAAGAGGTTATAATATGGATCTAGGCTTGCCTTGGAAAGGCTTGCCATATTGTATAAATTGCTACTCATTGCGACTGTATACACACAAATTGCGATTGGTGGCAATCGTAGTGTTGTTATACTACACAATGGGGGCGCTAGTCTACGCCTAAGTTTCACTCGGTGGTAAGACCACCGTGAGGTTAGGCCGAGTATGGCAGGTACTCACGTTAATCTTGTTCCAAAAATTGCCTGTAAAGTATAACGAATTTTGTGCGGATCTACAAATATTGTTATTTTTCCTCCTAATGTCTCAGATTTTAAGGCTATTATATAAAGGTGCTGCCAAGTTTGCAGTACCATTAAATCGGTAAAATTGCGTACGTTCACTACTTTTGCTCCTGGAATTTAGATATTTTTATGGGATAATAGTATCCAATATTTGAACCGAGATACTAAGCTCCCTTACAAAATTTAAAGTGATGCGAATATATAAAGACACAAAAATTTAAAAAATTGGACTTATATTCCATTTCGATTGCTATCTGCACCAGCAACAACATTTTCAAAAAATAGTTCATGTTCAGAAATGGTTCTACTACAGCTTTATTATATGTAAAGATGTAAGACGCAGGTTTAGACCCTGGAAGGTTTATACAACTTTTATGAAACAACAAATAAATTAATCAAAATAATGATGGTTATAAAGATCCAAAAAAGTACAAATGTTTTATATGGTTGTGTAGTTTTTTTTTCTAAAACCAGTTTAAAACCGTCACTAAAAACACTGTGCTCGAATTTTTTTTTTTAACAATCTGGGCACCCTACTGGTAAAGCTAATTCGAGTACACTGAATTCAATGGCACTAGCCGTTTTTAGAAGTTAGCGCTCATATTTGCGATATTCGCGATTTTTCTTTTAAGTTTAGCAAATGTCACCTAACAGCGAATCCAATTTTTTACCACTGCACCACTGTTGAAGTCTGGCCGTCACTTGATGGAATCGCTCTCCATGCTCGTCAGAACCAGCTGGTGATTGTTCAGCAAACTTGTTGGTATGAAAATGCAAAAAATGAGTCTTTAAAGATATTTTAACATTAATACGATGAAAAGCGGTAAGCATTTTTTCTATATGAATGCGCCAGTTGTCAGACCGATTAATTCCTAAAACGTTGTCAATAACCGCTTTAACAGAGTTTCATGCCTCAAGCTTATCCATACTGAGGGCATCTTCAAATAACTTATTCTTCATCAAGCGACGGATATCCAGCCCATTAAGTATTCCTATAATAAACGAAATATGAATTCAGATTTTCAACATATTAGTATAAGATAAATTAATACAAACCTTCTTTTATTTTCATACTACTTAATCTTGGAAAAATACGACATAATTCGTTAAACGAATTTCCATCCGAATTAACTACTTTAATACAGTTTTTCACAATGCCTAGTTTTATATAAAGCTTTATCACTTGATACAATTGGATTTTCAACTATGTTTTTTTCGCAATTTAACTTTTTCACGTTGAGGCCAGTCATGTTTGTTGTATTGATCACCACTATGGTCAAAACAGTATAAAAATATCGTTTTTATAGTACTTTAGCGTACAAATTTTAAATCGCGAATATCGCGATTACGAGCGCTAACTTCGTAAAGCGGCATTAGTTTTACCAGTAAGGTGCCCAGCTTGTTAAAATTTGAGACTAGCACAGTGAAATAATTTTTTTTTTAATAAATATTTCACATAATTTTTTTTTTAATGATGCGAATAGATATGTAGCACTTTTTGTGGGCACAGTGACGACATGTATATAATTTTCTTTATTTATTAATAAACTTATTTTTTTTATTTTTAGCTGTGTTAAACATTTGAAAAAATACCATAAAAAGACGAAAGATTTGGTTCCTCTTATTGTAGCATACAAAAAAAATCGCATTTCTCGTTTATTCTTGCAGCAAAATACGAATATACAAGTTAAATACGAATAAAATAAAAATTGTATTTACCAAAAAATTATTTTTTATTTACAAAATATGTTAAGTTTTAATTAAGGTGTTTTTAATATTTGTAACCTTGTAAACTATAGTCTGGAAAATCGATTTCGATTAAGAATCGATTTTACCAAATAATATATACATACATTTGAAAATAATATGTACATATGTACATGCAAAAATTATTTAAAGTCGAACATATGTATATAAAAAACTAAAACAATATATAAAATTCTCGAAAAAGATCCAAGTTTTTGGGATAAAATGTGATTTTTTGGCGAAATCACTTTTTATTCCAAATGATTAAATTATAAATAAAACCTCTCTATTCAAACAAGTAATGCTTATATTTGTCCGAGTTCCATCCCGGTAGATTTTTTTTTAACTAGATGACAAAAATTTTAGTTTTCTTCAATAAAAGATCTAAAATTCACTAAAAATTGGTGATGGAAATATTAATGATGTGAGTAATTTTTTATATTTTTATTATAATTGTACAAATAAGTTGAAACCGATGATATAATGTTGTGTGTAGTGAAATTGGAAACCTATATGCGTAAGGCAATATTTAACATCACTATGGTGTTGGGCATCAAATATAGCACTATTACTAGTTAAACAAAAATATGAATATGTCATACTAAAAAGAGAAATTTAAGTGGTTCTAATCATCTGATCGATAATGTATACAACAGTGGTGCGCTTTTCTGATTTCCTATGGTCGTCAGTATAGAAAAACAATTTTCAACACATTTGCAAGTGTTGCTGTGTTTACATTTCAAGAATAAAAATTAATGGGCCTTCTTAGGATATCGAATGTTAAATTGGTTTTTATATGAGTCCGCAATGCAAAGTCTTTATTTGGTTCCGCAAGATGAAGGAGTAGAGAAGATTTACCTCGGGTCATAGTCTTCTGAATCATAAATTTAGTGAAATCTTAACTTCGCCAGAAGAAATTATAAAAAAAATATGCTAGAATAATGTTATAAATTTTAACAAAAATTTATCACTGCTTCTTACACCTACCAGATGAGACTTTTTTACTAATTATGTTGCCATTTATACAATATATGTTATAAAAGAAACAAAAGAATTCGCACTTCTCCTGTACTCCTCGCAAACCTATACTATACAAACGTGATGTGACTATATTGTGAAAATGTGTCACATAGCTTTTCAATATTTTGCCTTCATCCACGCCATTTCGGAACTTGCTTACACATGTATTGAGGGTTTGTATAAAACTCTCCTAGCTGCACCTTGGAATAAGCTATATGGGAGAGAAATAACTCCACATTAGCTGATTGTGTTATGTTTTAACTCAAAAATAACTATTAAAAACTATTATGTGATTTTATTTGTTTTTTTATTGATTCATTTTGCAAACAATTTTCATAGCGCACTTTTAGATTTTTTTTTTAAAGCGTATGTACTTTTTGTTGTTGTTTTATCATTAAGTTAGACATACGAGTGTTATAAGTATCATAGTAATGAATATACTCTTCATCAACTTTTTTCTTTCCGTGAAATCGTCGTAAATGATTAACGCATCTATAAATCAGAAAAATTAAATAAATAAATTATATTAATATAAAACATCATATTCATAATATGTTTATCATTAATTACTTGATTCTAGCAAAAAAATTTTTATCACAAATTTTACATTTCACTTCCGGTTTATTTAGATGAACAGATTTATGTTCCCTCCACTTATTTGTCGGAACCTTCTTATTACAATATTCACATTGGACTGCATATTTTACCTATTAAAAAAACTTTTAATTAAGTTATACTTTAATTTACAAAAGTAATAAACGTTTTACCTGTTCGACACTTTTCTGCATAGTTGTTGCAGAGTGCTGTAGCAAATGTTTGTTCAAATCAACTTGACGATAAAATTCTTTTGAACATATCTGGCATTTTACCATTAGACCAAGATGTATTCGTCTATGAATATTAAGTCCACCACGATTAAAGAAAGCCTTCTCACAAAATTCACATTTATAATTCTTTTGGCGATTTGCATCATGGATTTTCATATGATTATTTAAAGTCCCTTTACTGTAAAGTTTGAGTCCGCATTGAGGACAAATTTCAGTACGTTCTCTATTTTCACTGTGCGTAGCTTCATGTATTTTAAGCTGATTGCTTCCGTTAACCTTTAAAGCTTTAAAGAAAATTTATTTTTTATAATATATTTTAAAAATCAATTAATAAATTATACATAAGGCGCAGGATAACTAGACCATTTCCGCACAAAAAAATTAAGTAATAGCTGTTTAATATTGAGAATATATACATATATTCGCGAAAATATTTTCTGTATGAAATGTTTTTAGGCTAAGGGGGTATTCAAGCAGAAATAAATGAAGTTTTTTTTTCGACGAGATTCCTTATTATTTTCATGGGGTAAATATTTTTAATTTTATCAAGAAGGGAATCCCATTAAATCAATAAGAAAACTTGTTATTCACAATTTTTTAATCATTTTTGACACACAAAAAAAAACAATCCATAGAGAAAAACTTTTTGATTCTATTAGGATTTCTTCTGAATTGTATAAAAAAGGGATTTCTTATTAATTTCATTAGGCTACCTAATTAATCTTTTCAAAAAGGTTTTCCTGATTGATTTCATTAGCTTCCTTTATGATCATGTGTAAATCAACTTTTTAATTTTCTTAATAAGTATATCTTCTGATTATATTAGCTTTCTTGTTATTCCGTTTATATAAACAAAAAATCTAAAATTCACTAACAATTGGTGATGGAAATATTAATGATTGAGTAATCTATGCATATAATAAAATGGTAACTCATTTCCGACTGTCTGTCTGATTTTCTTTTGTGTTCGCATCACGTAAAAACTACTGAATGGATTTTAACAAAATTTTGTAAGGAGGTACCTTAGCATCCTGATTTCAATATAGGATACTTTTTTCCGCAAAAATTTCTCATATCCAAGAGAAAGTGAGGAAAAGCAGTGTAAAAAACGCAATTTCTGAGTTAAAGGTAGTGAAATTTTTGGTTTAAAACTGGGATATTTTAAGCACGGTTGCACACCTCTTATTTTGGAAAGTGGGATATTTTAAACACTATTGTGGAATATTAGGCGCCAATTGAATAAAATATATTTGATTTGTATTTTTACTTTATGGAATTACAATGTTATTAATATATTTTAAACATCTTTTACACAGCTTTACAGTATTTTTAGAATTTTTTATAAATAAAAAGAATTTTATCCAGGGGTGGGTACCTTTATATAAAGTAAATACATAAACCATAACTGAAGCACTATAAAAGTTAGAGTCTTACAATTGGTGTGGAATACTTTCAAAGCAAAATCGAGCAAAATATTGTCAGGAGGTCAACGACGTGCCTGGCACAGCTAGTTTTTTATATTTTTATCATAATTGTACAAATAAGTTGAACCCGATGATATAGTTTTGTCTGGAATGAAATTGTAAACCTTCGATAGGAGAGAAACAACTCCACATGAGCTGATAGTGTTATGTTTTAACTTGAAAAAAAAAAACTATAAAAAATTATTATGTAATTTTATTTGTTTGTTTGTTTATTGATTCATTTTGCAAACAATTTTCATAGCGCACTTTTAGATTTTATTTTTAGAGCGGTTGTACTTTTTGTTGTTGTTTTATCATTAAGTTAGACATACGAGTGTTACAAGTAACATAGTAATGAATGTATTCTTCATAAACTTTCTTTCCGTGAAATCGTCGTAAATGATTAACGCATCTATAAATCAGAATAATTAAATACATAAATTATATTAATAATATGTTTATCATTAGTTACTTGGTTCTAGCAAAAAAATGTTTATCACAAATTTTACATTTCACTTCCGGTTTATTTAGATGAACAGATTTATGTTCCCTCCACTTATTTGTCGGAACCTTCTTATTACAATATTCACATTGGACTGCATATTTCACCTGTTATAAAAACCTTTAATTAAGTAAGTTATACTTTAATTTACAAAAGTAATAAACGTTTTACCTGTTCGACACTTTTTTGCAAAGGTGTTGCAGAGTGCTTTAGCAAATGTTTGTTCAAATCAACTTGACGATAAAATTCTTTTGGACATATCTGGCATTTTATCATTAGACCAAGATGTATTCGTCTATGAACATTAAGTCCACCTCGATTAAAGAAAGCCTTCTCACAAAATTCACATTTATAATTCTTTTGGCGATTTGCATCATGGATTTTCATATGAATATTTAAAGCCCCTTTATTGTAAAGTTTGAGTCCGCATTGAGGACAAATTTCAGTACGTTCTCTATTTTCACTGTGCCTAGCTTCATGTATTTTAAGCTGATTGCTTCCGTTAACCTTTAAAGCTTTAAAGAAAATTTATTTATTTATAATATATTTTACAAATCATTTCAAAAAATTTACAAACTAGAGCATTTGCGCAAAAAAAGAAAATTATAGGTTTTTATTATTTAGAATATAATTATTCGAGTAATATGTACTCGTATGTATGTAAATAAAAATTATTGACAAAAAGAAAGTATATTCTAAATATTGAAATAATCTATACATCCTGAATACCATGACTTCGGAGACTACGCCTTATAAGTGGTAAATGCACACCCGTCTTGCAGTCGGTGATTTCCTTCAGTCGGTCACCTATGTTAGAGATTGGACATTCAGTTAAAATATGTGAAAAATACAGAACATCACATTGAGCATGTGTTTTTTAATTAAAGGTTGGCCATACTTTTCTTTCAAGTTTTTATTATATCTTTCGCGTATGGGTGTAGAGAAGCGCACCGGGGATAGCTAGTATAATATAAGAAAATTTATCACATTGCCTGTAGAGTAAGACGAATCTTGTGCAGATTAATATCTACATATATTTTTAAGCTTACTCCAAATGTTTCAGACATTGAGACCCGCCACGGGTCACGTCCTGACAATGTTTTGTTCGATTTTGCTTTGAAAGTAATCCACTTAAAATTTTATGACACTTATAGTGCTTCAGATAAGGTTTATGTATTTACCTTATATTGAGGTACCCATCCCTTGACAATTACTTAGGAATATAGGCTTGATTGAAAGTTCTAAAACGTATATAAAATTCTAAAATTATTGAAGAGTTCTGTAAATACTGTTTAAAATTTGAAATTGACAAAAAATAAAAGGTGCTGCCAAGTTCGAAGTACCATTAAATCGGTAAAAGTGTAGACGTAAGCCGCAGGTTTAGACCCAGGAAGCTTTAACCAACTTTTTTGAAGCAACAAATAAATTAATAAAATTAATCATTTTTATTAACAAAAAAGAGTTAGGCCTTATTAGCTTAAAGAAAATAATCAACATAATAAAATTAATCATGATTTTTATAAAATATTAGTTTATAATTTTTCATAGGTACACACATATAGTAATGGCCATATGCATGGGATTATTTTTAATTTATTCAAGGTTTAAAACTAACTTTATTACAAAGATTGTTTAATAAACCTGAGGTCAAAAGTGTTCTTATGTAAATGGCTGTTAAGTATATTATAACTTTTAATTTTCAAATTTTTTTTTTATTATTCATATTTGTTTTGTTGTTGCTTTTGTTAAGTAAGTTAATTTGTTAACTATTTATGGCCTATTTGGAAATAATAATAAGTAGTAAAAAAAAGATCCAAAAAAGTACAAATGTTTTATAATGGTTTATAGTGGTGTAGTTTTTTTTTTTTAAACCAGTTTATATTTAAAATAGACACTAAAAATTATTTTTTTTAATACAAATTTCACATAATTTTTTAAGAATGCAAGTAGATATGTAGCACTTTTTGAGGGCACAAAGACGACATACATATAATTTTTTATATTAATTTAATAACAATTATATTGCCCAAACTGTTTGAATGTTAATCTAGTGTATATGCTAGAGTATCCATTTAATCAGGTTTTGATTTTATTCCAGCAAACAATCGATTTTGCAATTTAAATTTTACTCGATTAGTCGATTAAGGTTTTTAAATTACTCGAATTAATCGCGCATATTTACAAAATTCTTATCTAATTAGGAAAGACAACTATACAAAATTGATTAACAATATATTTTACTAGCTGTGACCACACACGTTGTGTGCGTCCTGACAATATTTTGTTCGATTTTGCTTTGAAATTTTAAGTCTTAAGTATTTACTTTATTATATAACGGTACCCATCCCTGGATAGAATTCTAAAATTTATATAAAATTCTAAAAGTTATTCTAAAGCTCTGTAAAAGGTGTAAAAAGAATTTATAATAACAATGTAATTCCACAAAGTAAAAATAAAAATTTTATTCAATTCAATATTCTATTTGGCAGTAAGAAATTCACATTTTGACATTATTTCAATAGACCACCATCTATTGCGCAACAGTGTTAAAATATACCGCTTTCAATTCACATTTTGTCATTATTATAAAACAGCGCCGCTTTCAACAATAAAAGATGCGTTAAAGTATGCAGCGTACTTTCACTGCCTCTTCTCTACTTTCACTTGGAAATAATATAGTTTTTCGGAAAAAAGTATCCTATATTGGAATCAGGATACCAAGGTGCCTCCTCACAAAATTTTGTTAAAATCCATACAGTAGTTTTTACATGATGCGAACACAGACAGGAAATGAGGTAATTTTAGATCGCCTTCGAAATGGAGCAGGATCAACGTTTTTTTAAATTGTTCGGTTTAAACGAAGCCACAGTAAGAACTAACTTTTGTTTTGGGTACGCTAAAGTTGAGTGTAGTGGCCTATACTGAAACCTGAACACCTGTTTTAAATTGTGCTCTTGACTGAGATTATGATCCGCATTATGTGAAAGACATAACTAATAAAAATCTATAGACCTGAATTTTGTTCATGTCAGCTGTATCAAATAGACTGACAATTTTTGGAAATGTTATATTTATAAAACTATGATTGCTCCACCATTGGTGTGAGTTTACTGTTTTTTGATTCGGAGAGCAGAACCGTTTATAAGAGAGTCTTTAACTAGTTACCCCTGTCTAGTCAATATAAAAGAACAGATTTTTTATTTTTTTTTTAATGATTTGTATTGAAAGAATTTCTTTAGTTAGTTAACCCTGTCTAGTCGATATAAAAGAATAGATTTTTTATTTTTTTAAATGATTTATATTGAAAGAATTTCTCAAGACTATCTACAAGATAAATACTAACAGCCATATGCATAATAAAATATATTTGGTTTACAGTTTAGCCATAAAGCTCTTGCTAAATCCTTGCCAGCCAGCTGCTTAACTCTTGCTAATAAAAGATTTGCTAACTTCTAAACAGCAGGTTATTAAGATTTTAGTACATAGAAAAAGCGACAACTTTTGTACAAAATGTTTATTTAAACACTTTTCTTTTTATTTGTATTCCATAAATTTTCGTTTGTCCATTTTTATTGTTTTGCATACTTTACAATATTTAATCTTTTTTTAATTATGTCAAGAAAAATATGCGAATTAAAACGTCAAAATCAAGATTGTTATTTGTGTTAATGGTTGCATTTTCGAAATATAAAATTCCAGAATTGATACACAACTTAGCCGACAGAGTGTTATGCACAGATATACTGCTAAAAAAAATTGCTAAGGCAAATTGATATTCTTATTAGCTGCTCGTTATACATGTAAACAAGCTGTTAATTTCTTATGCATTTGGCTGTAAATGATTAGAATTCGTGTTCAAGTCAATGTTGTGTTTGCATTGTAATGCATTCGCCTTTAAGTGCTTGTACTTTTTCTTGTTGTTGTATCATTAAATTAGACATACGAGTGTTGCGACTAACATAGTAATGTGTGAACTCTTCATATTCACTTTTAGTTTTGTGATGTACCTGTCGTAAATGCTTTGAGCATCTAAAAAAAAAAACACAAAATGTTAGTCGATTTATACATGCCAAAAAGATCAAATAATAATTACAGTGAACTCGCACAAACGTGAACATCCAGTAACATGAACATCCAGAAACATGAACTTATAAATTACAGTATTAGAATCAGATAGGCTAGATTGCAAAAGATGTTGACATAAAAAAAACTTCGATTTTGTTTGTTTAAAGCTTAATTTCTTATAATTTCCCAATATAAATATTTTTTAACTATTATAAAACTAATATTTTTATAAAAAATGTTCATTACCTTACTAATAACATTAACCAAAAATAGTAAAAATTCACTTTATATGAAAAAAAGACAATCTGAAACGTGAACAAACTCGAAAACGTGAACACCCTTGGTAAAAATTAGTTCACGTTTGTGCGAGTTCACTGTACTTAGTTTTCGCGAAGAAATTTTTATGACAAATTTTGCATTTCACTTGAGGTTGATTCAAATGAGCTGCTTTGTGTTCTTTCCATTTTGGAGTCAAAACAGCCTTATTACAATATGGACATATCACTTCGTATTTTATCTGAGATCAATAGTTATTATTAAAAAAAATATTTCTAGATCATAATAAATAATTGTACCTTTTGAACATTTTTTTGTAGAGGAGATGCGGAATGCATAAGCAAATGTTTGTTCAAATCAACTTGCCGATAAAATTCTTTTGAACATATCTGGCAAGGTACCATTAGACCAAGATGTATTCGTCTGTGAACATTAAGTGCTCCTCGATTAAAGAAAGCCTTCTCACAAAATTCACATTTATAGTTCTTTTGACGGTTCACCTCATGGATTTTCATATGATTATTCAAAGCTAGTTTTGTGTATAGTTTGACGCCGCATTGAGGGCAAGTTTCAGTGCGTTTTCTATTTTCACTATGCGTAGCTTCATGTTTTTTGAGTTGATTGGTACCGTCGACCTTTAAAGCTTTAAAATAAATTTATCTATTTATACATGATATTTAATTGATTTTTTTTAGCTTATTACGTTAATGCCATTCTTGATTAAAAACTTGAAACTTGCTAATAGGGAACGAACAAATTTGGAATTTTTGTAAGGAAGGAGTTTTGCATTTCAGCTTCTCATTAACGTACATATATTAGAAACTAATATTTTGACATGGGCAATACAAATAAAAATCTTACTCCCTGTCCCACAATGTCCCAAGAAGTCGTTGGTCCGCACAATTACATATAAATCAAAATTTCTATATTTGTTTTAAATGTAATTGTGCGAATGAACGAATTCTAGCGACGTCGTGCAACAGACAGTTAGTTAAAATGTACTGAATGATAAACCATTTAGCAAGCCTTAATTGTTTTGAAACTATTTTATACAAAAAACAAATTTCAAAAGCAATGAAAACTACCCAACTCGTCTCACGTGACATCAGAGGATCGACTACAAGATGAAGCTAAGATGATAACGGTCAAGGAATACAATGTCATGAGGAAGATATAATTCCTACTATGATGACATCGGGAACGCTAGACCTAACAGCTAACGGAATTACATGAAAAAAACTGGATGTAGCAAATGGCACCAATTCATTCCGTGAATTGATTTCCACCGTAGAATATTGTAGAAATAACATTTGGTGAAGAGTATAAAAATGAAATAAAAACTTTTTAAAAAACCTAAATCTTGCAACCGGTAAGTGTAAAAGTACATTTATTTATAAATACAGTGGAATATCTCTCACCAATTCGCAACCCTTAAACAAATCGTATTAATTTAAAAAATTCCATACATTTTGGCACTTCACTGATTTATATTTTTATTTGATGCTAACCTTTTAAAGGATCCGCCATCTAAGTTTTTTTTTTGTTTAACTAGTGCTTATTTCGTGAATGGTAACACTTAGCTCATGTCTGATTTGAAAGATAATTAGTTTTATCCTTCCGCTGAACGAATATGGTTGTGTATACGTTTGAACTACGGGTCTGCGATCGACTTACAGAAGATGCCGATTTTTCAGATGAAGCTCATTTTGATCTTGGCGGGTATGTAAACAAGCAAAATTGTCGCATTTGGGGCACAGAAACCCCGCACGCATACATTGAAAAGCCGATGTACCCAAATCGAGTCACTGTTTAGTGCGGATTTTGGTCCAGAGCCATACTTTGGCTATTTTTCTTCGAAAATGAGCAAGGAGTGGCCGTTACAGTCAATGGCGATCGTTATCGGGCCATGTTGAACGAAGTTTTGTTCACAAAAATTGAAGAGGAGGATATTGGCAACATTTGGTTTCAACAGGACGGCGCTACGTGCCACACAGCCTAAGTTACACTCGATGTTTTGCGATGTTTGTTTTGGCCAGCTCGGAGCTGCGATTTACCACCGTGGGATTATTATTTGTAGAGTGCCGTCAAAGATAAGTGTTACGCCGACAAGCCAGAGACAATTGACGCTTTAAAGGACAATATTCGTGAAGCCATTGGTGAAATACAGCTGCACACAATAGATAATGTGCTTACAAATTGGACCGATCATGTAGGCTACTGCATGGCCAGCCGAGGCAGCCATTTAAATGAAATTATTTTCCTTTATTAACCGGAAGGATTGTACTTTCAAATAAAAAAAGAAATTTGAGAAAATATTCCGTAGTTTTTTTTATAGCATTTGCAAAAAAAAAGTTATTTGGCGGAACCGTTATAAATAAAACAAAACAACATCATTATAGTAGTCAGGTCACTGTTACTTTGCCCTAATTATTCTGTGGTCAGGTCAGCTTTTGTTAATTTTCATTATTATAAAGAGATAAAGAACAATGAAAAGAAATGAATGTAATTCATTTGCTACATCGCTACAACCTTTTTCAGGATTCTTTTAAATAGAAAAATTATTACATTTGACACTAGCTTATATGAATATAAATATGATGGCCCTTTGTAATTACGAGTTAGCTGTATTCTAAATTATTGATACGAGTAATAAGCGCACTGATTCTGCGGCACACAATTTATGAGTCAATATTGATACATACATACAAGGCACATTCACCAGGTAACCTCACTACGAAGAGGAAATATTAAGGCGAAATTTTTTAAAATTATTTTATATGGAATTTGATAGTTCAACTTCCATTTAAGAAGAAAAATTGTAAGTTTAACTGTCAAATCCCATGTAAAAAATTAATAATTTTTGCTTTAATATTTCCCTTCCGTAGTGAGTCTACCTGATTAATGAGCCTTGGATACATACATATATTGATCTAGTTGTTTTTTTTAATTGGCCGTAGTTCTGGCAATAAACCGTTATTTAAAAATGGAGTAGATTACTCCATATATAACTCGAATAATGATTTTTCCGTTTTGGTTCGCTAAAAATAGATTATCTGCACTTAAATAATATAGGCTGATAACTTTGTGATAATTTGACTTAACTCATTAAAAAAGAGCCACGCCGCGGAATGAAGTTTTTTATAAAGATCTGTGTTATTTTTAATTTAATTTTAGGATTTACAAGGAATTATTGCATTTAAACAATAAATCAACACAAAGTTGATTTCAAAGGAACTCTTGGTGATCTTTTAAGTAACTCGTCAAATAGTACATAGTAAGTAATGAATACTGTTTTTTTGCATGGACAGGAGACAATTAAGTAGCGGATGGTGCAGTATTCTCAACTGCTACGGGGAGCAAATAGTACTCGGCCCTTTAATTCGATGCCCACCATACCTTCAAAACCCTTTCGACACAGCGTATATTTCAATAGCCCATCCACCTATCACGGTGGTTAACGACTATAGATTTAGACTGCGCAAATTCTTCATATCTAAATGCCATCTACTGACACAAACCCAAGAATTTAATGGTTTTTAATTTCTTTGAGATATAACTCTTAATATCAGAAGAGATAATAACTATAACAATTAAATATTTTCTGCAATTTTTAAGCAAGAGCAATTTTGCGATAGTCCGAATAAAGAATGGCTTAAACAGAAATAAAACAAATATAAAAACAATTACTTACAACAGTATGCACACATTAATAAATTTTTCTTTCTCTTTTTAACAGCCTTATTGGTAGTTGAAGGTGTTGAAGTTTCAGAGTCAACACTATTAAGTTGCTGCTCCGTGCTCGCTGATGATTCGCATCTTTTCCTTTCGTTTC
The DNA here is from genome assembly GCA_949628195.1 of Phasia obesa. Lineage (NCBI taxonomy): Eukaryota > Metazoa > Arthropoda > Insecta > Diptera > Tachinidae > Phasia > Phasia obesa. Next base: position 126,964,385 of record OX451218.1, read on the forward strand.
CAACTTTATCGCTTATTGATGATTCTGTGTCAATACATTGATTTGCATTCTCTGGCAACAAAGTCTTGGTTGATGAATTTATTTTTTTTCTTTTATTACCAGAAGCTGAAGATTTTGTTAATTTTGCATCAATACTTTGGCTCGATTTTTGTTCCAATAAGTCGGATTGATCGTCGGATGAATCATAGTTTGGTATTTCTATAAAATGTACTGGTTCTATAACCTCATTTACACTTTCTAACAATTCCTTCGAATTGTTTAAAGCATTTTCTGTCTCTGCTATAGTTTCGCTGTCATACACATTTGTTAGGTACAGTTCTTCTTCAATATCTATAAGAATCTTCTCATCTTTGGGGCTATATATACTATACTCGAATGATTCAATTTGGTCATGGATTGCTGGCTGACTGATACGGCTGACAATATCTTGCTGCTCAGTACTAAGTTCTTTAGCTTTGAGAGCAACTTGAAGGATTTTTATTGATTCCAGAGCTTTTTTAAACAAAGAGTGAGAGTTTTTAAGTTCAACAGCACATGGTTCGCATAAATTTGTTGGAAAAGGATCTGAATCTAAAAAAACAAAAGAATGTGACCTACATTGAGTCCCCTCTATTCGTAAATTTTTCATCAATATTACCACTTTCATCCAATTGCGTATATTTGTAGTAACAATCTTTGTAACTCATACCAGAAAACTCATCAATTTCAACATTCCAATTTATTTTTACATTGTGCCCCAAACAAATGCGACACACATCCTCATTTAATTTTAAATAGTCCATCCTCAACCAAAGACAAAATTATTAGAAAAACAATAATTTTATTCTTGTAAGTTTGCCATTCATACTGAATGTTAGAGATGGCAAACTATCGATAGTTTTGTTTTCATTAAACTATCGATGGTTTTTTTCTCGATAGAGATACTATCGTTGAAATAATAAATTAATAAATTGGCAATTAGTTAGTTGAAAATCACAAAGGGACCAACATAATAGACCCAAGTGAGCTATTTTATTCCACTTCTCTAGTTGAAAATGAAAATTCACCATAAGAAATAGACCCATTGTAGTACTTGAAGGTAAATTATATAGTTAATTAAGCAATTTATACAGTGTTATATCTATTCACAGAACAATTCTGATCAGATGTCACTCACAGTCATGTGCTTTACGTTACTTATGCATACCAGCAACTTCGACAAAATCTGAAAGAATGTTTAGCAAGGCCGGAGCCATTATTTCAGATAGAAGATCTAGTTTAAAGCCAAAAAATTTTGATATGCTGCTCTTTTTAAACAAAAATTTTTGGTTTACTCAAGAATTATAAAAAATTACAATTATAAAATAATTCGTTGGGCAGCCTACATATGGTTAAAATGCGTTGTAAAAAATGAGATATAAATGGGTTTTTGCTTTTATGCTAAGTTTATATGCTTCATATTTTTGTTTTTTTTTTTGTATTATCCCTTTTTTAATAAAACAACTCTGAACTTTATATAAGATCGTTTAATATATTAGTTTTCTTTTATTAAACTAACTCAAATAAAACTCGATCAATTAAGTTGATGGAGTTAATACATAATACAAAATACTTTGTCATATAAAATATGGAACCTAACATTCCCAAAAATTCGATACTATCGATAGTTTTCTATTAAACTATAGAAAATATCGAATGGCGAGACTATCGATAGTTTGCCAGCTCTACTGAATGTTAACAGCAAGGCGAATTAAAATTGTTAGACTGCATTTACAACAGACAGAAACAGGGCAGACTCACATATTGTGAATGAAATACTTAAAAAAGAACAAAATTGTTTTGTTTTTTCTTCTAAAAAATAAAAACATTTTGTATCAGGCAAAAAATGGATTGTACGAATTTAAATAAATATATTTGCCGTATTTGTCTGAAAAACAAAGGACTATTAAACTGGAATGATGATATTTTCGAATTTTATGGAATGAGCTACAAAAAATGTTACTACAAGTACACACGATTGGAGAAATGTGGTGGGCAAATAAATATAAACAAATTAGTAGATCTTTAAACTGGTCTTCAAACAAATTTATGTGCTGCGTTCTATTTCAGATTCAGATTTTTACCCTACAAAGTTATGTGAAGTATGTGCAAATGAACTTAAAAATGCTCACTTGTTATTTGAAAAATGTTTGAAATCATTTAAAATTCTTCAAAATGCTCTCACAGATAAAGAACTGAAGTCTGAACATTACGATCTAGAAATTCCCAATGCTCAGCCGACATTGAAATGTCAAACAAATATCCTGGATGAAAGCAAGTCTGTTGAATTGTCTGACGCTAATAGTCCCGCCAACGATAATATGTTGGACCAACATAGTCTACCAGAAACAGAAAATGCAATAAATAATTCCAAGGAAATGTGTATTAACGAGGTTGTAACAGTAGAACCTGTGTACTTTATAGATATTAAAAATTTTGAATCACCAGCCGAGACATTGGTAGTGCAGAATCTTACTGAAAGTTGTGATACCGATTTACCCAAATCATCAGCCAGTAAGATAACAACTGTCAATAATAGAAAAAAATGTGAATCTTTACCCATGACCTCATTGCATCAAAAACTTGCAGCTTCTAAGAAGCCTAGTAACAAATGGAAAAAACTCGACTCATCAGTCGAGAACTTGGATCAGAATCTAAGCGAAAGTTGTGATAACGAGTTACAAAAATCATCAGTTTGTAAGACGACTAAAAAAAAAAGTAAAAAGCTTGAGTTATTAACCGAAACCTCCTTAGAACTTCAACTTAGCGCAAATTGTGGTATCGAATTACCAAAAACATCAGCTTCCAAAAAATCTTGTAAGAAAAGAAGAAAGAACGATTTACCAACTTTATTGGAGGAAAATCTTAGTGATAGTTGTGGCAATAAGTCTCCGGTGCCATTAAATACGAAACCGGCTGTTAACCCAAGAGAAAAGTATCTATTAATGTGCGCATATTGTTGTAAGTAACTTTAATAAATGTTTTTTCTTTGTTTTATACGTCATAATATCGATTTTAGTTTTATTCAACATTTGTAATGAAAACTTATTATATGATATAATTTTTAACAACCATATTATTGTTATAATATATTTATAATACAAATAAGTACCCAAATATATTTTCCTCTTAAGCTTTAAAAGTCCAAGGAGCCAAAAAACTCAAAAAGCATGAAGCCACGCATAGTGAAAATAGAAAAAGAACTGAAATTTGCCCACAGTGCGGTCTCAAGCTGTACACATATGACGCATTGAAATGTCATATGAAAATACACGACGCGAATCGGCAAAAAAATCATAAATGTGAATTTTGTGAAAAAGCTTTCTTTAATCGGGGGGCTCTTAATATACATAGACGTATACATCTTGGTCAAATGGTAAAATGCCAGATATGCTCAAAAGAATTTTTTCGACAAGTGGATTTAAACAAACATTTGCTTAAACATTCCGCATCCCCTCTACAAAAGAATGCTGAAAAGGTACATTTAATTGTTATGGTTATAAAAATGAATATCTTTTTTCATATCTTTATTGGTCACAGATAAAATACGCAGTACAATGTCAATACTGCAATAAGTCTGTTTTAACTACTAAATGGAAACAACATAAGGCTGCCCATTTGGATCAACCCCAAGTGAAATGTAAAATTTGTGATAAAAATTTCTTTGCTAGATCCAAGTAATTTTGTATTTTTAAAACAAATTGAAATATATTAATTATTTGGTTGTTTTTTTTATAGATGCATAAAACATTTAAGACAAGTACATCATAGGATCAGAGGTGAATATGAGGAGTTCATTCATTACTATGATATTTGTAACACTCGTATGTCTAGTTTAATGATGAAACAACAAGAAAAGGTGCAACCACTTATAGAATAAAACCTTAATTTAACGATTCAGGGTAATACAAAAATGTGAATGGGTATTTCATACGGGTTTTATTAAAATCTTTGAGATAGTGGTTTTTATTTTTTTTAAATTTACATATGTTTTTTAACGTGGCTTAATGAATACGCCATAAAAATTTCAGAGTGGGACCATGGTGGGATCAAAAATTATATAAAAAAAACTTAATTTTGACTCATTATAAACTTAAAAAATAGAAATTTTTTTAATATACTGGGTAATAAAGGTAAGAAATATTCCTTAAAACTCAAAAATATGTAGTTTTTTAACATAACTTATGATCACACCATGGTCCCACTCTGAAATTTTTATGGCGTTCTCATTAAGCTACGTTAAAAAACATATGTAAATTTAATATAAAAGACACTATCTCAAAGATTTTAATAAAACTTTTTTTAAATATCAGAAAAAAATTTGTTCAAAAATTTCATGACTCACGATTTAAAACCAAATTAAAGCGTGTGAAATACCCTTTAAAACGAGCTATTACTCAACTTTCTAGGACTTATAGAACTGGATTTATAATATATTTAATCCTCGAGCGCATATGCAAAAACCTGACATTTTTCAATTTTGATAACTGTGTAGCGGAAAAACTGTAAGAGATAGAATTATATTTGGATTCAGGGAGTCAAAGAATAAAAATAAAAAAAGTTTCAATAAAATCTGAAGTAGTCATTTTGAGTGCCTTGTTGATTTGACGTGGAATTACCCATCTGTTATAAATCAATTCCATTTATTTCGCTGCGATGCAACTTTTCCAAATGTATTTTGTACCTGTAGCATAAAAATTAAAAAGTTCGTTAAAATGTATTCTCCTATTTCGCTCCTTAAAAAAAAAAATAAAAGAAAAAAAAAATATAAATTTCATCACAAATAAAGAGACAAAGTAATACTTTCAATAAATTAAAAATTTGAACTTTCTGAGATATGCCTATGTGGCATTAAGGAAGCGATTTTTATAATTGTATAATGGTCGATCACCTAAAACTTAAAATAAATCGTTACTTTTTCAATTTTTTGTCATTCTTAATTTCAAATATTAAAAGCATTCATTCATATTCTTTTCAAAAAATATTTAAGATTTTTAAAATTTAAACAAAGGGCCCAAGGCAAGGCATATTAATCAGGTAATCTCAATACCAAGGGGAAATATTAAGGCGAAAATTTTGAAATTTCTTTTATATAGAGTTTGATAGTTCAACTTCTATTTAAGGGAAAAAATTTTAAGTTTAATTGTCAAAATCCATATAAAAAAATTGATTATTTTCTCAAGGCATATTAATCAGGTAGCCTCACTACTGAGGGGAAATATTAAGGCGAAAATAATAAATTTTTTATATGGATTTTGACACTTAAACTTACAATTTTTCCCCTTAAATGGAAGTTGAACTATCAAACACCATATAAAAAAAAATTCAAAATTTTCGCCTTATTATTTCTATTTCCCCTTCGTAGTGAGGTTACCTGATGAATGTGCCTTGGTTCTTTCGTTAAATAAACGAAACAAAACCCACAAGGCACATTCATCAGGTAACCTCACTACGAAGTGGGAATATTAAGGCGAAAATATAAAAATTTTATATGGAGCAAGGCATATTAATCAGGTAGCCTCACTACTGAGGGGAAATATTAATGCGAAAATAATACATTTTTTTATATGGATTTTGACATTTAAACTTACAATTTTCCCCTTAAATGGAAGTTGAACTTCATATAAAAAAAAATTAAAAATATTCGCCTTTATATTTCCCCTTCGTAGTGAGGTTACCTTATGAATATGCCTTGATAATAGTTCTACCAAGGCACATTCATCAGGTAACCTCACTACGAAGGGGAAATATTAAGGCGAAAATTTTTAAAGTTTTTTTATATGTAGTTTGATAGTTCAACTTCCATTTAAGGGGAAAAATTGTAAGTTTAACTGTCAAAATCCATATAAAAAATTTATTTTCGCCTTAATATTTCCCCTCAGTAGTGAGGCTACCTGATTAATATGCCTTGAGTTCTACTTTCATTTAAAGGGACAAATTTTAAGTATAACTGTCAAAATCCATATAAAAAAAATTGATAATTTTGTTAGTCATAGTCTATGTAAATTACATATTAGAAAAACAATAATTTTATTCTTGTAAGTTTGCCATTCATACTGAATGTTAACGCAAGGCGAATTGAAATTGTTAGACTGCATTTACAGTAGACAGAAACAGGGCAGACATTTTTTGAATTCAATTTTGCTCCGTCTTAATGCTTTCACAATAGGACATAAACAAGACAGATATTTGCACATTGTACTTTCGGATTTAGAGTAACTACATGTGTGTGTTTGAAAATCTGTGGTACATGTACTTTGTTGAGAAATTTTAAGCAAGTAGATGCCGACTTGAGAAATATAATGTGAAGCAACACAGAAAAAACTGAAAAGCAGAAACAGAAACGAAGAAATGTTCAGTACGATAGTCATGAAATACACACTCCACCTCTTCAACCCCTTGCCCAAAAATCTCGTCTGTCTGCCCTGTTTGTGTCTATTGTGTCTTAAATCTATCAAATGCGAATTAATACTAGGTAATTGTATTGGTGAAATATAAAAGAAATCTTGTGATATTAGACATCTTATCAAGCACGTTAGCACCTAGCCGTGGTGGCCCTTATCCGTGTGTTCTTACCACTGGGTGCAATTATAAAATGTAGACCACCACCTCCATTGCGTCATATGAATACCGCACACTATACAACACAAGCGCAATGAAGTAACAATAGCACCAGCTAATGCCATTGTCCCAGCACTAACTTGTTGTTGTGCTAGATCGCCATCTAAATAATAAATAATTAAAAATAAAAGTTATTTTAAACTAAAATTAAGGTAACCGTTTTAAAATGTTAACCCTTTTTTAATTAAGATAAAATTTATTGAGAAGTCGAGTGGTTCTCCCATCTCATTCCATTTGTAGATTAATGGAATGAGATCCCTTATTGAATTTGACTTGGGGCTATCACATATTGTGAATGAAATACTTAAAAAAGAACAAGATTGTTTTGTTTTTTCTTCTAAAAAATAAAAACATTTTGTATCACACAAAAAATGGATTGTACGAATTTAAATAAATATATTTGCCGTATTTGTCTGAAAAACAAGGGACTATTAAACTGGAATGATGATATTTTCGAATTTTATGGAATGAGCTACAAAAAATGTTACTACAAGTACACACAATTGGAGAAATGTGGTGGGCAAATAAATATAAACAAATAAGTAGATCTTTAAACTGGACTTGAAACAAATTTATGTGCTGCGTTCTATTTCAGATTCAGATTTTTACCCTACAATGTTATGTGAAGTATGTGCAAATGAACTTAAAAATGCTCACTTGTTATTTGATAAATGTTTGGAATCATTTAAAATTATTCAAAATACTCTCACAGATAAAGAACTAAAGTCTGAATATTACGATCTAGAAATTCCCAATGTTCAGCCGACATTGAAATGTCAAACAAATATCCTGGATGAAAGCAAGTCTGTTGAATTGTCTGACTCTAATAGTCCCGCCAACGATAATATGTTGGACCAAAATAGTCTACCAGAAACAGAAAATGCAATAAATAATTCCAAGGAAATGTGTATTAACGAGGTTGTAACAGTAGAACCTGTGCACTTTATAGATATTAGAAATTTTGAAGCACCAGCCGAGACCTTGTTAGTGCAGAATCTTATTGAAAGTTGTGATACCGATTTACCCAAATCATCAGCCAGTAAGATAACAACTGACAATAAAAGAAAAAACTGTAAATATTTACCCGTGATCTCGTTGGATCGTGCAGCGTCTAAGAAGCTTAATAAAAATTGGAAAAAACTCGACTTATCAGTCGAGAAATTGGAACAGAATCTAAGTAAAAGTTGTGATAACGAATTACCAAAAACATCAGTTTGTAAGACGACTAGAAAAAAAAGTAAAAAGTTTGAGTTATTAACCGAAACCTCCTTAGAACTTCAACTTAGCGAAAATTGTGGTATCGAATTACCAAAAACATCAGCTTCCAAAAAATCTTGTCAGAAAATAAGAAAGAACGATTCACCTACTTCATTGGAAGAAAATCTTAGTGATAGTTGTGGCAATAAGTCTCCGGTGTCATTAAATAAGAAACCGGCTGTTAATCCAAGAGAAAAGTATCTATTAATGTGCGCATATTGTTGTAAGTAACGTTAGTAAAGGTTTATTTATTTTTGTTTTATACCACTCATAATTTCCATTTTAGTTTGAACAAATATTTTTAATGAAAACTTATTATTTTATATGAGGCAATTTTAAAATTAAATGAAATGTAGTAGGTAGGTATTGCAAATAAGAAACAAGATTTGCTATTCAAATTCATGCATTATTTTTTTCATTTTTAACAACCATATTATTGTTAAAATATATTTATAATACAAATAAGTACCCAAATATACTTTCGTTTTAAGCTTTAAAAGTCGAAGGAGCCAAAAAACTCAAAAAGCATGAAGCCACGCATAGTGAAAATAGAAAACGAACTGAAATTTGCCCACAGTGCGGTCTCAAGCTGTACACAGATTACGCATTGAAATGTCATATGAAAATACACGACGCGAATCGGCAAAAAAATCATAAATGTGAATTTTGTGAAAAAGCTTTCTTTAATCGAGGGGCTCTTAATGTACATAGACGTATACATCTTGGTCAAATGGTAAAATGCCAGTTATGCTCAAAAGAATTTTTTCGACAAGTGGATTTAAACAAACATTTGCTTAAACATTCCGTATCCCCTCTACAAAAGAATGCCGAAAAGGTACATTTAATTGTTATGGTTATAAAAATGAATATCTTTTTTCATATCTTTATTGGTCACAGATAAAATACGCAGTACAATGTCAATACTGTAATAAGTCTGTTTTAACTACTAAATGGAAAGAACATAAAGCTGCCCATTTGGATCAACCACAAGTGAAATGTAAAATTTGTGATAAAAATTTCTTTGCTAGATCCAAGTAATTTTGTTATTTTAAAACAAATTGAAATATAGTAATTTTTTGGTGTTGTTTTTATAGATGCGCAAAACATTTAAGACAAGTACATCATAGGATCAGAGGTGAATATGAGGAGTTCATTCATTACTATGATATTTGTAACACTCGTATGTCTAGTTTAATGATGAAACAACAAGAAAAGGTGCAACCACTTATAGAATAAAACCTTAATTTAACGATTCAGGGTAATACAAAAATGTAAAATGAATATGATTATTAAAAATATTTTGTATTTTCTTTATGCAATAAAGTTGTTGAGTTGTTGAGAATGAATGAAAATAGATTTCTTAATTCCACTGGAGTTTTACTTTGCTTATTTTACACCTTGAATATTTGTATTAATCTAGTTCACTGTTACATTTCATAATTTTCTCGAATATATTCAAACTAACAAAAGATTTTTTTAACTTAAAAAATTCAACAAATGAAATTATTATAGTCAACTTGTTTTAAACAAGCTTAGCTAGAGTAAATTATCAAATTTTCTTAACTTTATTTTTAAAAAGTTCTTGTTTAGCTCTACTCCACTCTGTGTAAATCAGGATGACTTTTGTATTTTTATGGAACTTTTTCAAATGAAATCAAATTTATTATGATTAATATAATTTATTTTTCCATTGATTTATTTATTTTCAATCGTTTCCTCCTCGTCTAAAATCTGAACAAATGTGAATTTTTTATGCATTTTTACATTTTGGTTGTTTTTTACACTCTCTATCTGTGATAAATCAATTCCATTTATTTCGCTGCGATGCATCTTTTCCAAATGTATTTTGTACCTGTAGCATAAAAATGAAAAGGTTCGTTAAAATTTATTCTCCTATTTTGCTCCTTTAATGCAACATAGGAATTTCTTTAAAAAAAATAAAAAGAAAAAAATTCAAAATTGAAAAGCAATACTTTCAATAAATTAAAAATTTGAACTTTCTGAGATATGACTATGTGGCATTAAGGAAGCGATGTTTATAATTGTATAATGGTCGATCACCTAAAACTTAAAATAAATCGTTACTTTTTCAATTTTTTTTTTCATTCTTAATTTCAAATATTAAAAGCATTCATTCATATTGTTTTCAAAAAATATTTAAGATTTTTAAAATTTAAACAAAGGGCCTGTTTTTATAAAATGAAATATTATGTTCTTTCGTAAAATAAACGAAACAAAACATGCAAGGCTAATTCATCAGATAACCTCACTACGAAGGGGAAATATTAAGGCGAAAAATTAAAAATTTTTTATATGGAGTTTCAAGGAGTGTTTAATTTAGAAATGTCAAAAAACTCAATAAAAACCAAAATCATTTTGAAATTAAATTTAAAATTTTTTTAATTGTTTATTGTGTGGAAGTTTAAATAAAAATAGAAACAATTTAAAACAAAATTAAGTAAGTGCTACAACAATATACATAAGCGGAGTTCGGTGTTTCATGCAAACGGTATTGCAAAAGTTCAAGTGTAAAAAATAATAGCTTGTTTGTTTAATCCAACAACCAAATTCAAAATTTTTTGTTGAAATTGAAAAAAGCTATGAAATAACGCATTTGCTTTTTCTCAAAGATGGTGCCCATGGCACAATAAACAAGGTAGACTCGCGGCGAAAAAAGAGTACAACTCTGTAATAAAAATACGTACATTTTGTTGTTGTATAAATCATTTTTGGCTGTCAAAATAAAAAATGTTAGTACATTTTGACACTATAAGATGGTGACAACAAATAGTCAGCTGAGCTCTCGAGTTTACCTGTTATGAATTCGCCTTGATGGTGCCAATAGAGATACGTGTGTGAAATTTGAAGATTTAAAATAACTTCCTTGGTATGTTAATTATTGCAGCCCGAAGAATTTTTATTATTTTTGTTTACGTATTTTTTTTTTGTTTCTACGAATGTTTTTGACAAGTGGCATAGATTTTGTAAAATCAAATTGCCTGTTGTTTTTTTATTGTTGTACTTGTTGTAGCCCTGCAATCACCTGTATATATTCGCCTTGTGGAGTTTGATAGTTCTACTTCCACTTAAGGGGAAAAATTGTAAGTATAACTGTCAAAATCCATATAAAAAAATTGATAATTTTCGCCTTAATATTTCCCCTCCGTGGTGAGGCTACCTGATGAATGTGCCTTGAAAACATATTTACGTTTTAGTATTTTTCATGTGAGTGACAAAAAAGAGCTTTGAATTTTTTAATTTATTTTTAGTTTCTACACTCAAAATATTATTCCGTAAAATTACTTCTAAATAAATAAACATTAAAAATTAAGAGAAAAAATTATTTAACTGATTTTAACGTTTATTTTGAAACAAACTACAGATATATACGTAATTTTTAGTTATATTCTTGAAGTAAAAATAGCAAAAAAAGACGGAAATAGCGTTGAATTTAATGGTATTTGTTGGTAATTTTATTAGATTGGCATTTTTAAAAATAAATGCAAAATCAGTATTTCCAACGGAACGAGCATTTTATATTTTGCAAGTTTGAATTAAAGAAAAAAGATTTGTTTTACGGATTTTATTCGGTTGATTTTTAAACATTTAAAAAAAAATAAAAATTATTCGGGTTAACTGTATTTTCAATTATTTTATAATATTAGTGTATACAAAGTTTTCTATACTTCAGTTTGAAAACGAAACACACATGTGAGAAGGTTTTGTTTTATAAATACAGGCCCAAAGTCTAGCTGCTAGTTGTAACAAATATATTATATTCTTACTTTTGTTTTGAAGGATATCCTTTATCACAAAGCTCACAGGTATATGGCATTCCACTATGCTTATAGGAATGTTCATTTAATGCCTTTGTTGAACCAAATAATTTACCACACTCTTCACATTCCAATTTAATGCGCTGATGTTGCCACATGTGTGTTCTTAGGTGACCCCTAATAGTAAATTCCTTTTCACACACTGTACACTTGAAGGGGCGTTCACGTTTGTGAAATCGCATGTGAATTTTTAGTTCACAATTGCGTGTAAACTGTTTTCCACATTCATTGCACTCTAAGGTTTGTCCTTCGTGCAGACGTTTATGATTGTTAAGGGCTGTTTTGGTAACATATTTCTATGACATGATAAACAAATTTATTTTTGTCTACAAATTTTTTATTTAAGTCTTAATTTTTACCTTATGGCAGTAATTACATGTGTGGGTTTTCCGATCGTTGAGGTGTACAACCATATGTTGGGACAAATAGCGTAATGACGAATATTCTTTTTTGCAAACTTCACATTTATATTTGCCCTGCTCCTTTTCCCGTTTATGAAATCTCAGGTGTACCTTAAATTCATAACTACCACTAAATTGTTTTCCACACTCTGTACAATTTAATGTTTCTCCTTGATGTATACGTTTATGACTATTTAAAGCAGTTTTCGTAACATATTCCTAAAAAAAATATAAATAGTGATGTTTATTGCAACATTTTTTATTACAAAAGATTGATATGATACTGAAAATTTGGCAGTATTTTTTTAAACTATTTACATCTTTTTGGCTTGACGTTCACTTATAATATTCAAAAGCTAAAAATGTCTCCAATAAATTTCTACCTTTAACTAGGGATAAGTAATAAAATTTTTGTATACCTTACCTTATCACAATATTGGCATTTATGAGTCTCTCGACAATCTTGATGTTCAATCATATGTTGCGTCAAATAACGTTGCAAGGAAAATGATTCACCACATATTTTACAGCTGTATGGCGTACTTCCTACATTTCTACGTTTATGATAATTTAGATGTACTTTTAAAAGACGCTCTGTGGTATAGAAACGATCTAGAATATAAATAATTTGTAAACAAACCATATTAAAATAAAATTGAAATTAGGGGTCGACTGTTACGAGTAAACCTTTCGTTTTGTGAAATGACTAAATTTACAAAACGAAATGATTTTAAAGACGAGTCCATTTATAGGACAGGAATGATAGTTTTTTTTTTCTTTTATATTTTTCGAATTATATATTAAACTATCAATTTTTTATTACGCTTAGTTTATTAAGGCAAATATTTCACTAAAGAGACAGCACTACTAATTAATGAAAATAATTGTTTATTCCATATTAATTTTATTACATTCTATATCGTCATTGAATTGTATATGTGTAAACGCTTCAGTTCGCTACAAATTAAATAGCAATCATCTAGGGGATAACTGAGTACTGAGTCATGCAAATTGGGATTAGGTTCCTTACAAATTCAAATACACAGTAATTCCCATTGTTTATTTTAAAATTTGTTTAAGGAGAGGAACTAAATTAAAAAATATTCGGATATATAAAAACAATTTAGGGCTTTTTTATTTTAATTTATATGGAAACACTCTTCAATGAATCCTTGAAGACAATCTCTTTTTAAAAATAAATTATAAATTATTAAATTTAATTCATATTCATAATTTACTTACTGCAAATATGACATTTATATTTCTTTGAAATAAAAATGTGCGACTTATTTTGTAAAGTTTTCGAATTGTCCGGTGGATGTTCCATCTGATGTATAGGTTCAATTGCTTCGTATTCTGTAAATATACATTCATTTTACTAATTTAAATGTATCTATAACATATTATTATACTCATATAAATATATGTAACGTAACCAGACATCCAGGTTTTGGCGGTATAGTTTTCTTTTTTAAAGGTCTATCCCGCTTAAAATGTATGTCTCACTTTTAAGAATATAATTCTGCATTTAAAATTATTTAAATTTCAAACATATTTTGTAAATTTTGCTTGTTCGTGTTTAATAGTTTAATTATATTTGTTTTTATAGTAGACTAGCTGTGCCCGCCACGTCGTGAGCGTCCTGACAATATTTTTTGCTCGATTTTGCTTTGAAAGTGTTACACACCAATTGTAAGACAACAATGTAATTCCACAAAGTAAAAATACAAATTTGTTTAAGAATAATTTAATGAGATTCAATCGATCGGGAATCATTATTGAATCTATTTTATGTTATAATTCAAAATGCAGACACTTGAGGATACATCATACCTTTTTTTTGGATTTAAATCGTTTCGTTTTTAAATCGATTTTCATATGTAAAGAAAATTGATTTTAACATCCAACTAAAAAACCTTTATTTATATAAAATAAATAACAAAAATTAATGTTAAGAAAAAAAAAACACTTTGTTGGTAACTATCTGGTCACGTTTTGACACATATCAATTATATGCTTACCATCTGATACAACTTCCTCCAACTTATCAATATCATTGTCCTCGCTCAAAACGTAGGCATTATTATCTTCCCCAATGGAGTTTGATAACTCGTTCGAATCAATTGATAAATCATCACAGTTACTTAACAATTCTTCCTTAACTAAATGATCGGAATTACTATCAAACTATTAAACAATTTATGTTAACAAAAGCATATTTACTTCAATAATCCAAAAATTATAAGTATCATACTTACAATATCAATGCTGTCGCACTTTTCTATTGATATTTCTGTATGAACAATTGTTTCTTTGTTGCAACTATTTTTCTGCCAGCTTTCTTCTAAAATAGCCTGAGAATTTTGGGCCTTTTGTATAAATTTATAAACAATCTGCAGCTCGACATCACATCTTGTACATAAACACTGGGGTCCATCATCATCCTCCTCTATGGGCAAATTTGTACATAAACGCAAACATTGTAAATAGTTCAGATCATGATGATTTTCATTCAATACGAAGGGTGCTTGAAAGTCAATGTAATCGTTGGACACGTTTAAACAAATGCGACAAACCGGTATAACACTTTCCATGATGAAATGCACCATATATTAACTTAATCCTTTTTTCCAGAAATCTACACAAATAACAAAACCTTAATAACAAAGACAATATGAAAAAGATGACGGCGTTCAAAATAGTTTAAAAAATAAACGGCGTTAAATGCAACAGCAAACAGAGTATTATCCCCAACTAACCATTACATAGCGAAATATAAATGACGGAGAGTACCCTTGTCATGAAAAACTAATTACAGTTTTTTATAAGCACAAATAAAATAGGTTAATTTAAGTTTTAAATATAAACACTTTTTCAATATTGTCTTAAAAAACTTAGGGACAAATCTAGTTTAGCGAAGCTACTCCAATCAAAAAATGTATCCAGGGAGATAGAGAATTAACAAATAAAGTATAAAAATTGGCGACGCCCATATTTTCTGAGTTAAGGGCCTCTTAATTTTTCAAACGAAACTGTGAACTTCATTTTTTAAGTACATATTAGTTCAATATGTATATTAATTAAAAGTCTGTGCTGTGAAAAAATAAAATTTATTTTTCACATTTTTTTTATTTCACTTTATTCATAATCAGCCTTAATCCCTCCTATTCTGCGTTTCGACTTTTAACATTACAGAAATAATTACACTGGTCAACAGAACTCTTGTTTACTTTTTTTCTGTTATTGGGTATTTCTCAGGCCTTGACTATGAAAAAACTAATGCGAAATTGGTAACAGCTTTACTTTTTGAAATATACAGTTTTATTATTTTAACAAAAAATATAAGAAAATGATTACACATGTGAAGAAAATGTCTATTGATCAAACGATCTTTTTAAAGATTTCCTCGTATGAACGACCTTAGCTAGATCTCGTTGAAAACTCCAGCAGTAGTCTGCCGTCATATATGAGTCCCTCCTTTTCTGTTAACGCACTTTCATTGGCCTATGATCCTGATGAATTCTTTCACACTGCTCCTCACTAGAGTCGCCCAAATTTTGTTGAAATCGGTCTTAATTCGAGGACAGGAAATGGATTTTTATGCTCATGTTTTCTTGTTGCATAGGAAATTAGTGATGAAATGAATTCCAAGCTTTGTATTCGACTTCAGTCATTGTTATCACATCTTTTACGAGTTGCCTAATCTATGTCCAATCGAAAAAAAGCTTTAAATTTTTCTGTGCTTCATCGACATTTTTGTCCATCGCTTTCACAAACTAATTCATTATACTGAGTTTAATATAAAGTGGGGGCACGTTTATAACATTTTTTGTATCAACTTTCAGCCCTTACATACGATATCCCGAATTAATTCTGTTTAGGTACTTTCACAACGAAAAGTAGCGGTCGTTATGTGGTTCTCGCCAAATCATGGGTTTTACGAACGTTAGATATATGATAGAAAACAATCGATTTTAAAACGATCGATTTTAAAATGATCGTTTCCAAAGGGTGGTGTGATGAATTTTTTCTTTTATCGATTTTGACAATTATTTTTCAACCCGTCTCCTAACATTTCGGTTTGAAAAGTATACCAGAAAATAAAAATCAAACAATAATAAGGAACTTATACAAAAACCCTAGACGACCATAACCCTAGAAATACCACATACATATCTGGCATACAATATGAGGCTTGTCCTGCTAACATAATTTAATTTTAAAGTATTTATAAATAAATATTCACTACAAATATAGCAAAAACAATAAGGATTAAGTACGTAACATCTCCTTGACGAAGCCATAAAACAAAATATATTTTAATAACCAATAAAAAATGAAAATCTAAATAAAAATAGTAAATGAGGGTAAATATCTATAACTCAAAATCAAAAGCTGTTAGAGAATAATTGCTGGCGTATTTAAAAAAATACGCATCAATTTGAGATAGAAAACAAAAAAAGTTTTGTTTCTTTGTTGACAAGTGTTAATAAATAATAAAAGTAAATAAATAAATCAGTCAAGTGCGAGTTAGACTCACACACGTAGGGTTTCGTACTATGCTCCGTACATAGTTGATAATTTTTTCATGTGTTATGGGGTACCCTTTAATTTGAAAATTAAAGCCATATTCGCGAAAATTGCATCACTATTGGAACACCCTTTAAATTTTAGTAATTGTTGTTATAGTGGTAATACACTTTATATAAAAATATCAGAAGCCCACCTATTGCGGTTAAAAACTAAGGTAAGAGACGTGAAAAATGTGTCACTGATGTAACACCCTTTAGTTATTTTTTTTAGCGGCTGAAGTAACACATCTTCTGTAAATATTTAAAGAGTCTAACTATTACGGTTTATAAAATAAGGCTATTTACGTAAAAACCAAGTCACGGTAGGAACACCCTTTTATTTTATTATTTGTTATAGCGGCCATTGCAATTTTATTTCTATAAATATCTCAAGAGTCTACCTATTACGATTAAAAAATAAGTCTCTATACGTGAAAAACATGTCACTGTCGGAAAACCCTTTAATTATTAGTAATTGTCATATCGTGGCAACACATCTTTTGTACAAAATTTCAATAATCTACCTATTACGGTTAAGAAATGGGCGTTATAGGCGTTATTGTTTTTTATATGGGTCATAGTAATCCATCTGTGAAAATTTTAAGAGTCTACCTATTATGGTTCAAAAATTAGGCCATATTCTTGCAAATCACGACACTGACGGCACACCCTTTAATTTTTACTATTTTATTTATTTTTTTTTTTTTGTTATAGTGGCCATAGTATTGCACCTCCTGTAAAAATTTCAGATTCTACCTATTATCGTTTAAAACTTAGGTCATATACATGCAAATCCCGTACGTATTGGAACACCCTTTATTATTTAGGTTCAATTTTGTATACTTGTTTTTAAAGCGAACATGGTTTTAATTACTGTCTGCAAATTTTAAGTGGTTGTCTCCTACAGCTCAAGAAATAAAGACATTATTGTAGATAACACGTCACTCTCGGTACACCCTATAATTTTTAGTATTTGTTGTTCTAGCGGCCACAGGTATACACCTTCTCTGAAAATTTCAAGAGTCTACCTATTATGGTTCAAAACTTAGGCCATATACATGCAAATCAGGTCACTATCGGAACACGCTTTAATTTTTAGGTTTATTTATTTATACTTGTTTCTATAGCGAACTAAGTTTTAATTAATGTTTGTTAATTTAAGTGTATACCTCCTACAGTTCAAGAAATAAACACATATACCTGAATAACACGTCTCTATCGGAACACCCTATAAGTTTTAGTATTTGTTGCTATAGCGGCAACAGTTATACATCTTGTGTGAACATTTCAAGAGTTTACCTATTATGGTTCCAGAGATTTAAGGTGCTGACTGATGGACGAAAACAATAGGGTTACGTTTTACCCGTTGGGTACGGAACCCTAAAAACAAATCATAACGTGCGAAAAGAACGGTCAGCTTCTTATTTAGTTTACGATTTTCGTCCTGTGGTAATTAATTATTGCATTTTAATAAATAATCTTCCTTAAAACACCAAGAAAGTCAATAATGTACAATTAGAATTTATTTACAAAAATATTTTTAAATATAAATGTAACGAATAGCAAGTTTTAGAGTTTTAACTAATAAGTAGTTTTTAATATCTTTTCATTATTTTATTGTTTTGTCAACAATTGTAATATGTTTATATTACATTATTAAAAATTAACAAAAAATTAACATTTCAAATAGTTTTTATTTTAAATTGCACCATGTTTAATATTTTCTTATTTAGTTAATTACAATTATTTGTTTTTCAGTGTATAAACAATCAGACATACATACAGTGTGGAGCATATTTATTGCAACAATTTATTTAACTAAAGATTTACCTAACTAGCTTTTATTTATATTAAATTAAATTTAAAAAAAATTTCATACTTTAACTTAAAACAATTTAAAATATTGTATTTTAACACTTAATAGCAATTTTTATATATTATTAAAAGACATCATTGTTGCTAAGACGGGGATGTTTTTAAGTTTCTGTTTTTTTTAATACACAATTAGGGAAATTTTAAAGAAACCGTTTTAGTTTTTCCTTGTGGTATATTTAATTTTTGTTGTGTTGTACTGATCACTCTTGGGGCATTCTATATATAACTTTTACCTGTCCTGTTTTATATTTGTTTGTTTTCATTTCTTTTTTTTTCATACATTTAAAATTTTGACTCATAGTTGTAAATGATTTTCAGTTTTACAAATAAATTGTGCGTCATTTTCCGCATTGTTCGAATTTATTGTTGTGATGGGCACGGATTGCATAGAATGTTGTTGGTGTTGTGGCTCATGCTGTTGTTTTTCATCATAATCATTAGATGGTTCAGTTTCTTCTAAACTTCTTTTTAGACAATTTGGTATTCTTTCGTTGTCACTGGAACTACTTTCACTATTTTTTCGTTGATCTTCAAATTCATTGGTTATATTTTTATAAATTTCCTGCTGTTTTTGATGTTCTTTCTGTAGGAAAATATAAATAAATAAAGAAAAAGATTATAAAATTATTATACATGTGGCAGCAAACACTTTTTCATTTCTTTAATTTTTATTTTACTGATTATTGTGACCATATTTATGCAAATTAATTTCAAAATCTATATAAAGAACTGTTTCAAGTATATTTATCTTACCCTATAACAAATACAACAATACAAGAACAACATGGCATTTTGTAGTTCGAAATGTCAAAAAACATAGAAGAAGAAAATTTAGAAGGCGTGTATGTGTTATATTGCTTTCTCACTTCTGCACTATACAATTTCTAAACACATACAACTTTTGACATGTCGAACTACTAAATCAGCTGGGCGGACGACACTACCTAGTAAGATAAATATACCTTGAACTGGTTATTTAAACCACAGACATAACATTTAAACTACGAACGTATTAAGAAGATATCTCTTCGTAACTCCCGTTTCCATTAGACATAAACATATCTTAACAAAAGTCAAACTTCATACAAAAGAGCATTATTTTTAATACTGGTTTTTTATATGATGTGTGACTTTTGCGTCAGACACGTTGCAAACTTCTCTATGTACCTTATTCCCGTATACATTACCCATCAACATGTGTTAACAAAAATCAAACTTCATATAAAAATAATCATTATTCCTAACATACGGGATGACAAACTTATATATACCCTTTTCCACCTGTGGTGAAGGTGGAAAAGAGTATATATAAGTTTGTCATTCCGTATGTTATTTCTACAATATTCATTTCCGACTCCATAAAGTATACATATGTTCGTCTGTACGTGTTCGGGTAGTAATGTCGTTTTCCAAGGCACCAGACGAGATACAGAATATTTAAGCCCACCAATCTGCCAGACATAGTTTCGAAAATTTTTGTGTTGTTTTGTTTTAATGATTTGTTTTGCTTTTTTTATTAAACAAATATTAGACCGCGACAGGTAGATCGCAAGGAGTACATACAGATCTCGGGTGATCAATAATCCCCTGCAAGGGCTGATTTTGTGTTTATTTTTAAATTGGAAAAATCAAAGCAGAAAAACCTACTTTGATTTGTATTAAAGGCCTTTAGAGAAAGCAATATATATAGAGGTAGCCAATAGTCCCACAGGGTGTCCACTGGTAACCAGGAGCAGTCAACAGGCCCATTAGAGGGTGGGTCAATATGAGGAAATTTTTTTTAGTCTGACCGTCTGACCGTTCTAACGCAATATAGACTACAGATTTCTAATGTTAACAACAAAAAAATGTTTAGAAATTTTTTGTAAAAATTAAAAAAAAAACAAAAAAAAATGATCAAAAGTTAAAAAAAATGTACAAACATTTTGAAAAACATTTTTTTAAAAAAATTACAAAAAAACATTTTTACAAAAAAATTCTCAAACAAAATTTAAAAAAAATTTTGAAAGAAACATGAGAGGGTAACACAATATCTAGCATTGCTGTGGCGAAGTGTATATAAAATTCGGCATGGCTAATATAGCACTCTTACTTGTTAATACTGTTTTTTTTTTTGTATTATGTTTGACTTTTGTTAAGACATGTTGATGGCTAATGTAGACGGGGGTTATATTATACAGAAGCGTATAACGCGTTGAAGCGTTCAATGTGGTACGTACTTACCCTTTTATACGATTTTTGCCAGATCCAACGACTAAATCTGATAGTGATTCATGGACCCAAGCAAAAGAGCTATTTTTTGTTTTAAATTGGCTACGCTTAGACCAATTTTCCAAAGGTAGAATCTTAATTTTTGTGAAGGAAAGTGAAGTGTAGTCTTCTCTTATAGAAAAAACTCTCCCACAAAAATTCAAACTTTCGCAAGATAACTTAGCCCCTAGAGAACAGGTCTTAGACAAAACAGGCGATTGTAAAGAAACTTACCATGATATCTGCCAGTCGTTCTTCAGTGTAAGGAACTTCATATCGTTGACCTTGATCCCTTAACTCCATAGCTGTATTCAGTTGTTGATTAAGTCTATTATTTATTTGTTGTAACGAACTAGAAAGCACATTTTCTATGGCTATGGCTGAAATTAAAAGCGTATGCACATATATAAGTAGTGTAACACACTAACCAAGTTTTCTTAATTTTTATATACACTTACCTTGACGTTGTATTGGCACACTATATTCATCGTTTTCGCTTTCTGAAATCGAATATATTTTTCTCTTTACTGCACCTGACGCCGTGTAATATCGGCTTTCTTCTTGTTCTGAGTTTGCAGGATATCCATCATTGTCTGTATTATGAGAATAAATCATATTGTCAACATCATCTGCTATTCTACTTGTATGAAGATCTAGTCCACTGGTTTTATTATGACTAGATTGCTGCGATGAACAGGTGGTGGCGGTGGAACGTAAAAATTTCCCCGCTGTTGTTTTAACAACATTTACACTTTTAGTGATAGAATTTTTAATGGAATCGGCGGCCGGAGGAATAAGAGAAAGAGGAGGCGTTTTCGTTGAACGTCCCATTTGGGGCGATGTGCTGCCATAGTGTTGAAAGTGGTGGTGATAGGGTTTCGTTGAAAATAATGATGTGGACGAAAAAGATTCTGAATCACCTTCATCATCTGAACCTGATTTAAGATTTTGTATTAAACAAAAAACAGCCTTTTCTAATTGTTGCGGGTTTTCTGAAGCAGGTACATCGTCCGAAGATTGGGGTATTTTTGTATTGATTATAACTGAAAATTTTTTCTTCATATTTTCAACACGTCGTTTGCCTTCCTCTTCTTCTAACAGGGTATTAACACAGATAAAAGAATGAACCTTGTTGGCATTCTTGTCGATCTCTAGGAAACCTTTCGTATGCAAATATATTATTTTGCCATTGCGAGTAAACAAACGATAGGTGGATTCGCCGTAACTACTGTTGCAATCATACACTGGAGTTTAAGAAAATAAAGTGAAATTGTAAGTTATCTAAAGAATTTTTGTGCAAACAAATTAAGAATTACTTTGCCTTAAAGCCACTATGACCCACCGCACATCATCCTGATGTATAAAGGTAAATGGACTTAAATTGCGAACCTCATCCGTCATATAACCAGCCACTATACTTATGCCTTGGTCACAATCTATAATACGACCGTCAATTAAATGGCGTGTTTTGTATTCCATACGATTGATCTCAATAGCTCGATTTATGACTGGTGGTCGTACTATGCGAGCTATAGCAATTAAAACCTATTCATTTTTTTTAAATAATCGATTTTATTGCAGAAAACTACTTAATAATGATGACTTACAATATCATTACCACTAATCGTATGTAATGGCATAATGTCTTCGCGGCCCTTATTACGTCGCATTAGTTGTAATGTTGAGGGCAATGTACTTGTTTTTAGACCCCTTGGTGCCATATCACTGCGTCGAAAACTGCCATCTATTTTGATCAGCTCATAAACGGTGGGTTCTGATCTAGGTCCAGATCTAGCCAGTCTAAAAAATAAATTTCCAATATTAAATAAAAATACTCAACGAGTTTTTTCCGGATGTTCTAACCTTACGGTAAAACTTCGTTTATCTTCTCGTAATCTTCTATCTATTTCATCCTCCTCAGCTTGGGATCGTTGTTTAGGTTCACCAATTCCATCTTCTGATTGTATATCAAAAAGATTATCCAAATCGGTGGGTATTAGTTTCTCCTTTAACATTTGATGATCTTCAGGATGTGTTATGTGTAAAATATTTTGCCCATATAAATCAGCCTAAAATTATGTGATTTTTTTATACGTAAGGCAATTTCAATATTTCTGTGGCAATAAGGAAAAACTGGTTAATTCTAATCCTGTTGTTCTGCATGAGAGGATTTTTAAAGATGACTTTTATAATTAAATTTCTTTACTATCAAAACACAGCTTGAGTTTTTAAGCTCTATTCCAAATTATAATTTAAAATACTCCAGATAGCCAGCTGCGGTACGCTATTTCTATACATCTACATACATAAGGCATATTCATCAGGTAGCCTCGCTAGGAAGAGGAAATATTAGGGCGAAAATGTTTAATTTTTTAAGGCGAAAAATTCAAGTTCAACTGTCAAAATCCATATATAAAAAAATAAAAAACTTCGCCTTAATAACCTCACTACGAAGAAGAAATATTCAGGCGAATATTTTTAAATTTTTTATATGGAGTTTGATAGTTCAACTTCCACTGAAGGAAAAAAAATTGTAAGTTTAACAGTCAAAATCCAAATAAAAAATTGATAATTTTTGCCTTAATATTTCCCCTCCGTAATGAGGCTACCTGATATATGTGCTTTCGTATCTCCCATGCGAAGAAAAAAATTATTATCGAGTAATTAGAGTCTCGAAATTTTGTACTCTAAGAATAACGTGTGTTTTCAAGTTAAAGCTTGGTGATTAGAACAAGAGCGCCAGATATCCCCATACAAGGTTATTATTTCTAAATATGCCGTTGAATTCTGGCAGAAAAATTGTGCAATTTTGAGTTAAAACTTGGACATACTCGTACTTTTACTTCCAGGTGTTTATTTTGTTTTTTGATGATGGGGTAGGGTGCACCGCAGATAGCTTTATAAATGTAACGGGAAATATTTCTTAAGCAGATAGTACTCATGTACAATTTTTCCGACTTCAATGACTTGGCATCACCTTTAATTTTTGTACCCATAAGCACCCAGAGACGGGTACCTCTATACAATGTAAATACATATAGCACTATAAAAGTAAGGATTCAGGACTCTTACGGTGTGCACTTAGTGTGACTCTTGGAAATAAAATTGTAAAAAGAAGATATGCGTGATTTCGCTATAACTTCGGGATAATCGTACAAAATAATTGAAACTTCGCTTAAATGTCTTTTTAAATTGGGAAACTTATTAAAGTAAATTTAGTTTAGGCAGACTTAAGCCGTTTTTTTCTTATTGCCACTGATTTTAAAATAGTTAATAGTTTTTAAATGCATAAAAACATTTCAATGCATTTATATTTAAAAATAGATAGATGTATGCCTTCAAATGACACGAAAGCACGATTTGCTGTTAGCCAACAATCCCAGGATTGTTGCTACAGTTGGCAAAAGTAAGGACATTAATGCAATGTCACGTAGTCATCAATTTATTTTTTCTTAATATTTATTAAATTTCTAAATTTCTTAATTTGATATTATGTATTTGTATTCTTCACATTAAGTTTACCTGACAATGACCTAAATGTTGTTCAATACTAGAAGATACTAAGACAATTTGACCGTTACAAGTCAGTGTTAGAAAGAAACTATCCAACAACTTCATAAGAGCATTTGTGGTTTGAGTTGATTCATTATTGAGACTTTTGCCAAATACTGAAAAAAGAACAAACAAAATAACAATAATTTAAGTACGAGTATATGACAATAAAGTTACAAACTAATTTACCATATTTAATCCGTAGACCATGAGTGGCAAATCTCAACACTGCCGTCTTATCGACACGTCTGGGAGATTCTGCTACATGAGGCACCATTGTTGAGAGTTCTTGTATGGAACCATTTAATTTATCTCGTCTATTCTTTTCAGCTCGATTTCTTGCCTCACGGCCACTAAAAGGAAGATAAAACAAAAACACTGTTAAACTATTTTGAAACTTAAAAAATAGTCCATTTTGTTTTACGTTGTATTAATTACACATCACTAAATCTATAATAAAGCTGTAACAGGATCGTTACGTCCGTTACGCGGGCATTGCTAGTTGTAAATGAAATTAAAAATTGTGTATGGATTTTAATAAAACATGGATCGCATTGTTTGTAACGTATCTATCTTTACTCCCGTAGCAAAAGGGACAGCTATTGTTTTAGATTCTGCATGACTTTTCGAAAAACAAAAATTCTTAAGTTTTGATTTTTTTTTCCACAACTTCTTAAATATCTCTCTGACCAGATCAGATTGAAAAATGATATTAATTAGACTTACCAACAATTTAAATGCATTAATTTGGATTTTTTAAGTACAACTATCAAAGGTATTGGGCCATTTTGATCTTAGTACTGGAACTCATTTTGATCTTAGTACTTTTAACCGACGAAAGTGCAAGCGATAAAAACTGTGATCGTTTGTAGTACCTCAGGTTAAAAATGTTTCATTTTACTCTAGTCCATAATTCACTATTATACTCAGTCGTACGATCTGTCAAAAATAGCATGTGTGTTAAAAAAGTATGATAGTGTGGATCAAGGCATATTCATAACAGGTAGACTCGCGGCGAAAAAAAGTTCAACTCTACATTAAAAATGTGTATATTTTGTTTTTGTATAAATCATTTTCGGCTGTCAAAAAACAAAATGTTAGTACATTTTGATACTAGAAGATGGAGACTAAACATAGTCAGCTGAGCTCTCGAGTTTACCTGTTATGAATTCGCCTTGAGTGTAAATTAGAAATGTATGTGTGTGGCAGACTTTTTGACTGAACTGTACGATTTGATAATCTTTTGAAAAAAATCATAAAATACTATTTTTCCATGCGATCAGAGTTGCAAAATATTTTTTTGTATAATACTGTGGCATCTACAACGCCATTTTGAGTCGATTTTTTGAATAGGAGAGAATTCTTTCAGATTTTTTTTGTGATTGAATCGTGCGATTGTGTAGGAGAGTGAATCCTGTCCTTTAAGGCCGTTTCTCACTATAATACAAATATTAAAACTTTTGAATAAAATCCAACCCTGATCGAATCGCTGTTTGTAATTTTTCAACAAACAATAACAATTCATCATGTCAGGGTTTCATTTTCCCCAAATGTGTAAATAATTGTATTATAGTGTGACACGCCCTTTACCAAGACTTACTTGTGTTCCAAATATTGGCTTCCTAGGTATAGAGGAATTGCCAGCATTAAACTATGGCCTGGTGTGCTACCCCAGATAAAAATGTCTAAATATATTAAAATATGCAATGTTTACATCTTCACTGCAAAACGGGAAAGTTATGACGGTGATTAAAAACAGGGCGTGTAATATAGACACTGATGCGTAGACGCAGTTTCAGCAAGTTTTTCGTTGTTTTGTAACACACCAAAGAATGAGAACAATCAAAACAGTTAGTTTCTTCGGCAGAACGTGCTAAGAAGATGACTAAGGCGCTAGTATTTTGGGATGCATGCGGTGGCATTCCCATCGATTACCTTGAAAATGGTAAAACTATTGCCTGTGATTATTATTCAACGATTTTGGAGGAAAAAATAGCTCATATAGCTCTATCAACACTGTTCACGGGTTCACATGGTATAGTCACTATGGCAAAAATCCATGAATCGCTACCCCTTGCAGGATTCCAGATTAACCCCCTTGCGACTTACAAATTTGAAGAATTGGGTGGGTGGTAAAAGATTTGTGTCAAACGAAGAGGTCAGCATTGAAACAATGGTCTATTTGTAGAAGAAATCTTAATATCTGCAGGGAATAAAAAAAAAACTAGAAGGACGCAAAATAAACTGTTTGAGTCTTCTTTAAGACTACTTTGAGAAATAAAAAAAAAAACAGAAAAAACTTTTAATGTTTCTCTCATAAGCAAAATGTTTGCCTTAAAAATGTCACATTTCTAATCTATAACAAGAATTGGACTTTCTAAAATCAAACATTATTAAATATTTCGCATTAAACGCATTTTCATAATATTTGTTCTTACTTCTAGGCATTAAATACTTTTATTTTCTTATCTACAGTTTCATTTTCTTATCTAGATATTGTATAGATATGGATTTATTATGCCTAGACACACGTTTGGCTGATGAAACTGTAAGCACCTCAAATCACCCAAAAAGTTTAATTATTTTAATTTATATAATAAAACTGCAACAGGACCATTTCTGTATATGAAATATTTTTTGAAAATTTTGTTGCTGGTGCAGATATTATTCGAAATGGAATACAAAACAGCAATTTTTGTCTGTCTGTCTGTCTGTCAGTCTGTCTGTCTATCTGTGTTCGCATCACGTCAAAACTACCGGATGAATTTTAATAAAATTTTGTGGGGAGTGGCCTAAGTATCCCGGTTCAAATATTGGATCCTTTTTTTGTTTTAGCTAAAACTAGCTGTATCCGCCACTTCGTCAGCGTCCTTGCAATATTGTGTTCGATTTCGCTTTGAACGCAATCCACACCAAAGACCCTTACATTATATAAAGGTTATATAAAGGTTCTCATCCTTACTAAAATAACTGTCGTCTTAAACTATGCATATCGGTTAGTGCTTCAGTTATGGTTGATGTATTTACTTTGCATTTGTTAAAGGGTTTCATCCTTACTAAAATAACTGCGTACTTTCACTGCTTTTTCTGCACTTTCTCTTGGAAATAAGATATTTATGCGGAAAAAAAGTAAAATCCATCCAGTAGTTTTTAGGTGATGCGAACACCGGCAGAAAATGAGTTTCTATTTTATTATATGTATAATTATCTCATTTCCAGGAGAAATTATAGAAATTGTATTAAAAGTATGCAATTTTACCGATTTAAAGGCAATGTAAACTTAACTATACATTTTATTTTTTAAAGCGTGATATTTATATATAAAACTACAATAATTTTAGAATTTTATATAAATTTTAAAATTTTATATAAAGCCTTTGTTCCTGAGAAATTACCATGGATGGGTGCCTGTATATAAAGTAAGTAAACCTATACATATGCAACTACTTAATTGATTAGTTGTAAAGGGCTTTTCACACTATAATACAAGTATTAATACTTTTGAATAAAATGAAACTCTGATCTAATCGACTTTTGAAATTTGTAAAAAAAACAATAACAACTTATCATGTCAGGGTTGCATTTTCCTTAAAAGTATTAATACTTGTATTATAGTGTGAAAAACCCTTAAGGAAGAGAAAGTTATAAATCTTAAAAATAAATAATTTTTTTTAGAGTTACTTGACCCATTTCAGGAGAGGGCAGGAGCTCTATTGGGTCTCTAGAAACTTTTTCTGTTTTATTTGTACTAAAATATTATGTGTAAACTGGCTTCTAACACCAATAAGTTTCTGTGTACGACACTCACATCCTTTTCTGACCGATTGGGCTCTGTTTTAAAATGTATAAGAAATTATAAAAAAAATGTTGGCTAAGTACCAAGGAGAATTAATACTAGGTGGGTGTATGCGACTGCAACCATTTTCGCTTCTTTTACAAGTGTCAAATTCCATAAATCAAAAAAATTGTTTGTAATTTTGTATGTGGAGTTTTAACTTTTCGTTTTCAACCATATGATGAGCTTTTTTGCCACTCCACTGCAATCACCTGTTATGAATTCGCCTTGGATGAATACGACAGACAGCAAAATAACATTGCTAACCTGGTTTTATTTATTTTAGTAACCTTTTTGTTTGGAAGACAACAACAACAATATTTGTATTAAGGCACATTTATGAGGTAGCCTCACTACCAAGGGGAAATTTGAATTTTTAATTTTTTATATGCACTTTGACAGTTAAACTACCATTAAAGGAAAAAACTCTAAATATAACTATGAAAGTCCATATAAAAAAAAAAATTAAAATGTTTGCCTTAATATTTCTCCTTCTTAGTGCGGCTACCTGATGAAAGAGCCTTGTATAAGTATGCTATTGTAAACTTTTAGAATATTAGGACATGATAGTTCAGGGTGTAAATTTCTCAAATATGTATATGACTTTATAATAATAGAATTTTTTAGGAAGACGGTGTTGTAAAATTCTGAGTAATTACTTACAGTAATTACGGGTACCCGCCACACAAGGTAATTATAAAATATGTCATATCTGTATAACTATTATGGTAAGAGCCTTAATATTTGGTGTGGGTGACTATCAAAACACAAGGCTGTTTATGAGAGAGGTATCTTTAATTTAAAGTAATTTTCAAATATTGTAAATCTGGAGATTTGTTTGCAAAAAAAAGCAAATGCAAAGTAATTATGAAGTAATGTACATATATCTGAATCTTTGTTTTTTAAATGACGCTGTAGGTGTCGAAACAACCGGGTGCTACTAAATAAATAAAAATATTGCGGTAATTTAGAGATAGTATAAAATCATTATCACCTTCTACACTAGATAAAAAATGATAAACATTAACACTAACATCATGTTAGTGTTAAGTGTAGACTGCCCAGTTAATGTTTTTCTACGTCATGGTTGTTAAAAGATTTGTTATAAAAGCCGTTTTATAACATGACAATGTTGTTGTTATATTTTAGTTCGACAGTTTTATTTTCAAACAGCGCCATCTGTTAATCAACCGTACTACTACTATCTGCTGTGTAATAAGCTTTCAAACAACATCGATAGAAACTAGGTAGATTTATCTTACTAGGTAGTGGCGTCTCTACAACAATACATGAAAAACGTGGCGTTTGTTGTTGATTTGTAGTTCGAAATGTCAAAAAACATAGACAAAAATTGAGAAGGCGTTTATTTATTGGTTTCTCACGTTTGCACTACAAAATTTCTAAACACGTACAATTTTTGACATGTCGAAAAACTAAATTAGCCTTGCGGATGATAAGATAAATCTACCTTGGATGGAAAACAGAAAGTTATGTTCCCTTAGAAAATGACATAAACACGTATTCGACACCTATTACAACATGCATAAATTAATTCCGTTGCTCTGACGGTGTCATGTTTATGTTTTGTTCAATTTTCGCATTATTGCGTTGCCACCAAAAAGCAAAAGTTTTAAAATTTAAAAGCAATTAACATTTATTATTTTTAATAAATCAATTTTAAATTCAAATAAAGAAACGTGACATCTCAGATCTTAGGAAAGGTTGAGAGTTAATTAAAAGAAGTGAAAAATTAAGAATATAAATATGCGTATAATATGACTATGACATTGATTAAACTTATTTTGGTCAAATCTAAAAAAAGATTTTTATTTTCTACAACAATCACAGCACATGATTATAATTTATATACAAAATGTAAATACAAATTCATTTGAATGTTTGTCTGATAGACAGTTAAAAATATTGCTCAATAAGACCTTACATTTGTGTGTACATACATATGTACACATGTATATTGTTTGCATGAGTGTTTGTATGCAGATGTATTTAATTTCGTCCTAGAATCTCGATTTATTGTTAGATATCTGTTGTTGTTAATTTAGGTAATGTTTAAAGACACTGACTGCACAACCCACTCGTATGAAACCTGCTGGATACTTGATTTTATTTGATTGTGTTGACGTGCTTGCCAGTGTTGTATGACGGTTTCCAAAGAAGTTGTTATTAATTTATTTATGAATTATACTTTAATTCAAGATAAGTGTGTGAGTTTTGATTTTGTTTGTATTTTTTGCATATCCTGGAGTGGAGACATACTCTGCGTGGTCGTTAAGTTCAATGCAGATTGTTTGCTAAGGTTGAATGAAATGTTTCTTTCTTTCTTTATTTATTTTTTTACACTAATATTCTATTTTCTTTTTGTTCTGTATTTTGTAAATCTCTCTTTGAAACTATGAAACACACGCACTGTGGCGCCTTATGCCGCAAAGCGTGGAAAAAATCAAAAGTTTGACAAAAGCATTTGATTGTAATAAATTAAAGCATTTTATATAGAATTTCTTTAAAAGTACGAATATATGTATGTACATATGTACATATAAAAGAATATGGCTCGCCCTAACTTATAGAAAGTATTTGTTCGATGTGGCGGCTGGTAACAGGCTCATGTAAGTCCCGCCTCTGCTAAGAGGATGGCTTAAAAAATTTACCATATTTCATTGTTCAACAGCATACGTCAGAATTGCATTGATCGTGACAATCCAACGAGGATGGACAAGAAAGACTTGTAAGAGGTCTATGTTGAAACAAAAGTTTTTATTGGGGCCAATGGTGGAATCTAAAAAATATGGACGAGTATACGTCGCAAGAGGTTGACGGGTTAATCTTTAAACTGCTTATGCAATATCTCCTCAGCAGGAAAACCAGAAGGTAGCTCAGATATAGTCGGGTTAACTGTCGTTGGATAACTGCTTCAGTGACAGCTCATGGAAACTTCTGACCAATATGAAATACGACGCAGAAGATACTGGGAGCCTATGCCTGGAAGAGGCTAGCGAAAATTGTATGTGAATATACAGTCCTGGCTAGCATTAGCCGTTAAGAGACATATTCAATGTGGATGTGAATATGTGAATGTCCTTAGCGTTAGACAAATGTAAGCAATTACGAGAGACGGTCGTTAGTGACAGCCCTAGATTAAACGAAAGTCAGGTAATCCTCAAAAACAAACTGTAAAATGTACCGAATGTACTCTTAACTAAACGGACCAAACAAAAAAAGTAAAATATTTCTTTTAGTGTGAAACATAAATTTGAAATTGTTTGATTTATACTTTACGAGATATCGATCACTACAGCCATTTACCAAAAAAAATATTGGATTTATTTTTCCCCAACTAATGTTTTGATATTTTTTGTTATAAGAGACATAAATTTACATATTATATGTAATTTTAAAGTGTCTGCCTATTACAGATCAAGAGTATACATAACAAGTAAGAGTGCTATATACATATGTATATGTACCCTTCACCATAGCAACACTAGATATTGTGTTACTCTCTTATGCTTTTTTGAAACATTTTTGGAAATTTTTTTTGAGTATTTTTCGTAAAAATTTGTTAGAAATTTTTTTTAAAATTTTTGTATTTTTTTTAATTTTTAAATTTTTAGATATTTTATGTAAACATTATTTAAAATTTTTTTTTTAATTTTTGTTTTAAATTTAAACAAAAAAATTTTTAAACTTTTTTTTGTAAATTCAGACTAAAGCAAAAAAAGGTACCGTGAAATAACTCCCAATGCAATAACTCCCAATGAAATAAGTCCCAACGAAAATGAAATAACTTCGAAATTAAAAAAACGAAATAACTCCCAACGCCAAAATGAAATAAGATCCAAAAACTTAACCGTTAATTCAAAACAATTATATTTTTACAAAAAAAAAGAAATAACTCCCAAATGAAATAAGTTCCAACAAAAATGAAATAACTCCCAATACAAATTATATTTGCACCCGGGCACTGTTTAACTGTTTTAACCTCTATGGTATAACAGATACCTCCCGATGAAGGAGGTCCACAACTTTGATATCATACCATATATCATAGATATATGACCAAAAGCCGGCTACACCGACAATATTTTGTTAGCGAAGCCGCTGTTCCATATACCATAGAGAGATCATTGAGCCATCCCGGCCTGTGTAGCCGGCCTTCGGCCGTATGGAAGGGTTTAACCTCTATAGTATAACCAACACCGGCTTCGCTTACTAAAGTTTTCCTGTATAGCATGCCTTCGGCCGGGCGCTAGGATTTTCTCCTCTATGGTATAACCAACACCGGCTTCGCTTACTAAAGTTCTCCTGCATAGCCGGCCTTCGGTGGGACGCAAGGATTTTCTCCTCTATGGTATAACCAACACCGGCTTCGCTTACTAAAGTTTTCCTGTATAGCAGGCCTTCGGCCGGGCGCAAGGAGTTTCTTCTCTATGGTATAACAAACACCGGCTTCGCTGACTAAAAGTTTTCTCTGTATCCAGAATAATGTAATTTTAGTCAAATGAAACAACTCCCAATCAAAATAAATAAAATAACTCT
The DNA here is from genome assembly GCA_949628195.1 of Phasia obesa. Lineage (NCBI taxonomy): Eukaryota > Metazoa > Arthropoda > Insecta > Diptera > Tachinidae > Phasia > Phasia obesa. Next base: position 126,997,158 of record OX451218.1, read on the forward strand.
CAACAGAATTAAGTTAGGAGTTATTTCATTATGAAATAACTTCCAATTTGTATGGGATTTTTGAATTTTTTGTTGGGAGTTATTTATTTTTTTTTTTGGGATTTATTTCATTTGGGAGATATTTCACGGTACCCAAAAAAATCCTTTAAAAATTTCCTCATATTGACCCACCCTCTCATTGGCCTATTGAATGCTTCTGGTTACCAGTGGGCACCCTGTGAGTCTATTGGCTACCTCTATATGTATTGCTTTCTATAAAGGCCTTTAATACAAATCAAAGCAGAAAAACCTTACCAATCTAAAAATAAACACAAAATTTGCCCTGGTAGGGGGTTATTGATCCCCCGAGATCTGTATGCACTCCTTGCAATCTATCTGACGCGGTACAATATTTGTTTAACAAAAAAAGCAAATGAGAATCATTAAAACTGAAAATAAATTAAAAAATATAGGTGGGCGTGGTTTTTTGCCCGCAGCCTCCAAAGGAATGATCTAATGTTGCTGAATTACAATACCAAAATTTTCGAAGCTATGTCTGGCAGATTGCTGAGCTTAAATCTTCTGTATCTCGTCTGGTGCCTTGGCAAACGATATTACTACCCAAGCACGGACCGACGGATAGACGGACATCGCTTAATCATCTTTTTATGTGTAAGGATCCAGAATATATATACTTATATATACCCTTCTCAACCTGTGGTGAAGGGTATAAAAATGACATCATTAAAGCTTTACTGTTAAAACTCAATTTTGTTTATTATATTTCAATATTGGTAACTTATTTATTTTCTTTGGACTGTTAAATTTTGTATAGAATTGTCGATGAGAAAGTGTAGGGTTGCTGAGATTTGTTGATGGTCTTTATGGGCTTATAACACATATAAAATCTTGTTAATTTTCGTGATCTTGAGCGCTTATTCTGATTAATGAGAAAGACTGACCACGATATACATATCTACATTAATTGAAATGATTTTTTTGCTGTATGACATGCGGAACCGTAATTTTGAAAGAACTCTGTTATCACCAGTAACTGTTACTGCTTGACCAGCCTCTATTTTAAAGAAGTACCAGCCCAAAATTTGCATCACCCATTGAATTTGGCACAATCTCGCTTTCGACCCCATGAAAATGACATATAAAAACTTATGTTAACTTATCTTAAAAATGTTTTTTTAATATTTTTATTTTGTCAAAAGTGTGATTTTTGAATCGGAAAATTTCAAAAGGCCCACTGTGACACGCTTACGGAAAATTCCTAATGAAACTGGCCTGTAGTAAATAAGATTATTATTTTTTTTTGTTTCGAACTATATAATTGTAATTAAGTAATAGGAGGGTAGTTTGATAATTCTGTGCTTTTTTATATTCTGCCGCTATAAACTTTAATGCAACACTGCTGTCACTAACTGTTATCTATCAATGGACTGCAAGCTATATATATAATTTGTCCCTAATTTGAACGAAAATAGAAAATGGTAAATTTTGTGTTTTTTATTTTATAATTTTATTTTTATTTGAACTATTTTTTATAAATTAAATTAATATTTTTTTAAGTAATAATGGCTTAAGTTCATTGTTATAAAAATATAAAAAAATGTTCCGGAAAATGCACAATATTCTGCTAGTATCTAATATATTTTTATCAATTTATAATAATGAACTTAAGCCTGAAAAATTGTCGATTCATTAGTTCTTACTTCTACAAAATCACTCCACCTAAGATGGGTTGATCAATACATATAATAAAAAAGTAACTCATTTCCTGTCTGTCTTTTTCTTTGTGTTCGCATCACGTAAAAGCTACTGGAGGGTTTTTAACAAAATTTTGTGAGGAGTTACCTTAGTATTCTGATTCCAATATAGGATACTTTTTTCCCGCAAAAATATCTTATTTCCAAGAGAAAGTGGAGAAAAACCAGTGAAAGTACCCCGATTTTTTTTACCGATTTAAAGATACTGCATACTTTAAAACATCTTTTATTTTTGAAAGCAGTATATTTTAAGCAATTTTATGTAAATTTTAGAATTTTATCCAGGGATGGGTACCTTTATATAAAGTAATTACGTAAGAGTCTTAAAATTTGGTGTGAATTACTTTCAAAGCAAAATCGAATAAAATATTGTCAGGAAGCACATAGCGTGTGTGGGTACAGCTAGTAAATACTAAAATATCCACTCAAGCAATCATCGCTCGATTAATCGTAGAATTTTAAGTCGATTAATTGTTAGAGTAAGAAAAATTGCAAATTTCGATTAAAAAATAAAACGAACAAATTATATCGGTTAATCGACTAAACATTTTTTCTATTATGATCTTTAAATTTTTCACTAATTTCTAACTTCTTATTTCTTTGTTTAAAAATAATTTCGAACTAGTCGTGTTTAGTAAACATACAGAAAAAAAAATAATACAGATAACCCATGAATTTTTTCGTAAATCGAATACGACTTTTTTCCCAAACATTTTAAAATTTTTACTTTCTTAATACCCAGTGTCTAAGTATCAGTTAAAGCATGTTTCAGAATTTCTCTTACTACGATGGTTCCTTACATGTCCATGTATGTATCTAACAAATTTACATAAGTGTGTTTGAAGAGCAATAGTAAATAATTAATATTTGCACTTTATGAAAAATGTTATATCATACTATTTATGAAATAATTCATATTTTTGTTTTAATATCACAATACAATTACAAAATTTAATTCTAACTTAATGATCGAGCATTCTAACGAAGACCTCGTTGTAGTGAAACACTTTTTGGGAATCGAACCCACAACTCGCAGACTCAGAGACTAGGATACCACCTACTAGCCTACTGGGGCACGTAATTCATATTTTATATTATGGAAAAGCTATAAAATCATTTCATATTATTTATTATAATATGTTGTTTTTGAAAGTGGTATAAAGTCCATCTGATCCTAAAAAAAACTTCTATTTTTTTTAGATAATTTGTGTAAGGCAAACCCTTAAATATCTCAATATATGAAAAATGTACTTATAGCACTTTCAAAAAACCAGCTCATATGTATGTATTCTCACCAAACCAAACGTTTCGGTTTTTTCTGAAGTCTAACTTGTCGTAACGAATTCGTTAAAACATTGCGGTCTTTGCGAGAAATCAGACTTGTCGTAAGGAATTCGTTAAGACATTTCGGTAGTTAGTTTGAAATCAGACTTTTCGTAACGACATTACGGTAGTTTGAACAAAAAAAATTATAAAACTTTGATTTATATGTAACTAAAAAAAGCCAAAATTGTATTAAATAAAAAATTATTATAAAAACGAAAAAAATGAATAAATTAGTCAAGTGCGAGTTAGACTCACACACATAGGGTTCCGTACTATGTTTAGTACAACTTTAAAAATGCAAGTTGTTAATTTGTTCATGTCTTATGAGTCACCCTTTAATTATAAAATTAAATTCATAATTGCTTCACTGTTGGAACTCCCTTTAAATTTTAGCAATTTTTGTTATAGCGAACATGGTAATACACTATCTATAAAAATATACATGAGCCTACCTATTGCGGTTCAAAAAAAAAAAGGTAATATACGAGAAAAACATGTCACTGATGGAACACCCTTTAGATATTAGTAATTGTTACAGCGGCCGAAGTACAACATCTACTGTAAACATTTAAAGAGCCTACCTATTATGGTTAAAAAAATAAGGCTATTTACGTACAAATCATTTTTCTGTCGGAACACCCTTTAATTTTGTTATTTGCTATGGCGGCCATGTCTCTTTCTATGAATATATCAAGAGTCTAGATATTTCTATTAAAAATAAGTTACTATACGTGAAAAACATGTCACTGTCGGAACACCCTTTAATTTTTAGTAATTTTCATAACGGCCATGGCAACACATCTTCTATACAAATTGGAAGAGTCTACTTATTACGGTTCAAAAAATATGTCGTTTTACATGCAAAAGACGTCACTGTCGGAAAACCCTTTAAATTTTTATTGTTTTTATAGGGGTCATAGTAATAAACCATTTGTGAAAATTTCAAGAGTCTATCTATTATGGTTAAAAAATTAGTCAATGTTTATGCAAATCACGTCACACACACCCTTTAATTTTTACTATTTGTTATAGTGGCCATAGTAATACACCTCCTGTAAAAACTTCAAGAGTCTACCTGTTATCGTTCAAAACTTAGGCCATATACATACATGCAAATCACGTCACTATTGGAACACCCTTTAATTTTTAGGTTTAATATTGTATACTTGTTTATAACGCGAACATAGATTAAATTACTGCCTGCAAATTTTAAGTGAGTGCCTCCTGCTCAAAAAATAAGGACATAAAGGCAAATTACACGTCACGTTTTAGTATTTGTTGCTATAGTGGCTACAGTTACACATCTTCTGTGAAAATTTCAAGAGTCTACCTATTATGGTTCAAAACTTAGGCCTTATACATGCAAATTACACCACTATCGGAACAGCCTTTAATTTTTAGGTTTATTTTTTTAGACTTGTTTTTAAAGTGAACTAAGTTTTAATTAATGTTTGCATATTTTTAATGTATTCTTCCTACAGTTGAAGAAAAAAGAACATATTTGTAAATAACACCTCTCTATCGGAACACCCTATAAGATTAAGTATTTGTTGCTATAGCGGCAACAGCATCAACATCATCTGTGAAAATTTCAAGAGTCTACCTATTATGGTTCCAGAGATAAAAGGCGCTGACAGACGGACAAACATTGTAGCGAAAACAATAGGGTTACGTTTTTACACTTTGTGTACGGAACCCTAATAAATACATGCAAGATGGACAATTGAATTGATTACGGTAAAGTATTGCATTGGATACCATATCGTTAACTTAGCATTATATGCACTTAACATTCAGAGAACGAAGTTCTAGCTTATACGGAGGTACTGACAGAAAATATGCAGTGGCTATTTCTCACCTACATATAGTTACAATTTTGTAGCTACATATCGTTACGATTTCATTACTACATATAGTTGCGATTTCTTTCCTACATATCGTTGCAAAGTCATGTCAACCCTTTCATATAAAAATCGTTACGATTTCGGAAATATTTCGATTTTGTCGAACAGTCGTTTGGTGGGTTATTTGAATTTATCAATGTTAAAGGTTAAAGAAGAAATGTCCGCCATTTATCTTAGAACTGTAATGCCCCATATTTATAGCTAAAAATTAAGATTCTGTATCATTTATGTATATATTTATATCAGTTGCTTTAAAATTTTGTCAATAGTTTCTTGCCTCACTAAATTAAAAAAATAAAATAAAACAGATTAAGATTTATTTTTCAATAAAACATTTCAGCTGGTAAGGCCTAACTTATTTCATGTCAATAAAAATGCAGTTTTATTACATGTTTCTCCCAATTTTAATTACAAACAGTAGCTCTGTTCAGTAACTGCAAATTAGTACTAACACCATATACGGACACCACTACGTGATAAAAGACCAAAAAAAAGACCCCTGTCTCCCAGTTTTGCCCAAAGACCTCCAGGTTTTTTTTTATGGGCCCTCAAAGATGTGGGGCCTAGATGTCATTTTTGCAAAATATTTTCATTTACTCAAGCTCATTTTTTGCAAACCGTTTGGAATTTTGATATACTCTCTGAGGCAAAGTTGTAGCTCTTGTCATAAAGAACAAAAATTGTGAACATATAAAACCAAAAAAACTTCATCTTCGAGGTCAAAATCGCAAAAAACTTTAAAAAATTCATTTTTTTTTTTTACCTTTTTTCCCCTGTTCATGTCCATAGGTAGCAAACCGTTCAAAATTCAAGGAAACAATCAACTACAAAAATGAACCTAAGATCTCAGTAAACAACTTTCTAGAACATATGAACTTCCTAGGAATGATTCCTAACACCGTTTAGGTAGCGCTTAGGTAGCCGCAAAAGTGAAAAATTTCCCGAAAATTTTTTAATTTCATTTGTTTTTTCTTTACTTCAATATTGAGATACTTAAAGCCTTCTCCCGTTCATATGTTCTAGAAAGTTGTTTAGGTTCATTTACTTGCAAGTTTTTGCTAGTAAAATTTTTACTAGCAAGAATTAGTCAAACAGCTGTTCGGGATTTTGTGTTCAAAATATTTTTTTGGAATAATTGTATGAAAAAAGAAATTTTTGCAATATTGAGGAAAATATCAGTATTTAGTAGTAAAAATGATATAAAAGTCAATAAAATTTTGTTGGTATATTGTTTTTCTTTAATTTAGCAAGAATATCAAACGATAAAATTTAGTTTTTCCTTTTTAATTTAGGTCTTTTTGTTTTAAAATAATAAATAGTAAACAAATCAGGGGTGACACATTTATTGCAATTGTACTTTTTTCGGTACAATTCTGATTTTAAAATTGGTATTGTACAGTTTTTAATATATTTTGAACAATAAACATATTTGTGCTTTGGAATATTATTAATGTAAATATTATATAAATTTCTTTAAAATAAGAATGTTTATTAGCACTGACTAACCAAAAATATTAACATTTAAAGATTAAATGCATCATAAACTCTTTGAAAAACTACCCAATATTTTAAAACAATAATTTTATTTAAATTATTATGCTTTTATTTTTGTTGTTTGATTTATTTCTATGGTTTCCTTAAGAATACTATTATCTTTTTACTTCTTTAAATCAACATTTCTGCCTAACAACGGCAGATTACTTTATGTTTGCCCTTTCAGTACAATTACGTTTGAAAAGGTACTATTTTATGGTCTAATCGGTACAAGTTTTAAGTCCTTCCTGACGTCACCGTAGTCTAATTGCTAACTTTTGCTAGTAAAGCTTTCATTTACTTTTTCATATTTAGGAGAGTAATAATGTAAATTTCTGCTAGGAAAGTTACTGAACCGACCTAGTGTTAAAGGGTTTTCAACACTTTTTTTCCAAGAAAAAATTATTATATGTCCTACCTACCACGGTCGGTCAATTTGACCGGGGGACTTATTATTGTATGTACTCAAGTAGAGCAGTTCATATGCAGTTTTGTTGGAATTGCTTATTTGAAGGAGATAAAGTAAAGTATAAAAAGATGGATGTAAATTTATTATTCCTTACATAGTGTAATATTTTGTTGTAGATATTTACCCTAAATATGTGAAAGCGTTTCAAAATTACACAAAGAAGGTCAATAGCAAATAAATAATAAATGGGTTTTCCTATTAGCGAAAGGGGGGAATTCTTTGTTCTAAAGCTGATGGATAGGGGAGAAACATAACAACAGATAATTTTTTTAATGAACGTATTATTAGCCAAAAAGGTAGTTGCAAAAAATTGCAATTGTTAGAACAATCCGTGGAAACAAAAGAGATTTGCCACATTTAGCATCAGAAATAAAAGATAAAATTACTAGATTTTTAAGTAAATTATATAAATCAAATATTACGGCGTATAAAAGTAAGCAAAAAATAAAAGTCCGAAGATAAATCAACAAAATAAGAAGTAGAAGTATAAATAACAACAAACGAATACCGAAAATTATTAGATATTATACTGGTAAAAAATTTGGTTGGTAGATATGATCCAGACCAGATGACTAGGAAATATAGTGTGAAGTCAAAAATTTTAGGTGGCCAATATTTTTCAATATATTGGACCTCGCTGGAATTAATGCCTCAGTTTTGTATAAGGAAACAACGAGAGAAAATATTTCGAGGCAGGAATATTAATTTCAGTTAGCTTCAGAGTTTGGCGATGCACATAAAAAATCACAAGAAGCTTTTACCAACACCTTCCTCAAGTTAAAATTTGTTCGAACGATATACTATCCGAATAAAATTGTCTAAAGATTATAAAACAACAAACACATGTTCAAAGTGTGAATTATCATGAAAATTCTTTATTTTGTGTACATTCATCAACAAATCAACCATTACCTGCACTGAATAATAAAATCGGTAACTTTTTTAAATACCGGTTAATTTGACCGAGCGCGCTAGGAATAGGTATAGAAGAACTGTCGGTAGCTTTAGTGTTAAAGAAAGAAAATAACCCCCGTCTTCATTTGCTATCAACATGTCTTAACAAAAGTCAAATTTCATATAAAAAAACAAGTATTAAAAGTAATGTTTTTTTTTCATACATATGAATTTTCACTTTTGCTAAGGCATGTTAATGTCTAATGGAGACGAGGGGATATGAATTCATTGTTTATTGTTTTGTCATACATTGTTTTTAATTTCTGCGACCTAAAGGCCGGTCGCGGCACATAGAATCCGTCATGAGTTATACTTTGACGTATTCAACTGTTCTCAACACGAAAATTTTATCAAAACAGAGAAAAAACCAATTGATAGCTATCCAAGGCGAATTCATACCAGGTGGAGGCGATGCCTAGCTAATTATTTTTTGCTTTCTTTTTTTCCAAAATCTTGTCAAAAATACATTGTTTTATATCTGCTAGTCTAATGACAAAGTTGTTGTAGTTGTTGCCGTACTGCTCACACCTGGTATGCATTCGCCTTGTACTTATCAAACTGCTTAACGTATGTACGTCAAAAGTTAAAAGTTGCCCAACTTTCTTACTTTGCGTTGACGGAGACGTACTGATTGTGACAATGCTCATAAGAAATCCTATATTTCAACTTTCTTGTTCGTTGAAAAAGACGACGTATAACGTATGACCCCCTATGTGCCCCAGCCTTAAATCCATGATAGATAAAGATATTTTCTTACCTGTTTGATAATTGAAACATATCCATCATATGATCATTGGATACCTGAGGGCCATACTGACGACCATATGTATGTGATCCATAGGATCGATAAGTACCAAAAGGTGCATTAGGATACCACATGTTGGGATGGAAACATCCTGGATTTGAATGTGAATTTGTTGAATAATTTGAAGGTGCTGCTGATGCCGTTGAAGAACGACCCACATCTGAATGATTACCGTATAAAAAAGGGTGTTGCGTATTTCTATTATTCAAAGTTGAAGAATTACGATGGACATTGGGCCGAGCATGGGGGCTTTCTGCATCTGATGGTATGATAGGAAAATTATAATTAAAATGCGTGGCTGAACCGGAAGGTGGTCTGAGCATTAGATCCGAAGGCGTGTATTTCATTTCGGCATCACTTAATTGCTCTGGAGAATTAAGGTGAGCAAATGAATTATCTTGTTCCGCGGGTTGAAATTCGGAAAAGTCTGAGCCGACATGTGATACATTGTCATCTTGAAAGCCAATATCATCCTCTGTTGTATCTCCACCACCATCCGCACCATCACCGCTACTAACCCAACCATTTAGGACTTTTTTAATGTCATCGCTTTCATTTTTACAATTTGTATTCATCTTTATATCCGCGTGCTGCTTGTTTTCCAACTCACTGATAAAGGCGCTATCGAACTCTTCACTTAAATAGGGAATGTCATTGGTTTTGGTTTGTGTCGTTAAATATTCGTTTACTGAAAGATTTGGAAATCTTTTTATATCACGAACATTATTCGTTTGATGGCTGTTCAAAGTGAAGTACATTCTGAAAAAAAAAAAACAAAAGAAAAAAAGGAAACATAGTTATTACAAAGTTATTAAATGTAATTAATTATGAAGATGGAAAAATAACAGACTAACCTAAATAAGTGCGTAAGGCGTGACGCTCTCTTTGAACAAACCTAAATAAGAGCACAATGCGCTCACAGAGATAAAATCTTTCACAAAATAAAACAATAAACGTTTGTTTGCATCGAACTTCACTACCTAACGGTCTGTCAAAATTTGATTTTCCAATCACTGAAGCGTTAAAGGTTTGCTTCATACATTTTGTATGTACGTCTGAGCATTTTTGACAGTTACTTTGCGCTTAATGTGCGTGTTTAGGTTTGGCTGTAAGACAAATTCTGGAACACTACATCCTTGTACAGCATTCTACAAATTTATCTAAAACGTATTATCAATCAAGAATGATACATAAATGATTGAGTCATCCGAATAATTTTGGTCTTTTAATTAGCGAATGCCTAAAGAAACCTGTTTATTTTGATTGGGGCTAACGGGAAATTCGGATGGCGTAAGTAAAATACGTCCGACATTTCTGTTAATTGCATTTCATAAACTGTAAAAAAGGTTAGTTTTTAGAAATTGAAGCCTAAGACTAGTCGATTTCAGCAACTGCCTTGTCATTTGTTAATAAATAAATAATTTCTACGTCCAGATTCTGCCCAGTATCGGAGATATATGTACATATGTATATGTATATTTTAAAATTTTGATTTTAAAAATAAAATGAAATTTTAAAGCGGGTCGACTGGGTATTTAGAGAAGACATAAATCGGGTCACCGGCATAGTGGAATTAGCCTAAGGCTAGTAGATATGCATATCACAGGGCCCTCCTTCGCCGGTATTACCACATAGCACTAAATCGTCGGCAAAGTAAAATAATTATAAATTGGCTATGCTAGCTTCAAACTAATTCGCCTAAATAACACCAGAGGCGCTACATTACTGTTCTAAAAATAATCATCACACTAACCATCTGTCTTATCTACTCCTATCCTTTTCCGAAGGAGGTAACACATTTAATATAGCCATTAATTGCCTGAGTGTTACTTCTCTTTATAAAAAAAAATTGGATTATATGAGCCATATGTGTTACATATATAAGATTTTCTATCTCTATAGTTTAAAATTTTGATTATACACTTGGGGCCAAATTCATAAAAACGATTTTTTTGATTTATAAGACAAATTTTCGTACAAAATTTGTTTATTATAAACCTATAATATTTTATATGAATATGGCCTTTAATATAAAACACTTGTTTTTGTTTTGTTTTTGTCTTGTTTTCTATTGTTTTATTAACAAAACAGTTGTAAAATGTTTGATAAGTTTTTTTTTTAACAAAGTTTTTAAATAAAAACAACAAAATTATGTTGTTATATTTAATTGTTAAAATTAGCAGTACGTTTGCATGGTTTTAACTTCAATGATGAAAAAACCGCATAAAAAATTAAAAATATTATTTTTCGCACACTTTATCATTCGAATTGGTGGAAATTTATCTGCTTATAATTTCATAAAAAATAAAAAAAACTGAATTTATTTAAACTATTGTTCAGCCCAATTTGTGATAGATATAATTTTTCTTTCGACGATATCAGGAAGGAGGTACATATTTTAAGTGATCACCATAACGTAATGGTCTGGGATGCTATTACCTATTATAGCGCTACCAGTTTAGTTTTCGTGAATGAGCGAATGACGGAAAATAAGTACTGAAACTTTTAAGAATGGCTAACACGCAAGGTTTATGGAGAATGCAATTCTCTACAAAGGACGAGCTACTGCCTTATCTAATCAGCCATGCCTGAAATTTTGTTAAATCACATAAAATCTCTCTACATAAAATCTCTCTACAACAAACCCTAATTTTCGACGTTATTTTAACAAAGGAGGGCAAATATAATTTATATAATATTGTAAAATAATAAATATAAATAAAAATAAAACTAGTTAAAACAAAGCATACAATTTGCGTATTATTTCTTTTCATTGAGGTGATGCTTATCTAAGTTAACATTAAAAAGTAGCTATTTTGGGAAAATTATATTAAAGTCTTTTTGTCAAATAATAAACACTGTACAGACTAGATTCCAAAATTTTCATATTTCTAAAAGAACTAGTTGGATGCTCAAAATGTCTGCAACTATATCCAATATGTATGGGGCTATCATATGTTAATTATAATATACCATCCGCAAAAAATACAATAAACACTGGGAAAAAAAGTATGGCCAACCTTTAACTTGAAAACGTACGCTATTCTCACATCGAAAATGTTTTAGTTTATATGCAAGGTACGCGCCTACTGTTTTCATCCAATCTGGTTTTTTTTGCTACACTATAGGTATTAACGCGACAATAATTTTTCACTAAATATGGGAGGTACCACGCCCACTGTTCCAATCCAGTCTGTATCTTGCTTAACTATGCACATTACTCTGAAGGTTACTTGTGCAAAGTTTCAAGACTATACCTATTGTAGTTCTCCAGGTACACGATAATAATTTTTCACTAAATATGGGAGGTACCATGCCCACTGTTCCAATCCAGTTTGTATCTTGCTTAACTAAGCACATTACTCTGAAGGTTACTTGTGCAAAGTTTCAAAACTATACCTATTGTAGTTCTCCAGGTACACGATAATAATTTTTCACTTTGCATAGGAGGAACCACGCCCACTGCCTTATTCAGTTTATATTTTGGTAGACTATACGCATTAACATAGGGGTTACTCGTGCAAGGCTTCAAGGCTTTATATATTGTAGTTCCCCAGGAACAAGATAATAATTTTTTACTTTGTATGGGAGGTACCACGCCCACTATTCCAATTCAGCCTGTGTGTAACTTGACTATGTACGTTAGTATGGTGCGAAATTCCAAGGCGCTACCAAATTCAGTTCTATAGATATAAGATAATAATTTATTACTTTATATGGGGGGTACCACGACACTGTCCCAATCTATTCTATGTTTTTATAGAGTATTCGCATTGGTATGAGGATTACTTTTACCTACTTTCAAGACCATACCTATTATAGTACTCTGTGTAAACGATAATAATTTTCCACTTTGTACGGGAGTTACCACACCCACTGTCCCAACTCATTCTGGATTTTGGTAGATTTTACATATTTGCACAGGGGTTACTCATGCAAAGTTTGAAAGCGCTATCTATTGTAGTTCGCCAGGAACAGGATAATAATTTTTCACTTTGTATGGGAGGTACCACGCCCACAATTTCAATTCAGTCTGTGTTTACCTAAACTATCTACGTTTATATGATGGTTACTGGTGCGAGATTCCAAGGCGCTACTTACTTCAGTTCCCTAGATACAGGATAACAATTTTTCACTTTATTTGGGAGGTACCACGCCCACTGTCCCAATTTATTCTGTATTTTGGTAGACTATGCACATTAGCATAGGAGTTACTCCTGCAAAGCTTGAAAGTTCGATCTATTGTAGTTTTCTAGGAACACAATAATAATTTTTCACTTTAAATAGGAGATACCACGCCCACTATTCCAATTCAGCCTGTGTTTAGCTTGACTATGTACGCTAATATGGTGGTTACTGGTGCAAAATTCCAAGGTGATACCTAACTCAGTTCTATAGACACAGGATAATATTTTTTCACTTTGCTTAGAAGGTACCACACCCACTATTTCAATCCAGTCTATCTTTCTCTAAACTATGGATGTTAATATAGAGGTTAAGGGTGCAAAATTTTAAAGTGCCACGCCCAAGTCGAATATCAAAAAAAAAAAAAATTAGTATCTAATAACAAACTGTGTCAACTTCAGAAAGATCGGTTCACTGGTGTAGACAGCTATAGCTTTCCGACAAACAAACAAACATATTTTGTGCTTTATATACATACATTCTTATATGTATATATAGATGTATACATCAGGACATCAACAATGTGTCAAGAATTCTTTCTTGATGTCATTATGAACAAAATTAAAAGTCAGGGATGTATGAGCGGATTAGAAATCGGACTCCCATGTAACGCCGCGTAATTTTCAGACGGGAGGCGACGGCTACATGGACGAAATCAAACTTAAATATAAAACAATTTTATGGACGCAATTAAGTTTTCGGTTTAAACAAAAAAATATGAAATAGTCTATATAAACATATTAACAGCAACTTCAATTCCTAAGTGCTGTTGTCAAGAAGTCATATAATTGTTTTATTTGTAGCTATTAGGCAGATTATAACTTATTTATATGTTTTACTTTTATAGTCAAGATAATTTAGAAGTATTTTTAAACACACAAGATAATATGAGTATTATCCTCAATTCGGAAATTTCCGAAGAAATTGATAAGTGAACATTTTATTAGAATCTGCTTTTAAAAAGAGAATAAAGTGAAATATAATAATATAGATTGTTTTTGTGATAAATTCCTACAATTAAAATGAAAAACGCTTAAGTTATCAATATGCCACTTTAGGCTCAAAATATCATTGGCGATATAACGTTAAGTCCGATGACAACAGCTTGGGTATTTGTGACTAATCTAAAACCCATAAATGAGTCATAGCAAGATCAACTGAGTAAATATTTGTGGAAGAAAAGGGGAAAACAAGCTGACAACAAGAAAACAAGACGAGAAGCGATTGGATTAAATTAAGAATACAGATAAGAGTTTCTTTGTATTTATAGTTGTTATGTCTGCTTTCCAAAATCTTACACAGGCAAATACATATAACAAAAGGGGTAAATGCGCAATTTGTGTATACGAATCGTGAGTTATCCCTTGAGTACCCTTGGTGATTGAATTGATGATTGCGGCTGCTAGATGGCGCAATTGTTGAGATCTAAACAGAATGATTTATCTCCAAAGCAACTCATTCAATTCAACAATGATTTAAGAATTTAGTCCAATCAACGCTGGGCAAAATAAGTTCGTATAAAATATACAAATTAAACAGCTTCAAATAATATGAAATACTTGCTAGAGATACATACAGTGTCAGAAAAAATAAAAGGCACAACGATTTGCCTATATAGTCGATGTTTTATTACAAAACTTTGAATTCTCATTTTTTTTTATTAATTTACTTATAACGAGGGTATATTACAAATTTATTTTTTTTAACTTTCCTAAGCGAGAAAACTGTTCTGTACGACCCTATTAAATATATATAAAGAGTTTGTCATACAATGTGGCTTTTACCAAAATTTTTGTGAGAATTTTTAAGAAGTGAGATGCTTTGAAACCAACATAATATTGTTACAGAGACTTGTGAATTGAAGAACTGTTTGTTAAAAAGCAATAGTCTGTGCTTCAGTTTTGTCCGACACTGTATATTATATTTTAGGTAAAAAAAAAAATATAAACTATTTTAATAAATTGTGTTTATTGTTTTTTATTTACATACTCATTCTATACGAGACGCTTTTGTTAAATTAAAATGCGCACTTTGTAATGAACTCGCTTTAATTCATTTGCATTCGAATTACAAATTTACATTCATAATCATTTACAAATTCAATTGAGAGATTGATTGAAACAAATTATTAATATTTTTTACTTTTTTATTCATTTTCATTTTATTTTTATGGCTGCGGAAAATGGTGTAATACATACATCTATACTAAATAGCAGGTAGTCCATGCACACATGTCAAATTTTGTTCACAGGAGACCAGGAGTTTTTCTGTTGTCTATCTGTTTGTGTTCGCATCACGTAAAAACTACTGGCTGAATTTTAATAAAATTTTGTGAGGAGGTACCTTAGTATCTCGGTTCAAAAAATAAAGAAAAAGTAGTGAAAGTATGTAATTTTACCGTTACATTGGTACTGCAAACTTGGCTGTACCTTTAATTGTTGTCAGCGGGAATTTTCTAGCACTATTTACAGAACAATAATTTTAGAATTTAGAATTTTATTTAAATATTAGAATTTTATATAAAGCCTATGTTCCTGATTAATTACCCAGGGATGGGTACCTTTATATCAAGTAAAATTTTGTGTGGATTACTTTCAAAGCAAAATCGAACAGAATATTTTAAGAACGCTGCTGCAGGGGCGGGCACAGCTAGTAATACAATAAATTCTTGTTTATCATCTAGTCTATATAGTTTATATAGCTTACGACCTTCATTATCCTCACTTGATCGCGCATGGTTGCTTAAGAATATAAAAAGACTAATATATAGCCTATAAACGTTAAGTGCCTCTACATACATATATTCTTAAACAGATGATATTTAAAATTTCTGTGTTTTGTCATTAGCGCTAGGTGATGTCCTTATATCATAATACCGTATTCGCTTTCCTGTCAAAGGCTTTCGCAGATTCATTTAAGCTTGTCTACAAGACAAGCTTAAATGAATCATACGGAATCATACTGCGAGCGCAGTATGATTCCGTAACTTTTTGTATGTCCAGCACAGTAATTTTAAATTTGAAAGGCTTGATAAATACTATGGGGAGGGTACTCTACATCATTAATTTTTAAGTTTAAAAAATTACGGCCACAAACGACACCAAACTTTCAGATCTCCCAAAAGAGATCATCACTCCAGAAATAGTCAATTATATCAGTGGAATACATATTATTGGACGACCGGAGCATAAATGTGCGTGTGGTGTCTGAAGACAATACACGGGTGAACAGGAGTGTAGTCACTATTACAAAAAGCCATGAATTGGGTTGCAAACTGCATACCCTCCAGATATAGCCATTTGCAAATACTATTTCGTTTTTTTTTTTTAATTTGAGTCTAAGAAAGAGGTCATCATTAAAATAAATGCTTATTTTAAAGGCTTTAGATATTTTATTAATTGAAATAATAACAAGATTACTGTATTCGGCCATGCCGAATCTTATATACCATTCACCATAGTAATGTTAAATATTCCCCTACTCTCTGTTATGTTTCCCAATTTCAAAATAATATATATTCGGTTTTTACCTTTATGATTTTTAACTTCAATATTACAAATATAATATAAAGATATAGAATTTTTTTTGTAAAAATTTTATCGAAACTTTTTTGTTAAAACGTTTTTATAAAACTTTGATCGAAAATGTTTTGTAAAAATTTTCTGTATAACTTTATAGAAAATTTTTTGTAAAAATTTTATCAAAAATTTTTTGTAAAAAGTTGATTGAATTTTTTTTAAATTTTTATCGAAAAATTTTTAATAATGTAATCGAAAATTTTTCGTAAGAATTTTATCGAAAACCTATATGTGTATTGCTTTCTAAAAAGGCATTTACAAAAAACAAAACAGAAAAACCCTACCAATCGATTGGTAGGGTTTTTCTAGCTATCGCGGTCTAATATTTATTAAACAAAAAAGGCTAAATAGAATCATTAAAACCGAAGGTGGGTGTGGTAAGGTGGGAAGGTCTGATGTTACTGAATTGCAGTCCCAAAATTTTCGAAACTATGCTTGGCAGATTGGTGTGCTTAAATTTGCTGCACCTCGTGTGGTGCCTTGGCAAATGACATTTCAACGTCAACACAGACAGACGGACATTGCTTAATCAACTTCTCTATGTATAAGGATCCAGAATATATATACTTTATGGGGTCGCAATAGATATTGTAGAAATTACACACGGAATGACAAACTTATACATATATACCCTTTCCACCTGTGGTGAAGGGTATAAAAACACCGTGAAATCGGTTTTCAGTTTCGATTTTGAATACCTTACATAACACTCAAAGAAATTAAAGATAATTTAGAGGAAATTCTTGACTCATTTACGAAAGCGTGTAAAATTGAGTAAATTAATAAAAACTTAGTCATCATACATCCACAAATAACATATTGAACTTCGTCAGGACAATTTAAAATTGTTGTTATTAAGACTTAGCTGAAAACATTATTGTGACAAATAATTTCTTACCTGACTTATTTTCCAAAGACTTTCTTTTCAAAGACACATGTGATGGGATCGCGGATTGCTTCAAAATTTGGTTGAAAATTGTTTAATGTTCAATAAATTAAAAGTGAATGGCGATGTGCCCAAAATCTCATAAATTTGTTAGTTTTGGTTTAAATATTTAGAATTTATGTATTTTTATACTCTAAATTGAATCGAATTATTTTATTTATTTTTTAAACTTATTGCTCGAAATAAAAACAATATATTTTTGCTAATTTTTCAGTATTAGTCAATGAGGTCAGAAAGTTTAATTCGACTGGAGACAAACTATCAAAAGAAATATTTTAAAATTTTTTATTCTAATGTTGTTGTTGATTCATCTTGGTAAATCATTTTCTAGACCTATTAAATTGTTAAAAAGATACTAAGTTAGAGAATATTTGACGTACTAAGACATGTAGATTTGCAAACAAAAATAATTTGCTTCTCTTCATGTCACACTCATCTTGTCAGCAAATTTGAAAATTTAAGATTTTTTTGCAAGCGAATTGAAAATAAAGTTGTTTTTAATTTATAAATAAATTAAATTTTTCCCGCTTTTTTGGTTTCATTTTCTTTGGTAAAAATAAAAATAAAAATAAAAACAAAAGTAAAATATTATAAAAAATACAATACAAAAGTACACCTTTTTGATCAGATAATTTTGTCTATTAAAATTGTTCTTTTTTGTCTAATAATCGATATTAGTGTTTGGCACTTCTTTAAATTATTATTCAGTTGAATTACTATAAGCACTTTTACACAAAACTTTTACAAAGACTTTTAACAGAAGTTTGTTTTAAAATAATTCACTAAAGTGCGACTACGACTCACACACGTAGGTTTCCGTACTACGTTCAAATGTACAAGATTTTTATTTTTATCACATCTTTTATGGGGGACAACTAATAATTTTATGATTTTATTACTTGTTTTTGAAAATTTTAATTACCTGCTTTTTACGATTTAAAAGATAAGACACAATCATAACTTCTATGCTGACATATTAATGTCATCAAAATTCAGACTTCTAAGGAATACCCTATCATTTTTATTAACTTTATTTTTGATACTTGTTATAGTAGACATTCAGATTAATTATGAATATTCCCGCGGAAATTTTTCCTCTCTCAATGTTTTTTTTCCCGGGAAAAATCTCCCTTATTCTTATCCCCCTGGGAAGCAAAAAAAGGGAGTGAGAAAATCATAATCAGCTGCTTTTGACATTTTATTTTGAGTTTAATAATAGAAATAATAAGTTTTTGTGAATAAATTAATTTGTAGCTTTTAAGTTTGCTTTAAATAAAAATGTACAGCACAGCTTTTCACATGGTTGTGGAAGAACATACTGTTCAGGAAGAGAGTCGAAAAACCACCTAGAAGATTGGAATAAGGCGCGATGTTTCAAATCCGCTGCAATTGTCCCAACCGATGTAATTACAAAATAAATTCCTGTGCTTCAAAGTATAAGATATCTACTCGCCCTAGGTTTGCAAAATATTACCCTGTCAAGAAACCACCTTTCTTACTCAATCTGGTTACATCTAACTCTCAGCCGACCAAGAAGAAATTCGGTGTTAGTCCTGTTATCAAACTTAGTGGCTGTTTGCGCTTTTTTGCAGAAGGGTGATACCAGACTGATTTCTGAACAGAATGTTAGGTTTACTTGACTCAGCAACTTTTAGTAAATTCACTTTTAGCGTTTTGCCAAAATCTCTGAAGTTCTTACTTCTCACCCATAAAAAAATCCACTAGCTTTTTCTGGATGTTTCTACATTATCGTCAGTGATTGTTGACCTGGTGCCATATTCAAATTACGAGTATTCCTACAACAACACTCATAATTTGTTTGTGCATTTTTAGAATTTTAGATAGATTTAGCTACGAGAATTACAGAATATGGCATCTGGTGTCTATTTGTATTTTTTGGCCTTAAAAACAAATTTTAAATCATTGTTTTATATTTATATAAATTTCAAACATATGAGGAAAAAACTCCCAAAAATAGTGAATTATTTTCCCCTTTTTAATATTCATAATTTATATTTTTTCCATCGGAAAAAATTTCCCGGGAAATTTTTATTTATATTAGCAAGAATGTGAGAAAGGAAAAATTTCCCGGGGAATTGTTATTCATAATTTGTATGTACATGAGAATTTTTGATAGTTAGTTTGCGCTCCACCCGCTTATTTAGGTTTGACTGTATAGGGCAGTTTACATGGTCACAGAAGTCTTATGACATGTTTGTATAAATTTATATGTAACGAATCTGTGAGACATTGGAAGAAAATATGAAAATTTGACACTCGTATGGCTCTCTGTTTTTTTTCTAATTTCCCAAAAAAACATTACATCTCATCAGCCCAGGGAGTAATTTTTCTAAGTGGTGACAACTTTTCCAAGCAAATAGCGTCAAAATGACACAAAATAGCTAGATGTAGCCCAAAGCTCCTCTGGCATCATTGATATTTTTGTAAACAATAAAAAAATTCAAAACAGCTGTTTTTATATCTACTCCACACCAACGGTGTAAACGCAAAAATATCAGCCGAAAGTTTTTTAATTTCGATTCTTAAACACGGATCAATTTTGATATTTATTTTCTCTTGGAATATACGTACGTTAGGTCGTACCGTCTAAACCCCCCTTAACGGAACGCCTTTTAATTTTTAGTAATTTCTGTTATAGCGGCCATAGTAATACATCTTCTGTGTAAATTTTGAGATTAAAAAACAAGACCATATAGGTGAAAATTACGTCACTAACGGGAAACCCTTTGATTATTGGTTTTATTTTTTATACTTGTTAATATAGCGATTATAGGTTTATTTGTTGTGCGTAAATTTCAAGAGTCTGCTTCTTCTGTTAAAATTTCCAGTCTATCAATTACGGTTTCCGGATCCCTTTGGGTGTGGAACCTGAGACCAAATAAGAGCTAAGCTACTTATGGTTTTAGACAGAAAAGCTCTAAGAGTCGTGGTAGGTGTGACCACTGGCCAGTGCGTGATTAGAGCAAGAGGTTACCGGTACATCGAAATTCCGTAAGATGTGCGAGGACAAAGAGGAGTTGGATACTGTAGAGCTAGGTGAATAGATAGCTTCTCTTAAGGGTTATCTCTTTCTAAATGCTTAAAAAGACACTTAAATAAGCTAGTATGTTGAAAAAGTAAGTAAATATATATTTACACGATTTTTTATTTTAATTTTGTTGGCATCACTGTTAATTAAAAGCGTTTAAAAGATACTTAAATACCTAAACATATTTTAAACTAAAAATAAAATTAAGGAAAAACAAAAGGTATAACTTACCAGTATTTTTAGCAAGACTCTTAGTTTATCTATAATTAATTTTAGATTTAGTTGTTCCAAACATAAAAACGAAAGTTATTTGTTTTATTGTTTAGCAGAAGGAGAAGAGTTAGAAGGACGGAGAAAACAAACAGCGAATAACGTCTTAACAAGTGTAATTTAAATTGAAACTGTAGGCAAGTAGCAGTTGGTAGAGTAGTAGTGGATTGATAACATTGTTTTTACAATGTTTACGAACAGTCATAGTTTTTATTAATTTATTTTTTTGTTTATTTACTTCTAAAACTACGCTACCACCAACAACAACGTGTTTTTTCCTTCATGTGTTTTGATATACAATTTAGTCATTTTTGTACTTTTTCATGTATGTACATACATACATATGCACATAAAAACATACGTATGTAAGTATGTATTTTATTTATTTATAGTAATTGGTTGTATTTATGAATTATTTTTAAAAAACATTTACTCAACACAAAACTGGTACAGGTGTTTCTATCATTTTGTTTATTTGATTTTTCTCCAGCAGATTGTTGTTGCTTTACACTATTGTATTTTTGATAATTTTAAATGAGTTTAGTGTTTAACTAGTTTTTAGAAGGTTCTAGGTTCTTACATCCCCATGTACATGTGTACATATCATATAAATTGATGTTTGTATGATATTTGTCTATATTTACATTTTCATTTGTTTAGTTTTATGGTATTGTTTATAATTTGTATTTTTGGTATTTTTTTGTTTTATGGCACACAAAATTTTCTTTTTTTGAACTGTAATGTTAATTGATTATTATTTCTTTCTTAATAATTGGTTATTACTAGTTTTTCTGCATGTAGTTTTGGTTTAATATCTGCAAAGACATAATAAGAAAATGTTAAAGTTATAAAAAACAAGTAAGAGTGATATATTCGGACATGCCGAATCTTATCTTACACCATAGTTATGTTTTAACTCTGTAGTGTTTCCCAATTCCACAGTAATATATGTAGATACATTGGGTTTTTACTTTTATGATTTTCAACTTCATTATTACAAATATAATATAAAGATATAGACATTTTTTTGCATAAAATGTTATCGAAAATATTTGGAAAAAATTTTATCGAAAATATTTTGTAAAAATTACATAAAATATTTTTTTTATAAATTTCAAAATTTATCAAAAATTTTTAGTAAAATTTTATTGAAATTTTTTGTGAAAATTTTATCGAAAATTTGCTGTAAACATTTTAACGAAAATTTGCTGTAAAAATTTTATCGAAAATTATTTGGGGGTCATATTGACCCAAATATATATCCAAAGTGGATGATGTTTTTCAAACAATACTACATGTCGTTGCGATTTCGTTCTTATATGTATATCGTTTTCGGTAATATTTCGGTTCCGAAATCGGAAGACTTTGTCCACCAGTCGTTAAGATATCGGAACATTTGGTTTTTTTGGTGTTTACATATACATACATACATACATACATACATACATACATACATACATACATACATACATACATACATACATACATACATACATATATACATGCACGCATACATACATACATACATACATACATACATACATACATACATACATACATACATACATACATACATACATACATACATACATACATACAAACATTTATACATACATACATACATACACATACATACATACATATATACATAAATACACATACATACATACATATATACATGCACGCATACATACACACATACATACATACATACATACATACATACATACATACATACATACATACATACATACATACATACATACATACATACATACATACATACAAACATTTATACATACATACATACACATACATACATACATACATATATACATACATACACATACATACATACATATATACATGCACGCATACATACACACATACATACATACATACATACATACATACATACATACATACATACATACATACATACATACATACATACATACATACATACATACATACATACATACATACATACATACATACATACATACATACATACATACATACATACCTACATACATACATACATATATACATGCACGCGTACATACACACTTACATACATACATACATACATACATACATACATACATACATACATACATACATACATACATACATACATACATACATACATACATACATACATACATACATACATACATACATACATACATACATACATACATACATACACGCATACACTTATACATACAAACATAAAAACGAAAGTTATTTTTTTTATTGTTTAGTAGAAGGTG
Organism: Phasia obesa; assembly: GCA_949628195.1. NCBI lineage: Eukaryota > Metazoa > Arthropoda > Insecta > Diptera > Tachinidae > Phasia > Phasia obesa. The sequence continues at coordinate 127,020,207 of OX451218.1, forward strand.
AAGAGTTAGAAGGACGGAGAAAACAAACAACGAATAACGTCTTAACAAGTGTAATTTAAATTGAAACTGTAGGCAGGTAGCAGTTGGTAGAGTAGTAGTGGATTGATAACATTGTTTTACAATGTTTACAAACAGTCATAGTTTTTATTAATTTATTTTTTTGTTTATTTACTTCTAAAACAACGCTACCACCAACAACAACGTGTTTTTTCCTTCATGTTTTTTGATATACAATTTAGTCATTTTTGTACTTTTTCATGTATGTACATACATACATACATATGCACATAAAAACATACGTATGTAAGTATGTATTTTATTTATTTATAGTAATTGGTTGTATTTATGAATTATTTTTAAAAAACATTTACTCAACACAAAACTGGTACAGGTGTTTTTATCATTTTGTTTATTTGATTTTTCTCCAGCAGATTGTTGTTGCTTAATTGTTGTTTCTTTACACTATTGTATTTTTGATAATTTTAAATGTGTTTAATGTTTAACTAGTTTCTAGAAGGTACTAGGTTCATACATCCCCATGTACATGTGTACATATCATATAAATTGATGTTTGTATGATATTTGTCTATATTTACATTTTCATTTGTTTAGTTTTATGGTATTGTTTATAATTTGTATTTTTGGTATATTTTTGTTTTATGGCACACAAAATTTTCTTTTTTTGAACTGGATTTAATGTTAATTGATTATTATTTCTTTCTTAATAATTGGTTATTACTAGTTTTTCTGCATGTAGTTTTGGTTTATTAATTTAATAAAGACATAATAAGAAAATGTTAAAATTATAAAAAACAAGTAAGAGTGATATATTCGGACATGCCGAATCTTATCTTACACCATAGTTATGTTAAATATTCCCTTACTCTGTCGTGCTTCCAAACTCCACAGTAATATATGTAGATACATTCGGTTTTTACTTTTATGATTTTCAACTTCATAATTACAAATATAATATAAATATACAGACATTTTTTTTTGAATAAAATGTTATCGAAAATATTTGGTAAAAATTTTATCGAAAATATTTTGTAAAAATTACATAAAATATTTTTTTATAAATTTTATCAAAAATTATTAGTAAAATTTTATTGAAATTTTTTGTGAAAATTTTATTGAAAATTTTTTGTAATGTTTTTGTCGAAATTTTTTTTTTTAAATTTTATCGAAAATTTTTTGTATTAGAAATGTTATTGAAAATATTTTGTAAAAATTTCATCGGAAATTTTTTGTATAAATTTTATAGAAAATTTTATTGAAATTTTTTTGTAAAATTTTATCGAAAAATTTTCGTAAAAATTTTATCGAAAAATTTTCGTAAAAATTTTATCGAAAAATTTTCGTAAAAAGTGTATCGAAAAATTTCCGTAAAAATTTTATCGAAAAATTTCCGTAAAAAATTTATTGAAAGTTTTTTGTAAAATATTTTATAGAAAATTTTTGTAAAAAATTTATTGAAATTTGTTTGTATTTTATCATAAATTGATTGTAAAAACTTTATCGAAAATTTTTTGTAACAATTTTATTTCAATTTTTTTGTAAAAATTTTATGGAAAATTTTTTGTAAAAATTTTATGGAAAATTTTTTGTAAAAATTTTATCGAAAAATTTTTTGTAAAATTTTATTAAAAATTTTGTAATAATTTTATCAAAAATTTATCGAAATTTTTTGTAAAAATTTTATTGAAAATTTGCTGTAAACATTTTAACGAAAATTTGCTGTAAAAATTTTATCGAAAATTATTTGGGGGTCATATTGACCCAAATATATATCCAAAGTGGATGATGTTTTTCAAACAATACTACATGTCGTTGCGATTTCGTTCTTATATGTATATCGTTTTCGGTAATATTTCGGTTCCGAAATCGGAAGATTTTGTCCACCAGTCGTTAAGAAATCGGAACATTTCGTTTATTTGGTGTTTACATATACATACATACATACTTACATACATACATACATACATACATACATACATACATACATACATACATACATACATACATACATACATACATACATACATACATACATACATACATACATACATACATACATACATACATACATACATACATACATACATACATACATACATACATACATACATACATACATACATACATACATACATACATACATACATACATACATACATACATACATACATACATATATACATGCACGCATACATACATACATACATACATACATACATACATACATACATACATACATACATACATACATACATACATACATACATACATACACGCATACATACACACATACATACACACATACATACATATTTGTCTATTATAATTTAATTTAATTTAATTTTTACATTTAAAACCATTAATTAATTATCAACATTTTGTGAACAAACTGAAAAGGGAACATTAACAGAAAAGGGAGACTATTTTTAGAATGTTTTTTTTTGTAATTTTAATTTGTTTTTTAGTGCTGTCATATACAGTGTTGTTTAAAACATTTGCAATAAATAAAATTTTTTTATTGGACACTAAAATTTTTAAAGTTATTTCATTAAATTAAGATTTTTTATTAGATTCGTGGTGTTACCACTGCTCCCGTACGCGTAGGTTAATTTTATAATTAAAGTTTTTCAAATAAATTTTATACTAAACGAGATCAATTTAAACTCAATGTGATATAAATAAAATAATTTTTCTTTATATGTGAAAATTTTTTGTAAAAAGAAAAAAATAAATTTTTATATAAAAAAGTCTGGTTTCATTTATGGCAACATTGTTTCATTTATTCCTACTTTGATTCTATTTCACGCTAATAGTCTAATGGCTTTGTCTCATAACTTGGCTATAAAGTTGCCCTTAAAGCTAACTTAAGTAAAAGTGAACTATAAAGTAAGATTTATCTATTTTTTCTCTTCACAGCCTATTAAAGTTCGGGCAAATGTTTGGTAACGGAATTTTTGACATTTTATGCTTTTTAGAATATTTTACAAACACGACTGCATGATTTTTAGGGTTCCGTACACCAAAGGGTAAAAACTAAACCCTATTGTTTTCGCTACAATGTTTGTCCATCCGTCTGTCTCTGGTACCGTAATAGGTGGATTGTTGAAGTTTTCACATAAGTTGTATACCTGTTTCTGCTATAGCAACAAATACTAATACTTATAAGGTGTACCGATAGAGACGTGATAATCACGTATATGTGTTTATTTCTTGAAGGTATAGGAGGCATACACTTAAAATTTACAAACAGTAATTAAAACTATGTTCGCTATATAAACATGTATAAAAAATAAACCTAAAAATTAAAGGGTGTTCCGATAGTGATGTGATTTGCATGTATATGGTTTATGGTTTTGTACCATAATAGTTATACTCTTGAAATTTTCACAGAAGGTGTTTAACTGCGGCCGCTATAGCAAAAAATACTAAAAATTGTAGGGTGTTCCGAAAGTGATGTGTTATCTGCGTTTATGTCTTTATTTCTTGTAGGAGGCAACCATTTAAAATTTGCAGACATAATTTAAAAATATGTTCGCTTTATAAACAAGTATACAAAATTTAACCTAAAAATAAAAGGGTGTTCCGATAGTGACGTAATTTGCATGTATATGGAATAAGTTTAGAACGGTAATAGGTAGACTCTTCAATTTTTTACAGGAGATGTATTACTATGGTTTTTATAACAAATAGTAAAAATTAAAGGGTGTTTCGACAGTGACGTGATTTGCATTTATATGACCTAATTTTTTAACTATACCAGGTAGACTCTTTGAATTTAACAATAGGTGTATTGATATGGACTTTACAACAAATAGTAAAAGTTGCCGTCTGCGTCGTGATTTGGACGTATCTATATGGACTTATATTTGGAACCGTAATAGGTAGACTCTTGAAATTTTTACAGTAGATGTGTTGCCATCGCCGCTATAATAAGTAAAGGGAGCTCCGCAATAACACATTTTTCACTTTTATTGTCTTATTTTTTCTACCGCAATAGAAAGGCTGGTGATAGTTTCATAGAAAGTGCTTATATTTGAATAGTAATACGCTGACACTTAAAATTTACGCAGATTTTATTTTACAATATCTACTGTAACAAGTAAGGAAAATAAATTTAAAATAAATGTCGCAAATTTGAGGAATTTGACCTTTTTTTTAAACGTTATAGGCAGACACTTGATATTTACACAGGGTATTTAGTATTATGCCCTAGTATAAAAAATAATTAAAATTTAAAGGGTGCCCCATAAGACGTGAAAAATTTAAAACTAATATATTGAAGTTAGTCTGACTGACACTTGTCTGATTTATTGTTTCTACTTTTGTAAAAATGAAAGGAAAAAATGAAGTTTATTAAAAGATACTTGTATTTAAACCACCCGGTACGTTATGATTAAATAATTATTTCTATTAATATCAAATTACTTTTGGTAGAACGAAGAAAACAAATACAGCGCTATATGTTGTGTTGTTTTAACATAAAAACTTGTTGAACCTTTTTATATCTAAATTGTTATTTCGTATCTAAATTGTTATTTAACTTATTCGAACTTATTTGAACAAGTTAATTAACATTTAAATGAGCTGTCTAGTTTGTGACGTAAGTGGCGTAAGTCCCTTTATGTTAAAGTTGAGATATTTATAGATTTGGGTTTTAATTTTAACAAATTTCACCCATTGGTCTCTAGTAATCTAATTGAAAATCATACATTAATAAACGATTAACAGGTTTATTTAAAAATATATCGAACTTTCGATAACAATAGAAGTGGTGAACATATGTCAATACTAACCTTTAAACATCACGTTAGTTTCAAGGAGATGCAAAGTAGGCGCATAGAGAAAAGAAATAAATATGTACATCAAGTGCAATTTGTTGTTACAGTGGCCTTAGTAATACAACTTCCGTGAAAACTTTAAACGTCTACCTATTAAGGTTCCACAGTAGGAGATTCTGATTGACAAACAGATGGACAGACAATGTAGAGAAAACAATACGGCAACGTGTATACTCTTTGGATACGAAACCGTAAAAATGTATATGCTTTTTTAAAAATAAAATAAAATATAATTTTTATTAACTTAATAAATTTTTTTTGTTAACTTAATAAATTTTGTTTTGCCATAAATAAGTCATCAGTCAGGTATGAGATGGAAAACAATCGATTTTAAAACAAAAGGTGTGATGAATTTCGATAGATTTTGAGAATTAATTTTGAGGCAATCTCTTAATATTTGGTTTTGAAATATATACCAGAAGGTAAAAATCAAACAATAATTAAGAATTTAGACAAAAATAATATTATGAAAATAAAAATACAAAACGACAAAAAGAAGTTCATCACAACCATTTTTAACTCGATTCGTTTTCAAAATCGATTTCTATCACAAACCTGATTATTTTTGTTATTATTGTATTTAAATTAAAATACTAATATTATTAAATTTAAATTAAAAATATAATTAAAATAATTACATTTCCAATAGATCTATCTGCCAGAAACCAGAAATCAGATTGATCATGTTGTGATAGACGGAAGGCATTCATCCAGCGTGTTGGACGTACGATCAATCCGTGGAGCAAATATTGATTCGGACCATTACCTTGTGGGCGCAAAGGTTCGCACCCTGTTAAATGTTGCGAGAAACGTACGGTCTGACACAGCGCGGAAGCTGGACGTCGGGAAGCTGCAAACACAACAGACAGCAATAGCATACTCCACTCAACTGACCCAATTGCTTCAAGAAAGCACTCCTTGTCCCGATAATATTGAAGAGCAATGGCAAATTATAGCCCACTCTATGGAAAACTCCGCAAAATCCGTACTTGGGTATCAGAAGCCTCTCCCAAGAAACCCATGGTACGACCAAGAGTGGCGTAATGCTACTGAAGCGAAAAATGCCGCATACAGGGCAACCCTGCATTCAGTAGCAACACGTAATGCAAGGGAGAGGTATCGGGAGAACAGGAGAAGGGAGAATCGCCTATTCCGCAGAAAAAAGAGAGAAATGGAAAAGCGTGAGTGTGAGCGAATCGAGATGTACAGGAGTCAGAATGAAGTCCGAAAATTCTACCAAAGAGTGAAAAAACAAACTGATGGCTTTGGTACAAGCATATCCTCCTGTAAAGATGAAGAAGGTAATCTGCTGACAGATACTGAGTGTGTGCTGAGGAAGTGGAGGGAACATTTTTCCACACTATTGGTATCAGATAGTAGCGGTGACGAAGATACCCTAGAACCAATCCCGGATGACGGTATTGAGTGTATACCACCTAGCCAAAATGAGGTCAAAGTAGCAGTTACTCGGCTGAAGAATAATAAGGCAGCAGGAGCCGATGGGTTACCAGCCGAACTATTTAAGACCGGAGACGACACGCTGATGAGGTGTATACATCAGCTGGTTTGTTCAATTTGGTTAGAGGAACGCATACCCGATGATTGGAACCTCAGCATATTATGTCCCGTGCACAAAAAAGGAGACAAGACAGTATGCGCCAACTACAGAGGAATAAGTCTCCTTCCCATCGCATACAAAATACTTTCCAGCGTACTGTGTGAAAGATTAAAATCTAAAGTTGGCGAGATAATTGGGCCATATCAATGTGGCTTTAGACCTGGTAAATCCACCACCGACCAGATATTCACCTTACGTCAAATCCTGGAAAAGACCCAAGAAAAACAGATCGACACCTACCATCTATTTGTCGACTACAAGGCTGCTTTTGACAGCCCCATTCGTTCAAAGGTGTTTCAAACCATGTCTGAGTTTGGTATCCCTACAAAATTAATACGGCTGTGCAGGATGACCTTAACTGATACGCGATCTTCAGTTAAAATAGGAAAAAACCTCTCCGAGTCATTTAGTACCAAACGAGGTTTCAGACAAGGCGATAGTGTATCGTGTGACCTTTTTAATATCCTGCTTGAAAAGGTTATACGGGATGCGAATGTGAATAGAACTGGCACGCTATACACTAAACAACACATGTTACTCGCTTACGCTGACGATATAGACATCATGGGTCGAACATTGCGAGCGGTAACTGCCACCTTTGAAAAAAATCGAAAAAAAATCTGCCAAAGTGGGTCTGGCAGTAAACGGCGATAAAACCAAGTTGATGGTATCAACGCACAAGACGTCCAGTAGACTCGGGCAGACAGTGGAAGTTGAAAACTACAACTTTGAGGTAGTTAGCGATTTTATCTACCTCGGTACCGCCATCAACAAAACAAACAACATCAGTTTTGAGATAAAGAGAAGAATAATACTGGCCAATAGATGCTACTTTGGACTAGGTAAGCAGTTTAAAAACAAGGCCACCTCTCAACAGACAAAAATCACTCTCTACAAGACACTGATACTACCCGTGCTATTGTATGGTTCCGAAGCATGGGTACTTGCGAAAGCAGATGATGCTGTGCTTGGAGTGTTTGAGAGAAAAATTCTTCGAAAAATCTATGGACCAATCTGCGTTGGCGGAGAATATCGGTGTCGTATGAACCATGAGCTGTATACCGACATAGACATAGTCAAACGTATCAAATTACAACGATTGCGTTGGCTAGGTCATGTTGTGAGAACGAATGAAGATGCTCCAGCTAGAAAGTCATTTGAATACGAACCTGGTGACGGTTCACGCAGAAGGGGAAGACCGAAACTTCGATGGAAAGATCAAGTTGAGGAAGACATCTCGAAACTTGGTGTCAGAAACTGGAGAAGAAGCGCAGAAGATCGAGGCGCTTGGAAATCTATTTTACGTTCGGCTACAGGAACAAATGTTCTGTAATAGCCACATAAGTAAGTAAGTATCGCGTTGTGGTTTGAAAAAACGACTTATACCACTTTCAAAATATATCGCCAAAATACCTTTTAAATTTTAGTGGTTGCTTGTCTACAAAAAAAGTAACAAAAATGTATTAAAAATGTATTAAAAAACGAAACTGAATAAAAATTATGAAAACTATTTTTATCAGCAACACTAAAAAAAGTTAATATTCATATTCTAAAAAAAATATTTTTCAAAGTTAAAAATAAATATTATTCAACAAGCAGAACACTAGATCTGAAATATTGCTTCATTTGCATGAAAGCTTTCTTTCTTTATTTATATATGTATTCATTTTTATGTTGGCTTTTTGGTAAATTGAATTTACTAAATTCATAAATATTTTTATCAATTTCTTCAAAATAAAAAAATTTCACGATTATAATAAAAACGATGTTTTTTCAGCTGTCAAATATTAATTGAGTAAACTCAATTGATCAATTGTGAACACTAAATTGAACTGCTCAGACATGTTTTTAAAAATAGTTTTTTTTCCTCTTCTGTGAATTTTTAGTTGTGTCTGTTTTTGATTTATAGTGCGATATGTATAGTGAACCAAAAAAAAAAGTTTTATAGTAAATTCTCCTTCTTCAAGTCAAAGTATCTCCATGAATTTTTAAGGTAATAAGCTAAAACCAATAGCAATTTAAAGGCAAATTAATCAGCTTAAAAAAAAACTTTATTAAATTAAAAAAATTCATAACAAATCCCAAAATAACTTTTTTTCGTTACACGCAAAGAAAACATGGTTGAGGAATCCATAATCTAAGAGCAACATATTATGATTAAATTATATAGTTATAGTCAAACCACATTATTATTAAATATTATAATATTATGGTTAAAAACTATGAAATATATATATATATATATATATATATATATATATATATATATATACATATATGTTCCTTTCACTCCTCGAGGGACCATAGGGCATGTAGTATATAATTTTGGGAAAAAAAATTTCCACACATTTTTTTACAATGTTTCTTATTACTATTTTACAAAACAAAAATTTTTCAAATCCGATGAAAAAAAAATAAACAAATTTAACATATTTTGTTTATTATTCATATATTATGTTTAAACGTACTACGTTATTTTTGAACATTTATAAAACTTTGGGTATAGTTGGAAGTTTACCAACCATTTAATGATTAAATATTAACCAAAACTTACTTTTCGTGACCAAAGTAACGAAAATTGGTTCATCTCAATCATACATTGTTACAGAGAACATAATGTGATTCCTGAGCCCATACTATAACCATGTTTTTTCTTTGCGTTTAAGTTCTGAAATAAGTGCTAGCAATTAATACAGTCGAATTTGGTCGAAATGGCGGTTTAGACAGTACGACTTTTACGTATGTAAATTCCAAGAGAAAATAATATCAAAATCCTTGTTTGAGAAATGAGAGTAAAAATCGTACGATTGATTTTTTTTGCGTTTACATCATAGAGTAAAATATAGAAAAACAGAAACAGCTGTTTTGAGTTTTTCCATTGCTTACAAAAATTTCAGTGATGCCAGTTGAGCTTTTTTTGGGCGTTTTTTAGGTCATTTTGATTTTCGATTTGCCTTTGAGAAGTTGGCATCACTTAGAAAAAGGCAACTGATGAAGTCCGATGGCTTTAAAAAAAATCATAAAATAAAGAGAGTAATACTACCGTCAAATTTTCATCCGTATTTTCTTTCAATGTTTCTCAGATTCATTACATTTTATGTTTATACCACGGCAACAACTACAACAAAACAACAACTTTGACATTCTACTAGCAGATATAAAACAATGTATTTTTGACAAGACATTAGCAAAAAAATGGCACCAAAAATAATTAGTGCTCCTTCACAAAATTTGACATGTCGTACCACTTCTGTGGCCTACATGGTCACAACCGTCCTTTTGAAATTGAATTTCTAGTTCACTCAAAAAAAAATTAGCTTTAATAAAAATCCGCTTAACATAATCACATTTTGTTTCCACTTATTTAAACGACACAAACACTTAAGAGAAACGCTTAAGAGAAAAATAATTAAGGAAACGGCGGCGAAATACTGTATAGCGGCGACCTTTCATTTTATTTTAATCTCATACTTATGTGTATCTTTGAATCTGCATGAAAAATTTCAGTCTTCTCTAATTTTTATCGCAGGTTTAAACTTAAAATTATAGGGTGTTTCCATAGTGACGTGATTTTAGTATATATGGCCTTATTTTTGAACAGTCATAGGTTGACTCTTGAAATTTTTAAAGCAGATTTAATGCTATGGCCGCTAAAATAGCAATTACTAAAAATTAAAAAGAGTGTGTTCGCTATAACAACAAATATATTAAAACTAAAAAATAAAGAGTGTTTCAAAAGTGACGTGAATTTACGTTTACACAGAGTATGTTTTAAAATGGCTACTATTGCAATAAGTAGCTAAAATACAATTATTAAAAATGCAAGGGTGATTCCAATAAGATACAATTTGGACGAATCTAACCGTATCGTGTAGACGTTATAGGCAGATACTTAAAATTTAAACTGGGTATGTATGCTGGCTACAAGTATAAATATGAATTAAAAGTCAAAGGGTAATCCTTTTTAATTGCTTATCTTTTAAATTTTGTTTAAAGCAATTAATAACAACATCAAATTAAAAATGGAAGGGGAAATGAATAAGTTAATATCTAGTACTTTGAAAGTTGTATTGAACAAAGTACGAAACTCTATGTTTGTGAGTCTGATTCGCATTTGACCGATTTATTTTATTTTTAGATTATATACTGAATCGTAGTGTGTGGATATTAAATAATTTCGGAAATTCCGTGTGAACTTTACGGTTTCCAGCCAACACTAGGATCCCGCCTAAACGTGCAAATTTTGTTTCTGCAATTTTCGTAAATTCTCTTTTAAAATTGCACTCGTGTTAATACATTGAAATTTTTATTTTTGATGGCTTTTAACAGCAAATAAAATATTTATTAAATTAAATTACAATTAATAAAAAATAAAACAATACAAACAATACAAATTTTTGTTAACACTAACATGTTGGTAGTGCATTTTTATTTTATAGAAAAGAAAAGCAAAAAAAAAAACAGGAGAATAAAACCATATTGTTTATATGAGACATGTGGAATGTACAAAACAAGTTAAAAAATAAATAAAATTAAAAAGAATATTTTCTTCGTACCTTTAGTAGCGGTTTATTTATTTAGTTTAAATAAACACTTAAACAAATCATTACAGAAGGTTTTTTAAATGATAAGGAAATAAATTTATTTTTGCATTGCCCTCATTGTAAAGGAAATAAAAAATAAGAAGCCATTTAACATTTCTCTTGATGGCATGTGTAGATCGTCAGCATAACAATAAGAACAAGCCGCAACAATGTCAAAAACACAATTTTACAGAAGAATGTTTTTTTTTCTTTTTTAATATGTTTGCTTTAAGTCCAGTTATTGACTTGGAATTAAAAAAAGTATTGTTTTGTTTGATACACATATTTATGTATGTAATGGAACTGGTTTTATTTTCGTATTTCTAAGATAACGGCTGTTTGGTCGTTTAAGCTGTGTTCACTGTCACTTTACCGAACAACTAACAAAAATCACTGAAATAACTCTCCGTTAACGTTTTTAGGGTTCCGTAGCCAAAAGCTAAAAACGTACCCCTATTGTTTACACTACAAACGGACACACGAATAGACATCGTAGAGATATTAATAGTGACCCTTTATTTTACTTTGTAACATCGTCGTCACTCTTGACCCGAAATGACTTTGTATTTACGTCGCACATAGGGGTATTGTGCCAATCTAGCCGGACATTATTTTTTTTAGCTTATACTGGCTCTGAAAATTTACTGAGTGCTCCTAGATTACTGAAACTTGGCAGAAAAATCTTCTATAGTCAGCCTATGTCTATAAAGTTATAAAATAAGAAAAATCGGACCAACGAGAAAACAAGTTCCCCTTAGAAGAACTAATCCTACCTCTGAAAAATTCAATTTTTTTTTAAGTTTTTTAAGGATAAGAACATTTAAAATCGAACAAAATACTGCAAAGATGCTGACGAAGTGGCGGGCACAGTTAGTATAATAAAAAGCTATAGCATTTTTTTTTGTTTTTAAAAATTTAATTTTCGATTGTTAAAATTTTATTGAAATTTATTAAATTTCCTAAATTTTATCGAAGATTTTTTATTAAAATTTTTTGAAAAAATGTTATCGAAATTTCTTATCGAAAATTTTTTGTAAAAATTTTATGGAAAATTTAGTGTAAACATTTTAAAGAAAATTTTTTGTAAAAATTTTATAGAAATTTTTTTTTGTAAAATTTTATATAAATTTTAATGTAAACACTTTTTCGAGAATATTTTGTAAATTTTTTGTAAAATTTTATAGAAAATTGTTTGTAAAATTTTATAGAAAATTGTTTGTGAAATTTTATAGAAAATTGTTTGTAAAATTTTAAAAATTTTATCAAAACTTTTAAAAATTTTATCAAAAATTTTAAAAATTTTATCAAAACTTTTAAAAATTTTATCAAAAATTTTAAAAATTTTATCAAAAATTTTAAAGAAAATTTTTTGTAAAATTTTAAAGAAAATTTTTTGTAAAAATTTAAAAAAAAAATTTTTTGTAAAAATATTATCGAAATTTTTTTTATAGAATTATTATTATAAAGAGAATTTTATAGATTTTTTTTTGTAGTAATGTTATAGAAAATTTTTTTGTAAAATTTTATAGAAATTTTTTTTGTAAAATTTTATTGAATTTTTTTTTTTTTGTAAAACTTTTATAGAAAATTTTTTGTAAAAATTTTATAGAATTTTGTTTTTTGTAAAAATTTTATAGAATTTTATTTGTAAAAATTTTATAGAAATTTTTTTTTAAACATTTTATAGAAAATTTTTTTTGTAAACATTTTATAGAAATTTTTTTTTAAATTTTTTAGAAAATTTTGTTTGTAAAAATTTTTTAGACAATTTTTTTTTATAAAAATTTTTTTGATTTTTTTTTTGTAAAAATTATATAGAAAATTTTTTTGTAAACATGTTATAGAAATTTGTTTATCAACATTTTATAGAAAAATTTTTTTGTCAATATTTTCAAGAAAATTTTTTGTCAAAATTTTAAAAAAATTTTTTTTTGTCAAAATTAAATAGAATTTTTTTTGCAAAATTTTATAGACATTTTTTTTTTTTATTATTAAAATTGTATAGAATTTTTTTTTTTGTTAAAATTTTATAGAAAATTTTGTTTGATAAAATTATATAGAAAATTTTTTCGAAATTTTTCTATACAATTGTATAGAAGATACAAGAGTATCTTCTTGTATCTAAGTATATTAGATACAAGAGTGCTGATGACGGACGTGGCTGTCTAGAAAATGTGCATTCCGCTCGTGCTGGTGTCTAAAAATTAAATTTTTCCAATTTTTCTTTAATATTATCACCTAATTTGTAATTTAATTAATTCTTTCTTAGAGAGAATAAAAACGAATTTAAGCTTGATTATAAAATTTCATTGTATGTAATACATAAACAGTTCGACTAATAATAATTAAAATTTTTTTTTTTAATTTTGTCCTAAATTTTTGTAAAAATTTTACAGAAATATTTTTAAAATGTAACGCCTTCCTGCAATCTATATTGCGTTAAAATGGTCAAACTAAAGCACATGTATTGACCACCCCAATGAAATGAATGAAATTAAACAAACTTATATCTACTCTTTCCACCTGTGGTGCAGAGTATAATAAACAGTCATCGATAAATGTTGATGTCGACGAAGGAAGTACCAATTTAAACCCCTCGACACAAAACGTCGTCGTATTGGGTGGACGATATGGAATAGAATAGGGATGAGTATTACGTTTTTACCGTTTGGGTACGGAACCCTAATAACATAAATAAGGCGCAACCATTTTTTTTTTTTTTTTTTTCAAAAATCGCCAATGCAGTAAACCACACAATATCAGACTTATTTTAATAAAAATAAACTATTTTGAGAAGGAATCATGCTTTTAGACCATTGTCTGCATAGATGTGTAGTTTAGTTAAGAATTATGAAATTGTTTTTCTACAATTAGCATTGCAATAGTGATAAAAATACGTTGGGACATTTAGCATTCAAAATTTCATGGTAGGGTATTAAATAAGGTTAATAATTGTACCAAATTTAAATATACTGATGTCTTTATAAAAGAAATTAAATTTGCATTTACAGTTACATTTGTGTTCTTGTTTTTGATTGTTTTTTTTATAATAAAAAAAAAAAAATAATTACATGTTAAAAAAAATTTATATTTTTAAACAGCTTTAAAACCAGTCCAGGTATTAAGTTAAGCAGCTTGTAAACACGTACAAGTTCAACAGAAAAAAAAAAACAATGTTGCTAAGAAAGTTGAACAGCAGATACACAGAATGATTATAGAATTTTTATTAAAGAAAACAAACAAAAAAAGATACATTTTAATGCACATAATTAGTTGATTTACTTTACAGACAGCAACAAGAACATTAAATAATCAAATACAACCAAAATAATGTTTAACATGAAAGTTATAATAAAATATGTTTTTGATTTACAAACAACCAAAAGTTATATCTTTTTTTGTTAATTTGTACACTCATCCTTCTGGTTGTACGTTTCAACTTAATCGATATTTCAACATTGATAAGTACTGACCTGGATACCTTTTTCCCGAAAAAAAACGGTATTTTATTAATTTTTTGTTTTGTTTGTTTAATGTTAAATGACTTTAACTTAAATACAAATTACTATCATGTTGTAATCAGTAGCAGATAGATAAAAAAATTTGGAAACAATAATTCTTTAAAGCATCTGCAGTAAAAGCTTTTAATAAAATCTTTCAATTAAAAGCTTAAAAAATTTCCATTGATGATTTTTCTACGCTAAAAGTGTTTTTTATCATATATATTTTACTAGCTATTCCCGTTGCGCTTCGCTACACCCAACCACAAAAAATATAATAAACACTTGGCAGAAAAATATGGCCAACCTTTAACTCGAAAGCACACTCTATTCTCACGTCAAATATGTTTTAGTTTATATGTAAGGTACGACGCCCACTGTTCCCATCCAATCTATTTTTTGCTAGACTATACGTATTATCACTATAATAATATTTTTTTTTTAACTTTTTATGGGAGGTACCACTCCCACTATCCTAATTCAGTCTGTAATTTGTTAGACTATGCACATCAGTATAAGGATTACTCGTGCAACGTTTCAAGGCTCTATATATTGGCAGTTTTCTAGGTACAAGATAATAATTTTTCACTTTGTATAGGAAGTACCATGCCAACCATTCCACTTCGAATTGTGTTTTTCTCTACACAATGTATCTTAATATGGGGGTTACTGATGCAAAATTCCAAGGCGCTACAAAGAATCTGGATAATTTTTTACTTTGTATGGGGGGTACCACGCTCACTGTCCCAATGTTTTTCTAGAGTATACGCATAGGTATGGGGGTTACTTTTACCTACTTTCAAGACCATACCTATTATAGTTCTTCAAATACAGGATACTAATTTTTCACTTTGTATGGGAGGTACCACACCCACTCTCACCTTTCATTCTGTATCGTGCAAGGATCTACTTATCTATTGTAGTTCGCCAGAAACACTGCACTAATTTTTCACTTTGTGTGGGAGGTACCACGTCCACTATCCCAATTTATTCTGTATTTTGGTAGATTTTACACGCTTGCACAGGGGTTACTGATGCAAAGTTTCAAGGAGCTATCTATTGTAGTTCGCCAGGAACACGATAATAATTTTTCACTTTGTATGGGAGGTACCAGCGTGGTACCAGCGTGGTACAAATACTCGTGCGAAATTCCAAGGCTCTACCTATTGCAGTTCCCTAGATACAGGATAATAATTTTTCACTTTGTATGGGAGGTACAACGCCCACTATTCCAATTCAGCCTATGTTTAGCTTTACTATGTACGTTAATATGGGGGTTACTGGTGCGAAATTCCAAGGTGCTACCTAATTCAGTTCTCTAGATACAGGATAATGTTCTTTCACTTTATATGGGAATTACCACGCCTGCCATTCCAATCTAGTTTATCTTTCTTTAAAATATGTATGTTAATATAAAGGTTACTGGTGGAAAATTTTAATGCGCTACCTATTACTGTTACCAAGCTACACGATGATAAAAATTTATTTTGTATTGGAGGTGCCACGCCCAAGTCGAATATCAAAAAAAATAAGTATTCTATTTTACCAACCGTATATCTAGTAACAAACTGTGAAAATTTTAGAAATATTGATTCACTGGTGTAGGCAGCTATAGCTTTCCGACAAACAAACAAACACATTTTGTGCTTTTTATAAAGGGTGATCCATTGAGAGGTATTTTTTCAATAGCCTTTTTAGACATGTCATGCTGTCATGTTATTTTTGTTTAGTACTGCTTGGCATTTCATAATGGAAAGATTTACGCCTGAATCGCTTCGCTGTATAGACTCTTGAAAAGTTCCAAGAAGATCCGACGTTTTCGAGGCAAATTTTGTTTAGCGATGAGGCCCATTTCTGGCTCAATGGGTATGTAAACAAACAAAATTGCCGCATTTAAGACGAAGAGCAACCTGAAGAGATTCACGAGCTGCCACTCCATTCAGAAAAAACAACGGTTTGATGTGGTTTGTGGGCCGGTGGAATCATCGGTCCATATTTCTTTAAAAATGATGCCGGTGCGTCAATGGCGACCGTTATCGTGCCATGATAACCGACTATTTGATGCCTGAAATGGAAGCTCGTGATCTCGGCGACATTTGGTTTCAGCAAGACGGCGCACCTTCTCACACATCGCATCAATCAATGGATTTATTGAGAGAACATTTCGGTGAGCACATAATTTCACGTTTTGGGCCGGTCGATTGGCCACCAAGATCGTGTGATATCACACCGTTAGACTTTTTCCTGTGGCGATATGTAAAGTCTAAATTTTATGCGGACAAACCTGCTTCGGTTCAGGCCTTGGAGGAAAACATCACGCGTGTCATTCGCCAGTTACCAGTCGAAATGCTCGAACTAGTCATCTAAAACTCAACGGATGGACCATCTGCGACGTAGCAGCGGCCAACATTTGAAAGACATAATCTTTAAAAACTAAATGCCAAAGAATGTTCTTCCAAATGATAATAAAAATTCTACATTAAATTTGAATTTTCTGTGTTTTTTTTTTTAAGTAGGGAAAGTCGAAATGGATCACCCCTTATATAGAAGGTAGATTCTAAAATGATTGTATATTTTCTTTAAGTACTTTTATTATTCTATCTCTATTTTCTCTTGGAAGTAAGACATTTTTAAGGGGAAAAACTAAACTTTATTTGAACCGAGGTACTGTTATACCTTTTAACAAAATGAAATTAAAATTCATCTACTAGATTTTACGTGATGCTAACGCAGGCAAATTCCAAAATTGGTGTTTTGTATTCCATATCGATTATAATCTGCATCAACAACAACATTTTTTTTATCGGATATCATTTTAAAACATGAAATTTCTCTGCAAACAGAATAAAAATTTACTTCACTTCAATTAATTTTGTGTTGCTTTATTTCAAATTAAAATTACGACGCTCTTATGAAAACACCCTTTATATGTATGAACATACATACATACATATGTATGAATGTATTTTTACGTGTATACTCTTGTTTGTTGGAAAATTTTTAAATAAGTTCAACAAACTTACAGAAAAACAAAAAATAGAATAATAATTTTATTATGCTAATAAATAAATCACAAAAATACAAATTTTCTAAAGAGGATATAGATACATACGTACATACATATACAGTATGGCAGGAATGAGTTTACACATTAAGTGGAAAATTAAAAATAAAATAAACTAAAAGAGATAACGTAAACGCATTAACATTTGATTAATAAATAAAATTTTAGTAATATTTTAGAAACAATATATGCTCGAGGTGCCCAACTTTGGGGGCAAGTTATGCTAAAAAAGTAAAATAAAAATTAAATTTTTTCTTTGTTTAAAAAAAGTGCATAAATAATTTATTTTTTTGGCATAAAATGTTAATGGTATTATTTTAAAAAATTCTCTGCTACATTAATAAAAATTGGTCACCGATTTCGCAAAACTGAGTATGTATATGGTTTTACTATCCTTTAGTAGCATACTATCAAGTCCGTGTATTTTTCGAAAAGCTTTTATTTGTTACACTGTGATATTAATAAAAAATGTATATTTATTTAGATAATTATATAGTAAAATATTTAAAAAAAATACACAATTAAAACAAACATATATGCCAGATTTATATTAATATGTGATAGAGGCTTTAGTGAATAGCTTAATAAGTCCCCTTTTACATTATGCAACTTTTGGCGCTGCATTTCTTCATACACATATGCATGTGCTCTTGAAATTCGTTTTGTCCTCTCATTCGTAGTTTAAAATGTAAAGTTTATAATGTACACAAATATGTACATTAATACAAATTGCTGAAATAAAAATGTCTCAATAGAAACACATATAAAATATTAAAGAAGAAACTGATGATGCTATCCAGGGGATAGCGAAATATCGAAAAATATAAATAAAGATTATTTTCTACCATTAATGATCTTAAGCTTGGAAAAATAAATAAATTGTTTTATTATTAAAGAAGAAACGCGAAAGATTGCAGCGACAAAAGTTGTATAATGTAATTTGTAGTTGCAATTAAATATATAAAATTGCAACTAAAAATGTAGTAAAAAGTCCTTTACATTTTTCAAGTGAACGTATACGTAATAATATTTATAATTAATATTAATTATACGCCATCATTAAAAAATGCATATACTCTTATGTACATATGAAAGTGGTGTCATTTTTGTTTTACTATTTTGCAGAGATTGTAATGATTATGAGTTTTATTTTAAAAATTGGGTTTTAATGATTATTTCTTGATTTTTATTTTCTACTCAAAGAATAAAAATTATTCTCTGAGCTTTATTTAATGTTTAGAACATAACGATTATGTATTAAGTTTTATTTTCTGCTTTGGGAATAAAAATTATTCTCCGAGTTTTATTTTCTGCTCAGAGAATAAGAATTATTGTCTGAGTTTTATTCTTTGATCGCCATTTAATGATTGATGTTTAAGTTTTATTTTCTGATTGAAGAATAAAAATTACTTTCTGAGTTTTATATTTCACTTTGAAAATAAGGATTATTTTCCAAGTTTTATATTTCGCTTAGAAAATAAAAATTATTTCTTGAGTTTTATTTTTTACTTAAAAATAAAAATTCTTTTTTTTGTTAATTTGGACATATGTAAGTATATAAATAGTACTTTTTGGAACTTTTTTACTGAAACACATATCTCACTGAAACCCTATTTCAAATAACGATACTAATATTATTTCTATGTGTTTCAGTAAAAAAGTTCCAAAAAAGTACCAAAGTACACGTTTTATCCCCCAAATATTAAAATGAAGAAAAAGTACAAAATACTAGTTTGATACTTTTACTATATCAAAAGAATGCCAACTAAACTAATTTCTATGTTTTTTAGTTAAAAAGTTTCAAAAAGTACTATTTATATACTTACATATGTCCAAATTAACAAAAGCATTAATTTTTATTTTTAAGTAAAATTTAAAACTCAAGAAATAATTTTTATTTTCTAA
The DNA here is from genome assembly GCA_949628195.1 of Phasia obesa. NCBI lineage: Eukaryota > Metazoa > Arthropoda > Insecta > Diptera > Tachinidae > Phasia > Phasia obesa. The sequence continues at coordinate 127,039,733 of OX451218.1, forward strand.
GCGAAATATAAAACTTGGAAAATAATCCTTATTTTCTAAGTGAAATATAAAACTCAGAAAGTAATTTTTATTCTTCAATCAGAAAATAAAACTTAAACATCAATCATTAAATGGCGAGCAAAGAATAAAACTCAGACAATAATTTTTATTCTCTGAGCAGAAAATAAAACTCGGAGAATAATTTTTATTTTCCAAGCGAAAAATAAAACTCAACAAGTAATCATTGATGTCTGAGGAAAAAGTAGAACTCGAAAAATAATTTTTATTTTTGATTTTTTTCAATAAAACTTAAAAAATAAAAACCATTGGCGGAACGGACAGTCCCCTTAAAGACGATTGCAATGGTGTACTCCTTGTACAAGTAGCATATCCCTAACATAATGATTTTTTTCTTTTAAAATGTGATGGATAATCATTATTTGCGATCCCTGCTATTTTGTGAATGTTTGCCCTCGTTGCGATGGGCAAACAAAGTTAGCATTCGTAGCTTTCAAATTATAAGCCAAATGCTTAATTTTTTAATTTTATAAGAAAGAAAAAAAAAAGTAAAAGCCATGATAAAGATGAAGATAAAGCTAAAGCTAAAAAATAAAGGAAAAACAGAACTGCAGTAGAACATAGGGATGTATCCGATGCCGATACTTTTTTGCAGGCATTAAGGCGTTTGGTAAAACTACCAGTTGCAGTGTGTCTTCCTCGTATAAAATGGCAAGTTGAACTTAAAACTAAAGAGTAGATGATAAAAAAAGAAGTGGTTAAAATTTTAGTTCGAGGGAGAGGTGCAAAGCAACTGTTATCTGACACTATTCCATTAGTTAATATACTTTGGAAATTTTTAGAAAAATCAACAAATTTTGAGGCTGATGCAGTGCTACTTCTTAAAGAAAGATATAATGGTTTGAAAACTGTTTGACTTGTCAGTCAAAGTGCAAATTTGCTTTGAAAGTATTCTACTTCTACACCATTTGTAAGACTCTTACTTTTATAGTGCTTCAGTTATGGTTTATGTATTTACTTTATATAAAGGTACCCATCCCTGGATAAAATTGTAAAATTGATAAGAAATTGTTAAATTCCACAAACTAAAAACACAAATCAAATACAAATTGTATTCAATTGACTGTTTGGTAGTCTGTAATTCATATTTTGTCATTATTGTAACACAGCGCCATCTGTTGCGTAACCGTGTTTAAAATATCCCGCTTTTAAAAATAAAAGATTCCTTAAAGTATGCAGTACCTTTAAATCAGTAAAAAAAAAGTCGGCGTACTTTCACTGCTTTTTTCGACTTTCTCTGGAAATGATATATTTTTGCGGAAAAAAGTATCCTATATTGGAATGAGGATGCTAAGGTACCTCCTCATAAAATTTTGTTAAAATTCATCTAGTAGTTTTTACGTCATGCGAACACAAAAGAAAAGCAGACAAAAGAAAAGCAGAGGAAATAAGAATTATATGAATAGATATAGATTTTCTAACTGCTATAATGAATAAAAGAATTAAAAACAAATTGCCTAAAATTATCATTATTCTAATTACTTGAAAAATCGTTAATGAAACCTAAAAAAATAGTTACGTCTGGCTTCTCTGTATAGAATTCTCTTTTATGTTGTAGTATCTATGCTTCTGAATTGACATAATAACACAATAACAAAAAGCTTATAATCAATGAAAAAACAACACATACACACAGTTTAAAAAGCAAGTAAACAACAACATATTTCAGTGACAGATATTGTGCGCTAAGCAGTGTTGCCGTTGTTTATAAAAAAACGATTATTTTCACGCCATCATGGCTTTACGACAACGGTTGTGGCTGTAATTTCTATTTTTGTAAGCGAAAATTTTATTTTTTTTTTTTTATTTTATTCAACAAAAAATCAAAAATTTTAAATTTATTTACAATAAGCAGATTTCGAGCAAATAAATTTATTTATTTTGCAATACTAAAAGTATTTCTTGAAAAAGTTATTTTATTTTTATAAAAGCAAAATATGTATTTAAGTAACAATATCAGAGTTTAAGATGTAGCTGTCATCTTGAATATAAGTAAGTAGCTGCGACAATTGTAGCCAACGGCATGTTTAGTCGTGTAGTAGCGGTATAGCAGCTATCGTCTATGTGTTTAAAGCAAAGACATCCAACCTGAGAATTTTTTAAAATGAGTATGTATGGTTGCATGCACTGAAAAAAATCTATGCATTGTATATGGTCAAATTTCTTATTTTATAACTTAATTATATTTAGGAATAAATATGTGACATACTGAATATAAATATAAATAAAGTTATGTGTAATTGAATGAATAAATATTTAAACGACGTGTTAATTTACAACATGTAGAGCATGAAATGATGGTCAAAATGTATTTTTTTAGGCTGCACACAAAATGGACCTATGAAAAATTGCCGAATGAATAATCACACTAAAAAAAAATTACAAAGTGCCCAAAAAAGAATAATGGAAATTTGGCCCAAAAATTGTGAAAAAAATACCCAAATATAAATGAATTATCGCCCAAATTTATTTATAGTTTTCCTATTAAATAAAAATATAAAAATGTCAATAGTTTTAGTAAGGGCATTGATATTGGTTTAATTCATTGAGCAAGCTTTGAGCTTGCAACTTAAATATGTAATCTTTGATCAAAATCCAAGAAAGCAGCGATACTTGCTGCTCGTGATGGTGCTGCCAAAGGAACTCTGCGTAATCGTAGTCACGGTCGCTTCCGTTACTGAATTAAACTGTTGATTTAAATTAATTAAACCGTTGATTTAATTCATCGAGCAAGCTTTGAGAAGCAGTTGAATGTAATCTGGGATCACAGTCTGTTAGGAAGCTTTTTGCTACCAAGTTAAATAAAATAAATACGAAATATATGTGAATAAAAAGAAGTAATAAATGTACAAATAGTTTGCTAATATGAGTTTAAATATTTAATTATTGTTTATTTTAAAATTTTAGAATTAGGAGCCGCAGGCAAACAATTTTTATAAAATATAAAAAATCGCGCGATTTTAAAGCGACACAAACTATGCATGCTAGTAATTGAAAAAAATATATACTTATATGTTTTATTCTCTTTGTGAGAGTATTTTTAAGATTGTTAAAGCATTAAACGCATAGACAACAGGGGCTACACAGCTACATGGCTACAAATGACGTTGGCTACAATCGTCGCCATGTAGTCAGCTACTGAATTATATTGAAGACGGCAGCTACATACATTAAAACTATGAAAATATTGTAGAAAAACATATTAAAAAAAAAACATTTTTTCAAAAAATACTTTTATCATATCAACAACAAAAATAGAAATTAGCCTAAATTGGCTACAGCCACAACGGTGGTCATGTAGCCATGTAGCTATGATGTCGTCAAAATAATCATATCAACGTGTGTATTTTAATTTTGACAGGTTGTAGTCGGTATCCTGCTGTCGTCTATGTGTTTAATGCTTAATACTTCCGTGGGTGTCTTTGGTTTAAAGCATTAGTTTGCAATACAAAAACAGCACTTTAATTGAAACAATAATCTTGATGTTATATTATTTAATAACTGTGCCCGCCACATCATAGAGGTACCCATCCCTTGATAAAATTCTAAAATGTATTAAAAATCCTAAAATTATTAAAGAGTTCTGTAAATAGAGATTAAAATATCCCGTTGGCAAAAATAAGTAAATAGTACTGCCTAGTTTGCAGTATTATTAAATTGCGTACTTTCATTGCTCTTTCTTTATTTTCTCTTGGAAATGAGAATTTTTGAAACAAGATACTAAGGCACATCCTTAGTTTAATCTTTATTTAATTCCGTCCAGTAGTTTTTACGTGATGCGAACACAAACAGACGGACAAACAGACAGACAGACAGACAGACAGACAAACAAAAATTGTAAAAATTGCTGTTTTGTTCGATTACTAACTGTACAGCATTAAAATTTTCCAAAAATATTTCAGTACCAGTACCGAAATTGGTCTGTTACATTCTTACTATATGTATAGATTTATTTTTATTTTAAAGAAATAGATGGAAATAAAATATATTTATTATATTGTTGATTTATTATATTGTTGCTTTCTACTCACGAGAAAGCATAAAATTGTTTAGTTGAAATAGTTGTTTTGTTTATTTGAAAACAATGTATAAAATTATATATCGCCAACACTGGCGCTAACCTACCCGAATGTTTATATTGTTGATGTTATCGACTGTGCAGAAAAATATTTTCTCAAAAACTCAATACTCTCAAAAGATAAATAAAAAAAACGAAAGCATAAAAATAACAAATAAAATATAATAAAAAAAGAGAGCAAACCAATTAGAAATATACATACATATGTATATCGTATACATTCATGATGATAGATGTACAAAAACACTTTTTAACACATACATACATACATAGAATAGTTAATATAAATATCTGCACAAAGACCTCTATATGTAAAGGGTAATTTTTTAAACGTTTAGTTTTTGATGGCCATGACTAAATTTTGAAGATACTGTGGCAATTTTTTAACATGGCGCAAAACTCTTGGATAACGAATCTACAAACAAAAATTCGTACTTTTTTGTATTCTAAAAACTAGGTCATGGCAGAGACACAAAACCAAAGCACCAGGGTATATATATCCTTAAGCTCCTCCAAAATCTGCAGCGCTACCTAGTATAGGACGTGAAACTCCAAATGTAGCTGGGTAAAATTAAAATGAGTTTAATGGTACTCCTACAGTAAAAACTTAAGTTTTTACGCTTTACTTTTTAAGTTGTCGTATAGTGAATAAATGAGTTAAAAATGGTACTCCACCGGTGTGAGAGTGAGACGGAAACCACTCGAAGACCACACAACAAGGACAGCCTGATTGACTTTAAGCGATAACGAAAATGACGCGCGCACGTTGGTCTTCAACCCAGAACTATATTACGATTGCAAAATTCGCACTATTGCTAAACAAGAACCAAATTTGATACAATGTTGTTGTTGGTAGTTATTACTTTTGTTATATGCCAAAGTGAATTGATATTACCAGACGATTGAGCTATAAGGCTGCTAATTATTTTTTGCTGCAAATTTTTGCAATTTGAATAGGAAATTGCGTAGTCAGTAAAATTTAGAAGTAAGAGAAAGATAGATCGAGAGAGATTTTAAGTTAGAGAAAGATAGATAGATGTATCTATCATCAAAGCCAGTTTAATTCGCAGATCACTTACGGTGCACAGTTTACAAATGACATACAGACTTGCTGAGAAGTTAAGAAGTTAAGAACAGCAGCTTAATGCTTGAATTTACAAAATGTTTCATGATTTTAAGGTCATGTTAGAAAAAATTAAGTGGAAAAATAAAGTTACGTGGTTGAGTAAAGTATAGACGTGACTAAAAATTAATCGGCCAAACACAAATTGCTCTCACACACGAAGGGTTTCATGTTACCATAAAATATTCAGTTTTACATTATGTAGTTAACAACACTTATTTTTGTATTCAGAAAAAGTAAAAAGCAAAAAAAAAACGTAAAATGTACACATGACTAAAAATTAATTGGCCAAGCACAAATTGCACTCACACACGAAGGTTTTCGTACTACCATACAATATTCAACTTTACATTAACTATTCGTTTTTAGGTAGTTAACAACACTTATTTTCGTATTCAGATAAAGTAAAAACAACAAAATATGATTTACAGTCACATACTAAAGTCGGTTCTTTTTAAAGTCCGCTTTAAATTTTAAAGTACTTGCTACTCGAAATAAAATTTTGTATACAACTTGTAACAAATATAACAAAATATTATAAAGTATATCTCTGATCAGCTGACTGAAAAATTAAAATATTTAAATTATATTTTATATATTATAAAATCCATTTTTATCATGAAAAAAAAATGCTAAAGGCAGGTGTTATATAATATTTTTCTATGTGTCAGGCCAAGTTTACACAGTGTGGTTATTATACGGACCCATTCGCTCTTCGGTTTAAGCCTCTTAATCACTCAATTGTATTCAAATTTTCTTTCCTTTTATCACAAAATGAGGAAACTTAAAACACAGGGACACTACATACGGGTAACCCTAAATAAATAAAATAAATAAATAAAGTTTAATAGTTTTGCGGTGAAGTTTGTGTGAGATTTGATGGCGTAAAAATTACATATTTTAGATTCACGTTTACGTTATTGTGTGGATTATAATTCTCCCGATAATACAAATTACAAATGGTTGCGGCCGTCGTAAAGGAATTCTTGTGTGGTTGTCCAAATATGCACATAGACGCTTCGGGAAATGGCAAAACTTAAGTTGCAACGAATTCGTATGAGCGTAAAATTTTGCATCATGAATCATATAAAGAATAAATAAAACAATAAAATTTATAAAATACGTTTTTAGTTAATTATTTGTCATGTATAAAAACAATTCAACAATGCTTTAAACACACAGACAACAACGCTACACCGTAACACAACTAAAAATGCCGTTGGCTACAGTTGTCGTCGTGTAGTCAGCTAATCTATATATATATAAAGCACAAAATGTGTTTGTTTGTATGTTTGTTTGTTTGTATGTTTGTATGTTTGTTTGTTTGTTTGTTTGTTTGTCGGAAAGCTATAGCTGCCTGCACCAGTGAACCGATCTTTCTGAAATTTTCACAGTTTGATATTAGATATACGGATGGTAAAATAGGGTACTTCTTTTTTTGATATTCGACGTGGGCGTGGCACCTCGCATACAAAGTAAATATTTATCATCGATATCTTGGTAACAGCAATATGTAGCGTCTTGAAATTTCGTGCCCGTAACCCCTATATTAACGTAAACAGTTTAGCGATACACAGACTGAATAGGAAGAGTGGGAGTGGTACCTCCTATACAAAGTGAAAAATTATTATCGTGTTCCTGCCAAACTACAATAGATAGCGCCTTACAACTTTGCAAGAATAACCTTTGTGCTAAAGCGCATAGTCTGCGAAAACACAAAATAAATTGGGACAGTGGGCGTGGTACCTCCCATACAAAGTGAAAAATTATTATTGTGTATCTAGAGAACTGCAAGTGGTAGCGCTTTGGAATTTTGCATCAGTAACCCCCATATTAAGATACATTATGTAGAGAAACACAGACTGAATTTGAATGGAGGGTGTGGTACCTCCTATACAAAGTGAAAAATTATTACAGTGTACCTGGAGAACTACTACAAGTAACCATCATACTAATATGAATAGTCTAGCAATATTCAGACTGGATTGGGACAGTGGGAGTGGTACCTCACATACAAAGTGAAAAATTATTATCGTGTAACTAGAGAACTAAAATAGGTAGAGTCTTTATATTTAAGTTAGAGAAACACAGACTGAATTTAAATGGTGGGCGTGGTACCATATACATTATGTATAGTTATGAAACTTTGCACAAGTAACCCTCATACTAATGTGCATAGTCTAACAAACACAGACTGGATAAGAATACTGGGAGTGGTACATCACATAAAAAGTAAAAAATTGTTATCGTAATACGTATAGCATAGTATAGTCTCGCAAAAAACAGGTTGGATGGGAACATTTTTGACGTGAGCATAGCGTACGTTTTTGCTTTAAAGGTTGGTCATATTTTCTTCCAAGTGTGTATTGTATTTTTTGTAGATGGGTGTAGCAAATCGCACCGGGGATAGCTAGTTAATTATATTGAAACGACAGCTACATCGTAAAATCTGACATTGTTGTAGAAATACATATTTTACTTTTATAAAAATAAAATAACTTTTCAAAAAATGTCTTAACAAATAATATTAGGTCTGTTCCAGGTGCATAACAAAACAGTCCGAACTAGTCCGAATTAGTTCAAACGGGTTCCAGATAACAATTTTTGTGCAATTTTGAGAGAAAATGAGAGAGTAAAATTTATCATTTCCTATACAAAGTTGTACGAACTTTTTCTTTGGGTAAGTTCGGACTAGAATTAAAATATCAGCTGTTTTTGTTTACATTTAAAATTCCAAAAAATTTTAAATAAGGGAAGAAATTTTTTATTTAAAACTTATTGAAAAGTAAAATGGAAGATTATTAAATAAAGTTTCAGGAGAACGTGCAATAGTTACTTGGCTTTCTATTTTGTAAAAAATTATAAATAACAACTGGCTTTTACTTTTTTCGGTTTATTTTCATTCACTTTTTACAGCTTTTGCCAATAATGCAAATGATTTGCTTTTAAAATATTTTGAATTTAAGAGTCTAAAATAAGTAAAATAAATTAAAATTGAGAAAGTAAGCAGCATTAGTATTTTAAGATGTCCAATTTTGGTTTTTTTGCATTCCAGCAACTTTGGATAACTTTGTCACTTTAGAGAGTAATTTTGTTTTTTCTCTCAATAGTCCGGACTGTTTTGTTATGCACCTGGAACAGACCTATTATTTGCTCAAAACCTGCTGATTGTCCATAAATTAGTAATTTTTAATTTTGTGTCATTCTCTTCTATTGAATAAAATAAAATTGTTATATGTGACCCGGTATATGAAAAGGTGGCTTATGACTCAAAAACAAAATTTCGAAAAATTAGCTGTTAAAGATAAATAATGCATTTCGTCAGTTTCTTAGTAGTTTTTCTTTTGCATTATGAACAGTCATTCCCAAAAGGCAACCAAAAAATGCAAAAGGACATAAATGATATAAGTTCGTGTGTGTCTATAAAGAGCGATGTTTTTTTCAATGCAAAGCAATTGGGGATTTTATCCCCAAAACAATCCCCAAATCCCCAATAGGAGTTTCTAGTTTTCACCACGTGAAAGAGCGTCTCAAAAACTATCGAAACCAAAAAAAAGTGGAAACATTTTTTTTGAGTAATAAGCCACCTTTTCATAGGCACATATACAAAAATAGAAATTAGCCTAAGTTAGCTACAGCCATAACGGTGGTCGTGTAGCCATGTAGTTATAATGTCGTCAAAATGTAGTTTAGTTCTGACAGGTTGTAGTCGGTAGCCTGCTGTCGTCTATGTGTTTACTGCATTATTTCTTCAACAAACATTTATATTGGCAGAAAAATATTAGTAAAGATGTTCTTAAGTTAATTAAAAAAAACATATTCTAGTTTTAAATTTAAAGTAGGTTTTTACGTTTAAAGTATATTTTTAATTCTCTATAGCAGGCCAAAATTACACATTTAAACTTTAGAATTTTTATGTGCCAATTTGTTTGACATTTTTAGTGCAATATAAAAACGAAAGTATAACACTGCACACTTTAACACACACCACTATTTAATTCACTTGTTGATATCGCAATCTCTTTTTGAGTTTTAATTCTCTTATTTATAATCGCCGGCCATTTTTTAAAGTTCAAAGGTCTTGTTTTATATTCATCCCAAAGGTATGCTATTAATTTTTCTTGAATAAAAATTCAATGCAAAAAAAAAAAAAGAAAAACATCCATTTTTTTTTTTTTAATATGATTTTATTGATAAAATTTATAAAAATTTCTTTATTTTTATATTTTTATGATAAAACGTCTAAAGTAATCCACCTTCTGTGTAGTGTCGACTACTACGGCTGAAAAAATACAACAGGATTAATAAGAATAGGGGTTCATTTTTACCCTTTGGCTGCAAAACCTTCAGAAGATAAAACAGATAAATTGTTCATTTATTGAAATTTTTTTATTTAAGAAAAGAGTCTTCAAACAGTGTAATAAAAACAGAAAAAATCGCCCCATACATACCATCACATATACTTACCTTGAATTATTTATCTTGGTATGTGTTTATTCTTAAGTTGTAAGTACAAGTGCGCTTATTTATAAACACTGTTTTTTGTGATTTATTTTGTAAGACAGCTGAGTCGTTGTTAAAATTTCTTAGAAGACCAACAACAAAGATATTAGTCCCAGACGAGGTTTATACTTTTATCAGATTTCAAGGCTCAGACGTAATTAGTGTGACCAACTTGATAGGTTGTATGAATAGCTATGTTCATTTACATATACGAGCAGAACTCAAAAAGTCTCTACAAAAACATAGAAACAATTTTTTAATTGTTTCTATGTAAATACATATTGGACATAGCGTTATCAGCAGAGATCCAAGACGCCGTATTTATTTTTGAGTTTTGAGCCGCCTTGTTTTGGCCGTATATTAATGGTATGTATAATGTTTAATTAAATTTATATTAAGAAAAAATAGTATACTTTATCATACATATTTATAAACAATAGTAGCTGTGCCCGCCACGTCGTGGGCGTCCTGACAATATTATGCTCGGTTTTGCTTTGAAAGTATTTCACACCAATTGTAAGACTCTTACTTTTATAGTGCTTCATTTATGGTTTATGTATTTACTTTATATAAAGGTACCCATCCCTGGATAAAATTTTAAAATTTATAAAAAATTCTAAAATTCTATAGATTATTGTAAACCTCTGTAAGTGGTGTTTAAAATATTTTAATAATGTAATTCCACAAAGTAAAGATCAAATACAAATTTTATTCAATTGGCACCATCTGTTTCGCAATTTCGTTTCTTTTCGTTTCTCACTTTCAAAAATAAAAGGTGTGCAACCGTGTTTAAAATATCGTAGTTTTAAACCGAAAATTATAGTACCTTTAAACTGGTAATTGCGTACTTTTACTGCTTTGTCTCCTTGGAAATGAGATATTTTTGCGTAAATTTTTTTGGAATCAGGATGCTAAGGTACCTCCTCACAAAATTTGTTAAAACCCATCCAGTAGTTTTTACGTGATGCAAATACAAATGAAAAGCAGACAGACTGACAGACAGACGGAAATGAGTTACTATTTTATTATATGTAAAGATTATTGAATAAAAAAAGTTTTAAAAATAAATTTTGGTACAAAAATTGTTTAAAAAACCTTTTTTTAAATCAAAATACTTTTATAAATATAAAATAATACTTTATGATATAAAAACTCGGTAAAATAATCATGAAAAGCTTTGAAATTACGACGACCTTCCAAAAAAAAGAACAGAACTAGAGCCCTTATTATGAATTGTGCGCGATTTTCGATCTTCGCTGGCAAGCGAACATCGAACATCGAATATCGAATGTCAAATTCATATTATGAGTTGGTAGCACTGTCGAAAATTTCTTTGTATAACGAATTTTCAATCGAACACAATTTTGCTTAGATGCTTATTGAAAATGTAAATATATGTAAATTTTTTATTGTTTTTTTTACAAATACCAGCAGTAAATTATTTTAGTTTAATTTTATACGTTCTAAGGAAAAGAGATCGTTTTTCTAATGGAACAAAACCTTCAGGTGGCAAAAAAAATTAGTAATATTTTTTTTTGGTTTCTGTCCAAAAAAAATGGTAAGTGGCAGAGGTACGAGACCAAAGAGCCAGGGTATGATTGCCTTAGCTTTCTCCAAAATCTGCAACGCGACCTATAGCTTCGTATAGGAAGTAAGACTCCAAATTCAGCTAGGTAAAATAATAAGAGTTTAATGGTGCTCCTCCAGTGATAAAAACTTGAGTTTAATGGTTCTTCTCCAGTGAAAAAGATGAGATTAATGGTTCTCCTCCAGTAAAAAATTGAGTTTTTTTTTTTTTAATGGTGCTCCTCCAATGTCCGACTTATTTATTACAATTAATAGATTATACACGATAACCAAAACGATTACACGTGGCTGATTAAAGCAACCACCAATACAGTACAACAGTTCAGCTATTCGTGGAAGCCAATCAGCCAGTGAGAGTGAAACGTAAACCAATCGAAGGCCGAGCAACAAGGACGGCCTGATTGACTTTAATCGATAACGTCAATGACGCACGCACGTGTTCCCCAACCCAGAGTTACTTTACGACTGATACAATATTTATTTATAGTGCCAGCTGATAAATATGTACAAGAATCCAATTGAGTTAAATTCACAATATCGCTATTTTTATCGAATGTGTGCCATAATACCAAATAAAAATTCGTTCGATCAGCTCTTTCAATCACAGTCGAAGATCGAAAGTTGCTCGTAAAAGGCACCTAGAAAAATTAAAAAATTAATTAAAAATTATTTCTCTTATGCAAAATAAATAAAGTCGACTTGAAGTGTACTTTAAACCAAAATTTGCATATAAAATTTTTCATAGAGTAGACTTTATTTCTTTTGCATACGGGCAAAAGAAAAAAAGATTTGGACACTACTTTAACGACAGACAAAACTCTCATATCATTTCTGATCTGTTCACAAATTAATATAGAATCATATTGCTTTTTATTGTTTTTGTTGCTAGGATAAACGGTGAATTAAATACATTTCTGAGAAAGGTTTGGCTTCAGCCGAGTTTACGCCGCCACCGACATCTTTTTGCCCAGCCGCCGCAGCCAAGAATTTCACGACGAATTGGATCTCTGCTTATCAGCTGAATTCAATTTATTTACTTTCTATGGTACCGTTTCATTTGGTAATAATAAACATTCGATAGCATTTGCTGAGTTTACTTCCTCAAATTTTATTATCCAGATAGTTTTTTCGTTCGTTACCAATCACTCCACCATTGGCTTGTGGATAATATCATCTATTTGTGGATAATATCACACTTCGTGATTGCGCGAACATCCGCCTGAGGGACTGTGTTATTGTCAGGCAGATAGCTGCTACCTTTAATACAAGTTTGGTCGAATGTTTCTGTATTAAATAAATTTTAATGGCATGATTGGCACGACCCCGAGAAACACATGGACTTACCTCTCGTACGCATCTTGCCCTGATTTTTAATCAAATCCAAGCTTTACAACATCAAGTATTGTTTCTAAAGCTCTTATGGGTTTGAAGCAATTTAAAAACAAATAAATAAAAGATTCTCCTAAAAAATTTTAAACTTGTCATTTTTTTTTGTGCTCTCTATATGATTTTGTAAAGACTTATTAATTTACCCTCGTAATATGTGTATGTATGAGTATGAATGGATTTCACTTATTTCCCACTAGACTGCTAACACATACACACAAAGCATTATTGCTGACTTTGTATATACATACATACATATAATCAAATAAAATGCCATAAAGAATCTAATCCAAATATCAACAAAAAACAACTTAATTTCATTTTATTTAAATAAATTATTATTTTTTTCTATAAATTAAAAATACAATGCCAACAATAAGCAAAAAGACTAAAAATACAAGAAATAGAATAAATATAATAAAAATTGTTTTGTGTCTAGACCTGTAAGCAATATTTGCGAATTGAGGATGGTTAGATAAATTAAACAATAATAAGTGAAACACTCACATAGACAAATTGTTAAACAGTGTACAGTAGGGCGATATATAAACATTGATTGATACAAAATTTGACATGAGCTTAGCAGAGGAGTAGCTGCAAAATTTAAAATATTGTGAATAATTTTTGAAATGATTTCCTTTCTTAGTTAAAAACTAGACGACTTTTGATTTCTAAAATTTTAAAATCCCAAAATTTGAATTTTTAGTATTTTTGTCCACATATGATCTAGGGCTCATAAAATATTTTCAGCAATAATTGTGAGTATATACATAGCTTTATTACAGCAGTCTTCTTCGCAGCCTTGGGATTTTAGATCATATAGGATAAATTCAAAATTTCGATGTAAAATACATAGGTCAAATTGAAGGACCTACATCTTCTACCAGGATGATTAATTTTATCCGAAATTTAATTTTAACGTACGCACATATAAATTTTTATATGTAAAATTTTTATATATTCATTAAAAGAATGTTTTCTATGCAAAAATTTTGGAATTTTTGATAAAAAAAAATTTTCTGAAAATTTAACTCAATATTTAAAAAAAACTGGACCAGGGTACTCAAAATCAAAAATTTTAATTTTAAATTGTTTATAACTCTCTCGTTTTAAAACAAAATTAGAATAAAGCGTCATTGTGTAGGTATTAACTCTACCTTTAAAAAAATCAAACAAAAATTTAAGAAATACCACATAGCGCCACCCCTGCCTGGTAAGTGAATAATGCCCAGCTTCAAGCTATGGCTATGGCCATGCCAAATTTTCAATCAAATCGACTAACTCTTTACAAATGACTGAACTATTTCCAAAATAAGTTGATTCTGCCCCACTGTGCAGTGGTTTATATTCGCTAAAAAAATGCCAGAATAAATTTTTGAAAAATGTAAAAACAGTCCGTCATTATCTTAAATGAGTTAAGAAAAACAGTTGAAAAAAATTTCTGCTACTGGAATAAAAAACAAATTAAAAAAAATAATTTGTATTACATTATTGTTTATTCTATTATTCTTCTTGGTTTTAATTGATAATTGTTAGTTTCTAAAGAAGTTACACAAAGGAGTATTTTTAAGAATTGTAGCACTGCATTTCACCACAAAAAAATGTTAAAAATAAATTTTATTAATTTTTTTTTTTTCTAAAAAAAAATGCTTCCTGCTGTTTCATGAGGACAATGCGCGATTATATATGTCTGGGGTCGCTTCTATGATTTCTCATTCACCATAGACAATCAGTGGTTGTTTTTATTTCTAAAGTCAAATAGAAAGCTCGACAGAGAAAGGCTTAATTATTTTAATTAAATGTATTGAAAAAAATTCCAAAAATATTCAGGAGAGGCAAAAACCGTATTAAGAATATGGTTTTTATGTTTTATAATCAAATTGAGTTCCACTGTTTTACTTCTTTGTACTTCTTTGTGCTCTGCTTTAATTTGAATTTTCCAGTATTAAGGTAAACTAGATATCATTGGCTGCCCCTTTTTAATAACACTTGGAAGAAAAAGTCTGGCCTTGCTTAGACACGAAAACGCACGTGTTTCTCTTAAAATTTACTTGTGTTTTCACTTGCAGCTAAGAGAACATGTACATGTACACATACATACATATTTGTTTATTGGTGTTAGTAAGAATTTTATAGACGTATTACTCCTAAAGTACTGAACCGATTTAAATAAAATTAATATTGTGCACATCACAGCTTTAAAACCATACAAGTCTTTCCAAAATAGATGCAGTATTACGAACGTAAAAGGGATTACAAAAAAACATGTTTGCCTATTAATTATATACAAGATAATACAAATAACGCCAAAAAGTTTTTTTTTGTAAAACATTAATCTAGAAATCATACTCTTTCGGATATCAATTACTTGTATAACAAAATATACATATATATACATATAACACTTGGCCTACTAATGAATTTCTTTGTCATTTTCTATGTTAAAATGCAAAATGTGGATTAGGTTTGAATCCCTGGTAAAAGTGCAATAATGTTTATAAACACAAAATGTATATAAGCATATTTTGCACATTTAAGCCTAGTACTCTGTTCATATTTGTGAAAAATGTTGAGCAACATCTATTATTTCACAACGTAAATTTGACATTTAACAGGTGGTGTCTATCTCGCGATTTGGAAGAATTTTATGACGTTATTGTTTTTAAATATATCACATTGTTTTAAAACAAATTTCCACAAAAAGTTTTACAAAAAAATTCCACATGAAATAATGCTCATTTCACAGTTTTGATAAAATGTTGCCAGAAATATTTCATGTTTTTCCACAGTAAAACAGAGTACTACTTCTGCAACATTTGTTCATGACTTTTTCATATAAATTTTTTTATTACATACAATGAAATTTATAATCAAGCTTAAGTTCGTTTTTATTCTCTCTAAGAAAGAATTAATTAAATTACAAATTAGGTGATAATATTAAAGAAAAATTGGGAAAATTTAATTTTTAGACACCAGCACGAGTGGAATGCACATTTTCTAGACATGTAGTTTGACAGAATTCCGCATGAAAAACTGAACAGAGTTACTCTACATAGAAAATCACAAAAATATTCATTAATAGGCAAAGTTTGTAGATCTTCTACAGCTTAAATATATATATTTCATACAAGTACTTGGTATCGGAGAAAAGTGTAGGGCTTCTAGATTAATGTTTCGTAAAAACTACTTTTCTTTAAAAACACGTTTGCTTTGCCTCTATGAAATTTCATTCAGATACATATATTTAGTGAAAGCATGGTGGTAACTGCTTAAATGATAGAAATGTAAGAAATTTTATGGGATTCTACTCGTAGCATGCAAGTGTTAAACTGAGCTAAACACCAGAGTTCTAAAGTATCTTAAGATTATAAAGAAAGCAATTGAAAAGCACTGGTACTGTAATGTGCAGAATGCGTCATATATACCATCAATTCATATACCATTAGGCCACATTCGTCCAGTATGTAAAGCATTCCCAGAAAGTCTCAATGCTCCTCTAACACTGTAATTTATAAGATTATTGTCTTGTTGTGTTAGAATTTATAACAAATAAAATAAATAAAAATAAATAATAATATTATCCTTGCTAAAGATAACTGCATAAAAGAATAAAATATTTATTAAAAAAAAAATACAAAATTACAGCATTTTTCATTAGTAAAACTTCGAGTACCGACCCCTGTATAACAGATAATTTTAAACATTTATTTTTATTAGCAGTTATTTCATACATACATCTACATGCATATGTATGTATCATATTTTAATTTAAACTACAAAATAGTAGAAATATTTCTTATCAACAAAATTAGTTGAAGAACCTATTTTTAAAGGTATTTTTTCTAAATATTTTTCTATAAACAAAAACCAAATAATAATACAACAAATAAATTAAAAAAAAAAAACAACTTAACAACGCATAGTATCAGCACATTAGAGAAAGTCTTGATATGATTTTACAAAAGCCACACCCCCTGACAATTACATATTCTGTTACCAAGACGGTTGGATCATTGCCGATAACAGATTATTAATGAATAAAAAAAAATATTTTAGACGAGTAAATTATTACTTTTGAGTAGGTAAGAGGAGTGTTGTTACTCGTAATGTTATTGTGTTGCCTAGTGGGACGGTATAATTAAATAAACAACTGATAACACTGTATAACACATAAGATAAGATTTTATGAAATAATGAAAAGATCTGCTAAACAGACAGCAGGAATTACAGTAGAGTGACTGTTGTTGTGATCAAATTTATTAGAAGCAAAAACTTTGAAGAGCTAAGGTCGTTAAGCGTTTTTCCGAATTTATTTCCCCTAAAGTGTCTTCAAGGTCTAACCAGTGTGTAAGCGACTGATATCGCGGGAACCAGTAGCTCCAAGTCCATGTGATAGGTAATTAGTGAGGCCCTTCGGGTAGTATCGGAGTGATTGTGACTTGGATTCAAATCGCAGAAGGGGCGATTTAGTCTGGTGTACTGTTGCACTCTAACAGAAGCCACCAATCGGGAGTTTAGATGATCTCCAACTTCGAATCAACTGGCATGAACATATTCCCGACAGCCATGTTCTAAAATTTGCTACTTGCACACCTTATTCACACAATAGTAACATCACAGTCGGGTTAAGGCGACAAGTCAGGTACTAACGTAGATCTGTATTACTACATTTATTTTCTGGGATATAGTTTATTGATTGGTTTGCAGTCCTATTGAGAACAGGTGGACATGTTTATAAAGGAGAAAGGCATTTAATAATATTTTGAATGATCTGAGAAAGAATAGTAAAGAGTGGATTGATGATAAATTGATATAATCGTTGTTTTCCTTAATGTCCAAAAGAGGGATTTTTTAGCCAACTATTATCGAAGGGGGCTTTCGTAGGTTTATCAGCTAATAAGACCATAATTCACAATAATTACATTACAATGATTGCACAATTCACAATGATTACCTTTAAAAAGGAATAACAATAAAAGCAAATATCACGCCAATTCCTAAACATTTGCTAGACGGAAAGAGTCATTGTTTCCTTTCAGAAAAAAATTAATAAAATTATTAAAATACTATTTGAATTTTTTTGAATTTAAATGTATAGATAACCGCCATGCTTACGTTATGTAAATATATCTAAATATCTCTATTGATTATATATTTTGGGTGGTTTGGAAAATTTTCAAACTGAACAACGAAGCCATACATGTATACATGTGGTGAATTTTAAACAAAATTATAAATTGCATTTGAAAAATTTCCAAACTTTTGAAAGGCTTTAAATTAAAAAAAAAATAATGTATTTAAAAAAGTAATATAAATTTAATGTGATTAATTACATTAGCTATAAACCTTTTAATGAAAAGTCAACAAACTAAGACTACTGCAATCGGCTGTGACGAATCTGAAATACTCTTTACCCATGGGGTTTTAGGGTAATAAGAAATAGAACTATGTTTTCATTATTTTTAATTTAATTTGTCAAATTTTAAATGAAAAACAAATAACGCATTCAAGCTAAACTGTAAAATAGTAAAAATTGTTTTCCGAGGATCGTTTTTTTTTTTTTTGTGAAATTTTTATTATTTTCGATTTTTTTTTTTTTTTTGTAAAATATTGATATTTGGGTTAATCATAAAAATTTGTTCGATTCTTTAGTAAAATTTTCATTTTTACTTTATTACGATTTTTGTGATTTTCGATTTTTTTTTTTTTTAATTTCGATTTTTTATTTATTGTAATTTTATTGTAAGCAATCATCGTCTTTTGATGTCGGAAGTTTTAATAGTTCTTGAGGGGTATGTGGCTTATGTAGTTTGCACGTTGACTTCTAAGGTTTGGTCACGAGTTCGGTACACAGCCGTGGCATCATCGACTTTTCTGATGTATATTAAATTCTATTAACAATAGTACATATCATAGGTGTCATCGGCATACCGCACGTTATCCGCAGAAGCTGTCTTTATAATACCTAGATTGATCTTAAGTGATCTTTAGGCAATGGAAGGCCAAGCAGTAAAATATGGCTCAACCACTTTAAATAACGATAATTCAACAAGAAATCTCAGAAATATGGCAACACCGATGACGAAATGGAAGACAGGGCAGGTGAACATATACACTGATCCCTGACATACAAATGTGGAAAAACAGAAAGCAAGGCGAGTTTAACTATTATATAACCCAGATGATATCCAGACATGGATATTTTAGGAACTATTCAGAGCACCAAAATGCTCACTCAGTTCTCAATCATATGTGAGTTTGTAAATTTTAGTTTTCTTTTTATGTTATTTTATAAGTAAGATGGTTTATTTTTCTCCTTTCTATCTAAAGGTGGATAAATGAGAAAATATTTTGTTGTTCACGCAAGTGTTCATATATCAGAATTGAAAATTTTGTTAAATTTTCATAAATGAAAAGATAGTAGAAAAATGCGAAATTGAGCATTCGCATAAATGTATATATGTATGTATGTGTGTAAGTATTGTATATCTGTATGCACATATTTTGTAATGTGTAATTGCCGTCGTAAGCAAAATCGCGAAATTTCGCACATCCTCTAGACCCACTTTCATTCAACCCCTCAAAATTCCGAAATTCCCGAAATTTAAAAAATTTGGATTTTTTGAAAATTGATCTAATGAAAAGTTGTTTTAGAAATCTCCTAAACAATGAAAAAAAAAATTACAAACATTTATGTAAAAGAGCAATAATGAGAATGAGCTAATTCATTACTTATCACATATGAATAATACAGATATTCTTGGTTTCGCACCGTTAATGTATGCCAAAAAACGAACAGTTACACACTTATTCATGTGTGATCGTAGGCAGAACATTTTTTTTTTGTTTTTGTCATTTATGACCGAGGGAAAAATATAAAAGTTTAGAAATCTCATTTATGAGGAATTTCATAAATGTTGAAATTTCATCGCTCATAAATGAAAAATTCTGAACCATGGTTTATAGGCACTAACACATATAATATCACATAGTGCTATTAGCGTATAAAGGCCATTCTTGGAGTGCAATGCCCCTTCCAGACCTGCTGTTGCCACCTTAGAATTTTGGAAAATTGTACTATATATTTATTTTTATATTATTTTCCAATAAAAATGGTTTACTCTCCGGAAAATATGTCCTCCTACGGCCATGCATTGTGAATATTTTGCTAAAAAGTCATATTTATAAATAAAATATGAAATCTATTCACTATTTCGATTCAGTTTTAAGAAAATATTTTATCAATACCAATAAGCCGCTAGAATATACAGACGTTTATACTGTACGGGGTTGTAATGATTATTGTAGAAATTACAAACGGAATGACTAACGCATATGTAAAGGGTGTTTTTTATAGAGGTATAGAACTTTAAGTTAGCATTACTTTTCAAGATGGCGACCGATTTAACAGCTGTCAAGTGATTTATTCTCAGTTTGGTTTGGCAATTCATCATGAATAGACTCACGCCTGAACAACGCTTGCAAATAGTGAAATTTTATTTCGAAACGAGATTACCGTTGTTCCCGATTTTCATAAGCGAATTTTGTTTAGCCATGAAGCGCACTTCTGGTGGTTGAATGACTACGTCAACAAACAAAACTGCCGCATTTGGAGTGAAGGTAATCCTCAAGTGTATGCCGAAACACCGTTACATCCAGAAAAACTGACTGTTTGCTGTGCTTTAGGGGCTGGTGGAATCATTGGTCCGTACTTTTTCAAAAACGATGGTAGCCAGAACGTTGCATTCATTGGTGATCGGTATAGAGCCATGATTACTAACTTTTTTTATTCCTGAATTGAATAACCATGATGTCCAGGAGATGTGGTTTCAACAAGTCGGAGCAACATGTCACACAGCTCGTGCTACAATAGATTTATTGAAAGACACGTTTGGTGACCGCCTAATTTCACGTTTTGGTCCTGAGAATTGGCCTCCAAGATCTTGTGATTTAACACCGCTAGACTACTTTCTGTGGGGCTATGGTCTATAAGCCACAAACGGTTGACCATTTGGAAAACAACATTCGCCGTGTTATTGCCGATATACGGCCACAAATGTTGGAAAAAGTCATTGAAAATTGGACGTCCAGATTGGACTACATCCGTGCCAGCCGTGGCGGTCATAAGCCAGAAATCATATTTAAAATTCATGTCAATCGAATAATCCATCGTTGTTTTATTGCAACTTAAAGTTTTATACCTCTATAAAAAACACCATTTATATACCCATATCATTGGCGGGAAAGGGTGTAAAAGACAATAACTTTTAAACGACTAATTAAAAATTTAAAAAAAAAAAGTAAAATTGTTCAATAACAAAACTTGAAATTGGTAGAAAATAAATTGAATTTTTTGTAAAAAATCACGAACTTAAAATATAAAAATTCTTAAATTAAACAAACAAATACAAATTCAATTTCTTATACAAAATTAATATACCTACGTGGTATTAAATTAAATTCTCAGTTTTTCTTTCTATCTTTTAGTGATTTCAAGTCAATTTTTTATAAATAAAATATTTGTATTTAAACAGCTGTTATGAAGACTGAAATATGGTTAACCCTCTTAATGGTTTTTATAAATATATTCTGCTTCCAGGTTTTTTTTCAGAGACATTTGTTTGTGTTGACAAACAAGTAGGGTCTCTTGTTATAATTCATAATTATTATATTTCTCAGGTTTCTTTTTGTTGCAGATACATTTTTAAGGTTTACAAAACAACAGTTTTTTAATGACAAAACAATGAAAAATATTTAAAAAAAAAAGATTAGAAGTAAAAAGCTGTTTTTAATTTTCTTTAAAATTCGGCATGAAGTAAACGGACCCTACGTCAGCACCTTTTTTTTACACTACGTTAAAATTCTTTTATTTATTTAATTTATTTTTTTTTTTCGTTTTAATATGTATGGGATTTCGTATAACAATGAAACCGAAAATTTTATTTATAAATATTTACTTGAGTTGTAGTTCTTCTTTTAATGAGTCTCGTGAATTGAGAAAAGAGTTTTCGATATTTAAATAATAAATAAATATCTTTTCCTGTATTGTAATTGCTATATGTTTGTTGTTGAGTTGTTGCATTATTTGGCTGGTTTATTCCACGGCAATCAATTGCTTGCTAATTACTTTGACTTTGCTCCCTCAAGTTCTCAAATGGCTGGCTGCTCTGCTGTCACAAAAAGTTGTTGTTTTTCTTAGAGAAATGAAACATTTTTTTTCTTATTCAGAATAATAAACAAATTTATGTATTTGTTTTAACAACAAAAATAAAAACCATTAAATGAATACAAGAAAAAAAGTTGCCAAAGGTTTTTATTGTTGTTTAAAAAAAAAATTGTAAATTTTCCAGTGCAATTTTAAACGAGAGCTTTAACCACAGTAAAAAATGACTATGAGTCGTGAGTTGTTTATCAATCTAGATTTATTTTTAATGTAGGGAGAATATCGAAGCAGACAACTTCCTTAATGGATCTCTTTTCGACTCCCTTTTGTCCTCCATCTTTTGCAGGCAACCGACTTTTACGGCAAATTCACTTTCATTGAGTTACGTGCTACAACCAGCCTTTACTCGTGACATAAGTGATTTAAGACTGCGACTAGTAACCGTTGATCTGCTTTTTCATCGCGGAGTCTCTAGTAATTACTAGCATTTGTTCAAAGCTTAGTTCCGCCATAGCATCCATATTTAACAAGATTCTGCCCGTGGTCCTAAGTCTTATGCTAGCCAGTGCTGGATATTCACATACAATATGCGCTACCCTCTTGCTATTTCCAGGCACAGTCTGCAAGCATCATTTTCGATTTTCACTTCAAGTTTCCATCCTGTCACTAACGCAGTTATCCAGCTTAAGGTACTTCTATTATATCTTTAAGCACCATTCGAGCCTGTCTACATGTAGTAGCCTCCCTCCACCTTTTCAGCCGTAAATTTCTGGTCCACAGAAATTCACAGCTGATCCCCTTTTTGCTATTTTGTATGCTGCTTCATTCCCAGCTATGCCTATTTAACCTGTGCCCTATTAACACATTACGGCACTAGATTAGAGTACACGTTCACTTGCCTCATAAGTTTTATAACCGACTGCTTGCCAAGTGCAATGAGAACCTTTCTTACATGCTGCCGTCTTTCCAGCTGGTGATTCAACGTATTCAGCAACCCAAGCAATTCTGCTTGGTAAACGCAAGCGCAGCCTACAGGACAGGTTCAGCAGCAAACAGGCAGCAATCCTAATATTGCCCTAATTGCCTGTATTGGAGCCGTGTGCATTACACCACATATACAAACAATCCTTTAATCCTCATCCAAATTACGCTTAATTGTAATCGGAGAGGCCTTTGGCCACCAAACTACATACATATGCATAAGTTATTATGGTTCGATCCATAATTGTGTAAATCCATTATACAGCCTTTGCCGAGATGCACCACGGCCACACAATTGTTTACCTTGATGCGTATCTTAATTTCAATGTCTTCGATACAGGTAAGTTCCTCATCCATAGTAACGCCTGGATAATTTACTTTCCATGACATACTGATTTCCGATCCAAAAAGCATTAAGGATCCACCCTCTTTACCCTTCCTTCTGCAAGGATTTTCCTAGCATATATGGTTAGCCCCTGGTCATTATGCGACCATATCTCGGGTGTTATGAGAGCCTATCTTATGCATTCTTGAACTCGATAAACTTTCCACCAACCACAAGTGCCAGACAGTCGGCATACGTATTCGTATGAACGCATATTGACTCCTGTTTCCAAAGAAGGCCATCAACGGTGATGTTCCACAAAAGAGGTGACAAAACTCCTCCCTGTGGGCAACCCCTGGCTACCCTACACCGGATTCTGGAACGCCAATTTTTGAGATTTATAGCTCTAGACCTACGCATAGCGAGCTAGTAGCATAAATGGTACCTTCTATACCATATTGTTGCCATATACCAAAAACATTTAAAATTTTTAAAACAAGAACTTTTTTAGATGAAACAAGTAAGATTGCTATATTCGGCGTGCCGAATCTTCTATACACTTCACCGCGGTGATTTTATTTATAAATTATGTACAAAATTGGTTTAATTTAAGAGACAGTCATTAAAAAAAAGTAACTGAGCTTTTTTGTTCCACTAATCAGCAAAATCTCTTATACGGTATATGTATATCGTTACCTGAAATTCCTAACCATGTAAAAATTGTATAAACAATTTTCTTGTAAAAATTTTATAGATTTTTTTTTTGTATAATTTTCGTAGAATTTTTTTTTATATTTTATAGAAAATTTTTTGTAAAAATTCTATAGAACATTTTTTTTTTAATTTAACAGAACATTTTTTTCAATTTTGTAATAGAAAATTGTTTGTAAAATTTTTTTTTCTGAAAATTTTAATAAAAATTTTTTTTAATATTTTATTTCGAAAAATTTTGGTAAAAATTTTTTTATCATATTTTTTGAAAAATTTTTAAATTAAATTAAATTTATTTTTAAATTTTTTTTTTTTTTTAATTTTTTTTTAAATTTTTTAAAATTTTTTTTTGTAAATTTTTTTGTAACATATTTTTTAAATTTTTTAAAAATTTTATGTAAAATTTTTTGTAAAAAATTTTTTTAAATTTGTTTGAATTTTTTTTTAATAATTTTGTTTTTTGTAAAAATTAGGATGTTCCTGTTATCTATATTGCGTTAGACTAAGCCAAAAAAATCACTTACAAAAAATGCCTTATATTGACACCCCCACCGGCTTATAGACTGTTCCCTGAGCACCCTTTTGGTCTATTGGCTACCTCTATATGTATTGCTTTCTATAAAGGCCTTTAGTACAAATCAAAGCAGAAAAACCTTACCAACCTAAAAATAAACAAAAATCTGCGCTCGCAGACGTTATTGATCCCCCGAAATCAGTATGCACTCCTTTGGATCTAGCTGTCGCAGTCTAATATTTATTTAACAAAAACAGGCAACATAGAATCTGAATTCTGAATCCTGTACCTCGTGTGGCGCCTTGGCAAATGATATTTCAACATCAACACGGATAGACGGACCCAAAGACATCGCTTAATCAACTTCTCTATGTATAAGGATCCAGAATATATGTATATATTTTATGGGGTGGGAAATGAATATTGTAGAAATTACACACGGAATGACAAACTTATACCCTTCACCTGTGGTGAAAATTTCACATATTTTTAATGAAAATGCGAGGTGGGGAATCCGCAATATGTATCAAATCTCTTTGCGCTTTTTCATTTTCTTTACAACAGTTAATTCAATTAATGTTAAGAACTTATGTATAAAAATAACTCTATTTATAAAACAAATACCTATATACAATTCATATTTAGCAAGATATTCGCTAGAGACCAGGTGATCTATAAAGGCTCAACTTTTGGTAACATTTCCTAAAAATGTATGCCTCTAAGAAATGTCATTAATATATCGGTAATGGTTCACGAGCTACCGAATTATTTCCCAAACAAAAAGTTTTTAAACCACTGTGTGTCTAACAGCGGCTTTTGCCAAATTATTTTTTACAGCTATTTACCTCCTTACTAATTTACACTCATACATGAAAACACTTATTTTTGTGCTAATTGAAAAATAATATATGATTTTAGCAAATAATTCGTAACAAAAAACCGGTTTGTCGAATAATTGAAAATTCTTCCTTTCTTAAAAGCCGGTGTTAAAATCAAGGAAAATTTTAAAATTCGGTTTTTCGAATGGTTCGAAAACCGGTTTGATAATTATATATGTGTTATGCATTAATCATCAACATTTTTGGGATTATCATTATCGTTAACGGGCATTTTATTCATTAAACACAAACTGGTAACATTAAACGAATAGAACAATAAAAAAAACTAACAACGAGTCGAGAGAGCAAAATAATAGAAAACAATGAAATAAAAAATTACTGAATATGTAAAAAGAACTACGACGGCACGAATAATGTACAAAATTGATGCGGCGGAAAACCTTGGAACCACTTAGCTAAACATTTTTTTAAACAAAATCAAATACAGACATATGTATGTATATGTAAATAGATTAAAAGCTACATTTGTATGCCTGAATGTGTTTTAGTTATTGTTTAGTTTTAGCATTTTAATCTTTTTATTTGTTTTTATGAGATTTTTTGGGATGTTCTTTTTGCCTTTTGTTTATCAAATTATTTGTTTTTGTTTCAACAGAATTTTGTTGAAATGATAAATGTTTTAAATTCTATTTTTTAAATGTTATGATTTGTGTTTATTATTTAATTTTTTTAACACTTCGACAAAGATAAAATAATAACTTACACTCTTTCAGGAAATAATACACACACACACATACCAACACATACGATTGCCTGAATAATTAGAAAAGGAAAGAGAAAAACACTTGTTACTTAGTTTTTTATGATTATTGGCTTTTTAACGGTTTTATTAACGGTAATACAGAACAACAAGATACATATGAGGAAGAACGCCATTTTCATTTTGTTTTTGTTTTAGTTTTTTTAATATACCAATATAAACACTTTTTTGTTGGTTGCTGGCATTGACATGTTATCAAAAAAAAAAAACAAGACCAATAAATTTTAAACAGCATAAAAAACTATATTTTTCACTTTTTCACGGCCGTAACCATCGTCAAATCTTTAAACGACAACGGCTTTGAGAGACGTATACGTTGTGTGCTTTATGTACTCGACAAAAGAAGAAGGATGAATGGAAAAAATTACAACAACAAAATATAAAAACTGTTGTACATCATACGCCACTTTGTACTCATTTACTTAAACAAATCAAAATAGAAGAAAGAACTTTTTTTTGGTTTCAGGAAAGAAAATAGGAAAGGGAAGACGTTCGTTCGTTCGTAAGTCAAGCACACAGTCAGTCAACTATTTCTTTGGTGATTTTATTTTATTTTATAAATTATTAATTGATTCGTTTATTATACATTTTTTATTTAATTTATTTGTTTGTTTTCTTTTTCGCAGTTATTTATTTGCCTTTAAAATTGCTGTTGTAGGTTTTGTTATTGTTGTCGTTTTAAAGTCAAAGTGTATATGTATGTACATTTGAAACTATTGAAATTGATATGCTTATTAAAATATTCCAACAAATACAAAATAACTTCACACACATACACTATCGTATAAGTAATAAAATTTAATTTTATTATTTCTTATTATTTGGAGATTTCTTTATATTTTTATTAAATATACAAATATTAAATATTTATTTCTTTACTTTAATTATCATATTCACAAACACACACACTCACACAGCCACACTCAATGATCATCAACCCGATTTGCTTTTAACACTATACAATCGATTGATCGCTTAAAAACGAAAACAAAAACAATTCATTAAATTTATTCTTGTTATAAAAAGGTGGAAAAATTGACAAAACGCCAAGTTGAAGAAAAAGACGTAGAAAAGAAACCAGATAAACAACGCGTTTTTATTTTTAGCCAACAATACGTTTTTTAATGTTTCTTAAATAAACTCTTTAAATAAACCATTACAAATTAATAAACATTTGTAAGTTAAACAATCAATAAACCAACCGTTTTATTTCGAGCTCCGTTGTAAGATAATTATTTTTTACAATAACATCATCATCCTAACGTTTATTATTGAATTACAACAAAAAAAGAATATAACGTACAAAAAACAACCGTTTATAACGCGCCAACCACACACGACAAGCAAGTGTAAAAGACTGAACGTAAATTTTGCATTTTGTTTACGGCGAAAAAGCCAGCATTAACATTTTAAGTGAATTTCTTTTTAGCCCGTTCTAATTCTTACAAGCTGCTGAATGTACAAATAAAAATATTGAGAATAAACAGAAACAGCTTTTCTCTTCTTCTTCAAAATAATCAGTTAAAAGAAAAATTTTTTGCTCATTTATTCCCTTCAGGGATGGTAAATGAAATTTTAAATTGTACTAACCGGCTTCTAAAATTGTACTTCTTGAACTAAAATTGTAAATAAATAAATTTTTGTTTAAGTAAAATTTTTCGTGTTTTTTGTGCTAAAAAAGCAATAACAAAGCAATAAATATATAAATATTACAAATTATATTATAACTTAATTATCAAGCATAGTAACGAAGACCTTCACGCGTTGTAGTGAAAAACCGGGGCACCCCAACGCAATAAGTTAAATATTGCTTTTTGGAATTTCTTTGATCCATAAAGCAGATAGCGAAACATTTAACCTATCCTACTCTCAGCAAGTAAGCAGCACACCACGGCTAAAATCAGGGGCTAAACGCACCTATTTGAAAAATTAGTAGATAAATCTGGCTTGGACTGAAATTTTCTGTGGATATGTAATTATTCAACGAAAATCAAATGGTAAAAATCTGCAACATTAAGGTAAAGGAAATCCCACAATTCCTAAAATAAATGCCAAAAATCCCAAACTGAAATTTTTTAGTTTTTTTCCACAAAGTCCACATATGGACTAGGGGTCATGAAATGCTTTCATCAATAGTTGGGAGTATACATAGCTTTATTACGGCAATATTTTTTTCCGATCCCAACTTTGGGAATTTTAACCATATAGGCTAAATTCAAAATTTTGTTGTCAAATAGGACAAATTAAAGGACCTCGTACATATTGTTAGCTCACACAAAGATATAAAATTTTATTACATATATTTCTTAGGAAATTTTTGTTTCTATTAAAAAATAAGATTGACGGACATTTTTAGGCTAAAATACGCAAAAATTCAAACATTTTGGAATTTTTAAATTCAAAAATTTTGAATTTTTAAATTTAAAACGTCTAGTTTTTAATTAAGATATAATCTTGAAATTTTTCCACAATATTTTAAATTTTAAAAAATTTGCTGAAAATTGTTTAAAATATTTAGAAAAAACTGGAAAATGGTGTCGAAAAATCAAAAATTGTAATTTTAAAATGCTTATGACTCGCTCATTTTAAAACATAAGTTACAGATTATCATCATTTTATTTATATAGGTACTAACTAGACCTTTAAGACCTTGTATAATTTATGGAAATAGCAAGCTCTAAAAGAATTTGCAGGGCGATGTACCCAACTTTGAGACCACATAGCGTTGGTTGACGATGCCCATCGTCAAAACTTAAGATAATATACTCCTCTGCTATGCTCGTGCCCAGCCCTTTAGAAATGGCTGAGTTATTTCCAAAAAATTTTGATTCTGTCCCACTGTGCATTGGAGGGAAAAATCCTTCTACGAACGAGTGATGTCAATGTTATTTTTAGATTTCTATCCGTTTAATAAGTGTGCATAAAAAACAAATTAATTTAAATTTATTTAATTTTTTTTATTTTCTTAATTGTTAGTGCCGACTTACACCATGCAACTTTTGTCGCTGCAATCGTTCTCGTTTATTCTTTAATATTGCATTTGTGTTTATAACGTGCAATTTTTATTGCACGTTTTGTTTGGATGTATACATTTGTTTACATTTTAAAATTTAAAATTAAAACTACGAATCAGCTGGGCGGACGACACTACCTAGTAAGATAAATATACCTTGTGTAATAACAACTGGCCAGGTATGTGGCACTAAGGACAGCTGTTAGACTAAATGTTGTAGGTGCATGGAACCATAGATCATGGGGACATGCCAATCTTCTAGGAACAACGAATGTTATTCCTGAGCTCTTAGACTACTGCACCCCGTCACCCTTCTTCACACGAAGATTCCACTTTGATTTGACGGAGGGATACTCTCTAACTCCCCGAACTTTACTGGTTTACACAGATGGTTCCAAAAGGGGAACGAGAGTAGGAGGTGGAGTCTATATAGAGGAGTTTGGAATTAGGATATGTTTCAGACTTCCGAATGACTGCAATGTCATACAAGCAGAAATATCTGCTTTTAAAAAGGCGGCTAACTGGCTAAAGTACCACAGGATATCAGACAGAGATATCTGGATTTGTACTGATAGTAAAGCCGCTATCATGTCCCTTATAGGTGTGTATAGCACATCAAATCTTGTCCTTGAATGCCGGACATCCTTAAATGAGATGGCGGATAATTCGACAGTCACCCTTAAATGGGTGAGGGGACATGGGACTAATCAAGGCAACTGCGCTGCCGATGAACTAGCCAAGAAGGGAACACTATTGCACGATGATGCCATAGACATCTATTGTGGCATTCCCCTCTCGGCCTGTTTACACCGCATCAACTTTGCCCTTCACAACACAGCTCAGGCCAGATGGTCCAATGAGTCGACTTGCTCGATCGCAAGGACAATCTGGCCCTCGATGGACCAAAAGAAAACGGTCTCGCTATTTTGGCTGCAGAAAATGCAGATACGCGACTTAATAGCAATAGTCACTGGGCATTGCTTATTTGGAGCCCCTATAATGACTTCTGTAGAAGGTGCCAGGATGAAGAAGAGGAGGAAACGGTTGAACACCTTCTCTGTCATTGCCCTGCATTAGAACTCTGTCGCCTACAATACTTGGGACGACGATGTTTTGAAAGGATTAATCAGGATTAACTCCTTTTTAAGGAACTGTGGTTGGTTTTCCAACCCTCTCCAACGGAAGTGACATAGTTGCTCATCAACATATGTCACGTCCAATAGTGCCTTCACGGCTAGCATCTTCCCACCTTCTACCCACTTCTTTCTCTAATTTCTCACTTCTTTCACTTCTTTCTCTAATTTCTCAGTCTAATTTTGTTTTCTATTTTCTCTGTCTATCCCTCCTCTTATCTGCAGGTATCACAAAGGGACCAACATAATGGACCCAAGTGAGCTATTTCATTCTCTTTCTCCTCCTCTATACAAGCTGCCTGCTTAACCTAACCTAACCTAATAACAAAAATCTATGAATTGGTATACGAACTTCTACCCAATCCAGCATGCTCTCCATATTTCGGGCTATTTCCTGTTTCCAAATTTAAATAATGGGTCAGAAGAGGAGGTCCAAGAAAATCACCAAAAATTCACAGAAAACGCAAAGTATTAAAAATTCACAAATAATACAAAAAAAATTTACCGAAAATTTTAATTAAAACAAATCCATCTAATATCAAATATTTGACTTTGTGTTCGCTGGGAAATTATGTTATAATTTTATTAATGTAGTTTAGTTTTTAAAGTTTTATTTAATTCCTTATGGTTTTATTACTTTTGATTTACTTTTATGGTTTGTCTGAACTTCCACTATCATTTTTTTATTATTGTTAATTTTTAAATAAACTATATATGAATGGTCTCATAGTTTACTAATTTTATAAGTAACGATACGTTTTAAAAATTCGATAAATTTTATTAAATTTCACATTCGCATAAATATTTAAATAATATCTTTAAAGTAATGCTTATACCCTTTATTATAAAACAAATATATATGCAAGTCTGTCATTAATTCCATTTGTAATGTGTACAACATTCGTTTGCGTAAAGTATATACCAGACCGTTAATATCAGCAAACTCGGTCTTAAAAGACGGTGGGACATTGGATGACATATCTTCTGGGCGGAACATTATTTCGATTCTTACCGGTTTAATAGTTTTTACGCAAGGATTTTTTTAAACAAATTATCGGTTAAATCGCCCTAAGATAATACCTATAAAACTATAAACGACAAAACAGCTGTCAATAATCTTGGTTTAAAAATTAGTTTTCAAACTGTAGACGGAGCTAATAAATCGCAAAACATATCGTCGATACTGATAAAAAACAAACGATATCCGACAAAAGATTAAGTAACTAAAAGAGGCAGGAGATTTTTTTTTAAATTAAACTCAAGTTTTATTGTTTGGCAAATGCTACAAAAAGTAATTATTTCAATAGGTTGTAATTTTTGAATAAAAGTACCTACTAATAAAATACTTAGGTTCATTATTATAACTTGACAATAGCTAAAGTTTTATCGAAGAGATAAGTATTTATTCGTCATTTTAAATAAGCTAAAAATAACCTTCAAATATCACGTACTTTACTCTATAGTACGTTCTTTCGTTCTTATAACGAAAAACTACTACAAAAATATTTGTTTAATGTTTAGTGTCTATACCTGAGAAGAATTTGTCTTGATAAAAGTCAAACTTCATATAAAAAACCCAGTATTAAAAATAATGTTTTTTTTAATATCAAGTTTGACTATTATCAAGACAAATTTTTATCAGGTATAGACACTAGGTAAACATTAACCAAATAATTTTGGATTTTTGAACTACAATAAGAAATACATGAATAATAAGAAATGTTTTCATTGTATTGTCAGTAACTGTAAATTTAACACTTGTTTTTTTTATTTAATAATGTTAGTATTTAAAATACTTTGACAAACTCTTAATTATTGATATTACAAATTTACTATACATTATTGTTGAAATCTGTAAAATTGGAATTATTTTTTATAAAATTTACACATTTTCTTTTAAATATAACAATATTATTTTCAATTCTCAAATCGTTTGGTATTCTATATACTTTTGCAATTCTTTATATACATTTGCAATTCTTTATAAAATAATGTCTATTGAGATGTTTTTACTCTGAAAATATGAAAATCTTCCGAGTTTCTTAGGCAACATAACTAATATTCTAGTAGTATTCTGGTTCGTCTCCTTTTGCTATCTTCTTTAGCCCATTTTCTTAGATTTCTTCCGTGTATGTTTACGTATCGTCGGCATATAAAATTATTTAATTATTTCTCGACTACATCAGGCATGTCGTTTATATACATATATTATATTGTATGTAAATATGTACTTTTTAATTTCAAAATCATAGCAATATATTTTTAAAATGAAAAAAAGCGTTAACTGAAAAATCCTACTTTTAATTAAACAATTTTTTTCGTATATTGCAGTTGGCAACAATCTAGCTAAATATGTGTCAGTTTTTTTATTAGATAGGCTCTCCCGCTCTTTACAATAACATTTTGTACTCAAAGTATTACATAGCTACTTCTTTCTAACTGATCTAATAAAATCTTGCCATATTATTTTTCCAAAACATTTTATGAAATAGTTTTAAATATTAATTAAAAATTAAATTTTATTTGAAATAAATTTTTAAGTTTTTGATAACATATTAATCTAAGATATCACAATATTTATATACCGAACACACTATATAAATACTTTAAAATATTAAACAGTTTATGTTGGCAATACCATACCACTAAATTTCTTCTATTCGTTTATTCTCTTTTTGATGGTGTTGTGAAGTGGTTGTATTTTTATTAGTTACAAAAGCAACTGGAATCAATAATTTTCAACTTGAGTTTTTTTTATAAATATGTATATATGAATGTTTGCAAAATAAATAATAGTAAAAAAAGTAAAAAAATCTTAACAAAAGTATTAAAGTGGTGTGTGAAGAATAAAAGAAATTTGTAATTAAATAAACCGTACGTCACCAAAAAATCGCAACGAAAATTTATCATGTCGGAACAAGAACACCAAGAAACTAATGGAACTTCTAATGGCGACGTGCCAGAAATCGAATTGATAATTAAGGTATTTACCTATTAATATATATAACAAAAATTTGCTCATCTTTGGAATATATTTATTTGTATGTATTAAAAGTATGGGGTTAAAATAAAAGGTTAAAACAATATGATACAACAGACTACTTTTTAAGTTGCAAGTTTGTCTCGGGTTTTCTCCTCCTTCCTAAATTTCATTTTTACTGCATCGGTATTTTGTTTTCGTATTTTCCTTTTTTTTTTTTTTTTTGTTTGTATTAATAATTTTTAAATTTATTATAAGTATTTTTGTGTGTAGAAAACATTCGTAAAAGCTATTATATGGTGGTTCTTTTTCTAATAACTTTGTAAGTAAATAGAAACAGGTTTGTGTCATTCCTCACTGCGCTTCACTTCTTTCAATTGAAACCGTGTTCTCCTAAAAGTTAACTGAATGCTAATATTGCATACCAACTCGTTGAACACCCTTCGGCCAGTTTAAAGTCATATCTTCTCATGATGATAAAATATTTAACAGTGGGTATTCTGTTTTTAAGTGACTTATGCTACTATCTATAGATAGGTATAATGTTTTTAATAATTCATTAAGAGCAAGCATGCAGTGGTGGTTATTTAATATGCCCACTAACAACATAAATATTTTATCTAAGTTGATATATAACTTATATTTACGATGTATGCAACAAATGGATATTGTTTGCTGCTCCGTTAGAAGCATAAAAGGGTTCTCTTTGATGATAGTTAATCATGGCCCTTATAAGTTTATGTTAGAAGGAATTTGTTCAACTCTTAAAAACTGTTATTTATAATATAAATGTCAATTTTCTACTAATTCCCACAAACAACAATACTTACTTGCTTTTTCATAATTTATTTCAATGAATGCATTGATATATTAAATTTTAGTTACGGCCGTTTCACACTATAATACAATAATACTTTTAAATAAAATACCAATTGATGTAATCGCTGTTTCAGTTTTTCATTTACTTTAAAAGTGGGAAACGGCATTTAATGGTTGTTCATAATAATAAACAATTCTCTAGGTCTTTCGAAGAATCTTTACAATTTCTAATTGGATTTCTGCTTATAATCTACCTAAATATAAGCCGTAAAAGATCTGTTCTTTATGCTTCAGGCAAGGTTATTCAGTTTGTTGGCCATTTAAAATGTGATGGTATTTATTTTTGTCGAAATACCTATTTTAGACAAATAATTGTAATTGAAATAGGGACTAAAATCAATTACAATTACTTGTAATTTGTAATTGAAAAATTTCAATTACAATTACATGTAATTAGTAATTGGAAAATAAATTACTAATTACATGTAATTGTAATTGAAATTTTTCAATTACAAATTACATGTAATTGAAAATTTTAAGTAATGAATACTTTTTTTTGTAAGTATTGTAAAAATATATTTAATTACAAAAATGTTCAATTACATATAAATTATAAAAAATAATAACAATCCTATTTGAATAAATAAATTTGGCGCCTTAGCGTTAAAATAATACTAGCGAACAAATATAACCTTTCAACTGGTGCTGAAGATGTTAAGGGAGTATTAGACCGTAAATAAGCCTTTAGTATTGTAGGATAGTTCTTGAGATAATTTAGAAACGAATTTAGACCACGCAAGTAAATCTGAAGTGCAAATTTCAAACTATTTTCTTTTTCACAATGTCAATGTCTACGGAATATTAAATGAAAAAAATGTATATTTGACAATTACTTGTAATTTGTAATTGAACTTTTTCAATTACAATTACATGTAATTAGTAATTGGAAAATTAAATTATTCAATTACAAATTACAAGTAATCGTAATTGATTTTGTCCCTGATTTCAATTACAATTACTTGTAATTAGTAATTGGAAATTTTCAATTACAAATTATCTGTAATTGTAATTATAATTGAAATGTAATTGAATCCCCCCATGTCTGATGCATACATATGTACATATACATACATATATATAAAATACAAATTAAACAAAAAATTTAAGAAATTTTTTCTTAAATTTTTTTCAATTTCTCCCACTGTTTATGTTTGTTTATTTTTCACATATGAACGTGTTTTCAACATTTTTTCTATGAGCTCCACAGATTAAAGTTTTGTTAAATCGTAAGTTCGTTTTCATCTTTAGCTCATGTATTAGTGACCAATGTTTGTTTTGTTTATTACCAGTTATTTGCCGTTTTTTTTTTCTCTTGTATTTTTACTTGTTTATCACTTTTGCTTATTTAAACTGTGTTTGATGCGTCATCATTTCGTATGTATTAATTAGAAAATTTTATAAAATGCTAGAAATTTTTATGTAGCAAAATCAAACTTGAACTAAGACTCGGTAACGTCAGTCAGACTATGAGCAGTGTTACCAGAGTTCAACAAAAAAGATCTATCCTCGGCTTTCGATTATGTAAAAAGAGTTGTTCAGACAAACTTTTTTTTGTTATTATAACGCGCATTTGACGACGAATAATGCTATAGTGAATTTCTCTCTCTTGGAGTTTTGGTGAAATTTGGATAAAATTTTGGGTCAAAAGTGCAAAAGTATCAAAATTAAATTCCCGAAAATTTTTAAAATACCAAAATGTTCTTTAAATATTTCTTTTAAAGAGTTAGAAAAAATTATATTAAATCTCAAAGATGTTATCAATCAAAATAAATCCAATAACTCTCTGAGCCGTGCAATACCGACTACAAAAATCTTGGTTTTATATAAAGGCATCCTATAAGTCAACAATTCATCCGCATCAATATCAAGATGCCTCCCGTTTAAAATCCGCGCTAAACAGTGATCAAAGGCAATCAAAGTTAAAATGTGATTTACCACTTGTAATGATTTTGCTTAGAAGAGTGACCGCTAAACGTTCAATATTTTTAAAATTTTGTGTAATGCTCCATTTTTACTAACCCTACTTCAATTTATCCTCTGAATAGTAGAATTAGAATATTAGTTGTAATAGCTGAAAAGTATTCAGTATTCCACGAACGTTTAAGCACGAACTTTCTCTAAATTATGATATCAGTTCTTTTAACGCAGAAATGTATGTAGAACAATAAAGATAATGTAATCTTATATCTTTCAAAAAACGTCTTTTCTGTTTGATTCTCCGTTTATTAATAAATCTTAAGTATAAAAATGTTACCAACTATGTACAAATGTTGCTTACTTATGCTCACGATACTATACATTCAACAAGAAAGAAAAGGATAAGTATATGTACTTAGAATAATCTAGAATTTCATGTATACAAAAATAAGGAACCGTTACTTTCATGTATGTATGTGATCACGAACTAAAATACATAAAAATGCATACATGTAAGTATCGATAAATCACGCCACACAGACATATATAGGTAGAGAGTGCAAGGAGGACTAATTCATATGTATGCAAGTAACCGACAAGAGATGGGTACTGTTGGTAACCGCATTGCTACAACTCGGCCATCCTGACAAATGGGATCACCTGATCCCGAGTCATGCCCCATGGAGATCCGAGCATCCCCCTAACCACGGACGCATATTGGAGACGGCCCAAACGCCCCTGTAGGGCGTGCGAGATTGCTGAAATCCCTCGACGTCCTCAAGTAAGTATCGGTCATTCCGCAACACCTTCGATATCCTATACGGCCCTCTATACTTCGGAATCAATTTACGTGACACCCCAGCCGTCGAATCAAAGTTCCTCACCATCACATAATCGCCGTCCTTGTACGACGTCGGAGCTTTCCTTCGTTTATCAAAATACTTCGCATTGTAATCCTGTAGTTTTCTTTGCTTATCAGCAGCTTCTAACCTAATTGCAGCAAGGTCCTCCCGTTTCCCGCTATTATCCCCAATCAGATATTCCCTAAGTAAATCGACAACTTTCCCCCGTTGTCCTAACCCAAACAGCACCACACTAGGATGCTGCCCAATCGATCTGTGTATGCTATTGTTGAGAGAAAACTCGACCTGTTCAAGTACCCTGTCCCAAAATATGCCCCTTTGCGGATCCACCAGTTTTGCCAACATCGGCCCAAGTGATCTATTCACCCTCTCTACCTGACCGTTTGCCTGAGGTGAACCAGTTGCGACCAGTACGTGCCTAACATTATTCTCCTTCATAAAGTCCGAAAAATCCTTAGAAGTGAAGCACGTCCCGCGATCACTTATAACCTGCCTAGGTCGACTATACGCCCTAAAATAGTCTCTTAATGCCACAATAGCCTCCCTGGAACAAGTAGTCCTCGCTGGATAAAGCCTAACAAATTTCGTACACGCATCAACTATAACCAAAACATGTTTCATCGTTCTACCATTGTCCACAGGGCCAAAATGGTCAATATGAATGGTGTCAAACGGAACCTCTGGCTTTGGGATGCTGTGTAAAAATCCTTCCCCCTTTCCATGCTTCTCGGAATAAGCAATGCAATTCATGCAGTTGTTAATGTGTGTCATAATCTTGGCCCTCATATTAGGAAACCAATAGCTCTTCAATATTAGCTCACTCATCTTATCAATTCCAATGTGGCCCATTTCGTTGTGATATTTATACAGAACGTGAGCCTCCATTTCCTCCGGGACATAAAACAACAAATTACCATCGTTGGCCTTTCTGTACACTAGACCATTTCGCATCTCATAAAAAGAATGTTCAGACTTCTGGAGACCATTAAATTCTCCTCAAACGTGTTTTTCCCTATTACCATCACATTAGTACACCTGCTGAGCGCATCAACATGCTGCATCCTGTTTCCCGACCGATGCTCCAGCACGTAATCAAAATTCTGTAACTCCAGAGCCCATCTTGAAATCCTCGGATTAAGCTCCTTTTTACTCAGAGTCATAGTCAGTGAATTACAGTCCGTAACAATCCTAAATCGCCTTCCCTGTAGGTATATACGAAATCTCCTTAAAGCGTAAATTATAGCCAACGTCTCCAACTCGAAGCTGTGGTATTTCGACTCAGTGTCCGTGGTTCTTTTCGAAAAATAAAATACGGGATGAAATTTACCATCACCCTTCTTCTGCAATAAGACAGCCCCGAAACCAACAGAGCTTGCGTCACAATGAAGCTCCGTTTCGTTCCTTGGGTCGAATAACGCTAGTACCGGCGACTCCATTAACTTTGCCTTCAAAACCTCAAAAGACTCTAGTTCAATCTTCCCGAAACAAAATTTTTTATCCTTTCTCGTGAGATCGTATAAAGGCTTTGCCAATATTGAAAAATCCTTGACAAATCTTCTAAAATATGAGCATAACCCCAAGAAGCTTTGTACCGAATGTGGTTTATCCGGTACTGGAAAATCCCTAATCGCCCTCAACCCCTTATCGTCAGCCCTAATACCATCACCATCAATTGTATAGCCCAGATACTTAACCGAGGTTTGAAAAAATTCGCATTTATCGATCCTCAAATCTAAGTTATTCTCCACCAATCTAGTAAAAACCTCCTTCAAAATTTCAAAGTGTTCCTGCACCTCAACCGTTGCAATCATAATGTCATCCAAATATATTATGACTTTTCCATCCCTAACCATGTCAGCGAAAACCCTGTTGACGAATCTTTGGAACACTGACGGAGCATTTTTCAAGCCGAATGGCATCCTTAAAAACTCAAACTGGCCCAAAGGTGTTACGAATGACGTATACTTAACAGAATCTGGATGAACAAAAACATGAAAAAATCCGTCCCTTAAATCCAATTTCGTAAAAATCCTCCGGCCTGAAAGTCTATCCAATAAATCGTCAATTAATGGAATAGGATAATTGTCCCTCACAGTTATCTTGTTCAAAGTCCGGAAATCCACACACATCCTTAAATCTCCTGTCTTTTTTCTGACCAAAACAATAGGCGAAGCATACTCCGACTCGCTAGGTCTTATATACCCCTTCTCCAAGTACCGATCCAAGAGTATCTGTAACTCCGTCCTTTCCGCATATGACAGCCTCCTAGGTCCACAATTAAAACATTTGTCATCACTCAACCTCAATTTAATCTCACTATATACGCTAGGTCTAGGAGGACGCACAGGCCGCACATAATAATCATAGTAAATGTCTCTTAACCTATCCTTTTCGACAAGTCCTATACCATCCCCTATCACAAGATCAAAATCACTAGCCTCACCAACATCAACAGAAAGAATCCTCCTACAGAAATCCTCATCACCATCCATGTGTTTCAATTGTCCCTTACTGTCACTTCCAAAGCCACCCTCCAACACAGGTCCAGAATCCATGGACCGAATCTGCCTACAAAAATATTCCCCACTATTCACTTTCCCTTTCGTATCCTGCGATACCAATCTAAAACTTCCTTTCAATAAAAAATCCCGTCCTAACACGCATTCATATGACGTGGTGTCATCTGACACAACTAACATTTCCAGTTCAACAGCCCCATCTCCAACACTCACGAAACATTTAAATTTTCCATAAATGTCCAATTTGGACCAGTTTATTCCAAAAAAAATTTCATCGGTATACAAAAGATCCTTTAACTCAACAAATTTCAAAATACTAGACCTCCTTACGAAGCTCACCACACTACCAGAGTCTATCAGGCATTCTAGAGAAAATCCATTATCAAAATTATTATATAAAGAAAACTTAAAATATCTTACATATTCACTATTATCTACGAGATGTACCGCTGGTTTCCTCTCTGGACAGCTCGCTACCTGATGATCCAATTTTCCGCATCCATAACATGCCCCCATCTGACGCTTAGGCTTCTGGCAATTAGCAGCAAAGTGCCCAACAGAATTACAATTGAAGCACCTAAAATTATTAGCATTACCACCTTGCGCCTGGTCTAACCTTTTTTGGCCTTTCTGCATTGTATTTAGCTGGATTTTTGAGAAAGCCTGTAGTAACTGTGTTTTACTGGTGTAGCATTGTAAACTGGCTTGGATTCTTAATTGGTTGTCTGGGATACCCTCTATCATATACTCAATGAGTTCATCCTCCTCAATTCCGACCTTATTTGACAGCAACACCTTCTCTTCGTAATATTGGATGAATGATTCATTGTATCTCCAGCGACGAGCTTCAAAATTTTTACGCAAAATTAGTTTATTTTCTTTCGTAGAAAAATTTTCTTCTAATTCAAGCAATATTTTCTCCGTTACTTCATATATAAAATTTGGCTTAGAATATAGCCATGCTTGTGCTCTTCCTTTCAATTTACACATTAGGAGAGTCTTCATCGTATCCTCATCGGTTTTGTACATGCTATTTATGTTTTTAAATTGGCTTACCCATATCTCGGGAAACTTCTCACCATCATACTCTAGGATCATTTCTTTCAGCAGACTAAATGATACACTCGTTCGATTTGAACCCTCCTTTTCAATTTCTTTATGATTTTTTTCATTAGCCCTTATCTCGACTGACTCATTTCTTCTTTGCACCTCTCTCATCATTTTCAAAATTTCATTTTCCTTTCGTAGTAGCTCTTTCTCTCTTTTTATAATTTCCAATTCTTTATTAAGTACACTCACCAGGTTTCTTCCGAAGATGTTGTCAGCATTATGTGGGCGAGGTGACTTTACACCCTTTTCATTTGCCCCACTACAAGTCGGACGGCTATCATTTTGCAAATCACGATCATTTTGTAACTCAAAATTATTTTCGAACTCACTATCATTTTGCAATTCATGATCATTTTGCACCTCACAATCATTTGATAATTCGCGATCATTTGCACCATCATTTTCTCCCAGACAACACTCACTTTGTTTTCCTCTATACTCTCCAACACCAATTTTCTCGACTCTTTCGATGAACACCATGTCATCAGTTTCGTCCTCCAACACTGGACATTGGCCTCTTGTCTCACAGGGTATATCGTTTAATCGGACCAATAAAGCACTTTTAGTACCTGTTGATGGCAGCCCAAGCTTTCGTAACCAAAGACGCAGTTGCGCACTGGTATATTCTGTACCACACACACTTTGCTTGTCCATTTTTGTTTTTTTTTTTTTTTTTTTTTAAACCCGTCCTTTATCCCACTTCTGAGATTGTAATCTTATATCTTTCAAAAAACGTCTTTTCTGTTTGATTCTCCGTTTATTAATAA
This sequence comes from Phasia obesa, assembly GCA_949628195.1. NCBI lineage: Eukaryota > Metazoa > Arthropoda > Insecta > Diptera > Tachinidae > Phasia > Phasia obesa. The sequence continues at coordinate 127,081,001 of OX451218.1, forward strand.
ATCTTAAGTATAAAAATGTTACCAACTATGTACAAATGTTGCTTACTTATGCTCACGATACTATACATTCAACAAGAAAGAAAAGGATAAGTATATGTACTTAGAATAATCTAGAATTTCATGTATACAAAAATAAGGAACCGTTACTTTCATGTATGTATGTGATCACGAACTAAAATACATAAAAATGCATACATGTAAGTATCGATAAATCACGCCACACAGACATATATAGGTAGAGAGTGCAAGGAGGACTAATTCATATGTATGCAAGTAACCGACAAGAGATGGGTACTGTTGGTAACCGCATTGCTACAATAAATATAGCAAGGATTGCAATATAGATGCGGGTAATAAAACTAGGATCTACATATCAATTGACATTATAGTGTGGAGAAGTGAAGTGGTGTCTAGGGAATCAATTGATTTTCTAGCTTCTGATTAACAAGTTGTCATGTAAACCAACTAACCGACCAACTAACATCAATCGAAGATTACATTTTAATAATAGATTTTATTAAAATATACAAAAGCAGGTTATTTGACTGCAGAAATATTATAAGTATGTATTTATGATTGTTGTTGAAGCACAACCTTACAGACTAAGAATTGTTGTGGATTATATAGTACAACGTACAAATAGCACTAATATAAGTATAAAAAATTGATTGTGCAAAGTTTGAATTCCACTTTGTTTGTAATATTTAACAGATGTTTTTTCAAAGTTTTAATATAAAAACTTTTTTTTGAATTTATGTTGCGACATCCTAAGATAAAATTATACAATCGATTATCCAAAAATTATTAATCGGCATCACTGATAAGTGTACGCTAAATGTTGTTTATAATCTTGAGTTAAACTGTTTACCCGTTCTGCCTAACTCAATAAACTAGCTAAATGCTTGTGACTGTTATGCAGTTCATGCAGTTTGACCCAAATATGGTGACTGACAATACAATTTATTTCACTGTACTCGAATGTACATACACATACATACATACATATATGCATGCCTTAAGTTTCTAATGTTGTTGTCTACGACTTTCTTGATTCGCTCACATTGTCACCAAGCAAGATACAGCCTCATAAAGATATTTTTTGTTGGATTCCACTTCATAAACGGGAGAAAGTGAAAGTTTGTAATAAAACGTGATCGGAAAAATTAATATGTAGGTAACTGAAAATTTTAAATATTTTTACTGTACGTGAAAATGTTAATTCTAGTCACAGTTTTAAATAAATTTTTGCGAAAGTTAAATACTTATAATTAATAGCTTAATACTTTTTAGTTCAATTAAATCCTTAAAAGCCAATAGTTTAGTTGAATATTACTCAATACGATTCAAATAAAAATTTTGACGAATTTGTTATTTTGCACATGATTTAATAGTTTTAAATTTGATATTTTTATTTTAAGTTTAAATCTTTCCACATTTTCCACGCCATCTAAAAATAAAATAACTTCATAACTTTAGTTGAATCTTTAATGAAATTTTAAGTATTTAACCGAAAAACACGCAATAGTCATGCTGTTTGTTATTTTAGTTTTATTTTTTTTCCCATTAAAAGAAAGCAAAACAAGTTTGTTTTCATTTCATTATACTTTACGAACTTTATCTTTAATTTTTTAGTTAATAAATAGTGACATAATGTTTTAGGAGTTCCAGTAAACTATTGAATGGTTTATTATCCTTGACTTACTGCAATACCATTTTGGTAGAATAAAATAATAAAAAAAAAAAGTATTTAAGTTGCTTCTGCGTTTTAATATTGTGTTGTCTGACCGGCAGCATTCTGGTCTCCTCATGAAAATAATCTAGGGGTAGCATATTTCTCATGTCTCCTTTGTCATTCGCCATGATCTGAAAATTTATGATATGAGTTCCTAGGCATACATCTACGGATTTGTCAAGTCCATCCTTATTTCCTTAGTCTATGAATTTAAAAAAAGACACCGAAGGCTTTAAGAGTAATTGCTGCTTTTATTTCGGATATAGTAGCCAAGCATAGTGAATTTTTTTTAATAAATGGTACGATCATTTTCAAGCGACACCATTTTGACGTCTTAGGCGAGGCAGAAAGTTTTGAAAAGTATAAGTTATAGTTGCTGCATATCCATTCTTATTTTGTATTATTTTGACCTTAGGCTTTAGAACGCTTTTCTGCACTGAAATAGTTGGCAACCTAGCGTTTGACATCATTAGAAAGTGTGGAATTCAAGATGCTATTGTTCAGCGCGGAATTATCAGCCGTGTCAAATGCCTCGAAATGCGAATCGCCTTGCAGCATTACACAGTGATGTAATAATCTTTTTTTGTAAGAAATAATTCGGTAGCTCTGAACCCCTAAAGATATCTTAATTTAAAAAAAAATGTATATCTGAGGACCTAGGTGATCGAACGTACGAACGCAGCTCCACTCGAAAACACCTCTGCTTTGCCTCTGTAAAATTTCATTAAGATATCTTTAGTTGTTCATTAGCTTCCGAATTATTTCCAAAATAAAAAGTTTTTAAACAACTGTGCATTGACTTTAAGAGTAATGGTCAAGTGCCCCCACGCAAACCCCTAAGGGTCTCAATCTCAACCAGAATCTCGCAAAGAGAACAAAACATGTAAAAATTTTAAATCAGTAGCAGACAAGCTTTCAACAATGTCGATATGTGTCACTTTGCTAAATATTTAGCAAACCAATGAATTTCATTTTAACCACTTTTTTTGGTTGGGGGCCTTTAGTAATGGTGGAATTCAGGAATTTTCGCCTCCTTTGCGTGAGTCAAATCAAATATACATATATAACAAAATTGTTTATATAAGTATATCATATAAGTATATGATGAGATAACTTTTAACTGAAAGTAGTTATAAAAACTTTTATGTGTTTATCAGAGTACCTAAATATTCCCCCACTGTTCATTCATGTATGAATATGTACATTATATATTTTAGCTAGATCTTTTCATACATGTGTGAGAGGAGACTACACAATAGTTTGTGTTTTTTTATTTATGAATGCGATGATTTATTTTTTCTCTTTCTTACATTTACGAAAAAGAATAATAATGAGAAGAAGCTAATTTATCACTCTTCATGTATGTATATTACAAAAAACAAACAACATATGCAAACAAATGCATACATTTTTTGTTGTTCGTTTATGAGCGTAAAAAATAAATAAAAAGTTTTAGATTTCTCATTTATGACAAATATCATGAATGTTGATTTTGGAATGTTCATAAATGAAAAATTCTGAACCCTGGTTTTTATAATCTTATCACAGAAGCAAATACCATGAACTTTATTTTAGCTACACGTCTTCAAATCTTCAAATTCAATTTTTTCAAATGTTTTCAGCTACAATTCATGTTTATTAACCGCAACACACTTAGGTCCATTATTATAACTTGCCAATAGCTAAAGTATGGATTTTTCGAAGCGATAACTAGTGTTTAGTTATAATAAGAGGGTAAGGCTCGTTACTATAACTTGCCTTGAAAGTACGTGACAGCTAAATGTTATTTTTAGCTTACTTAAAATAACGAAAAACTACTTATCGATCCGACAAATAATGGCTTTAATAGTTTTAATTACCTTAAATATAAATTAATTCTCTTTTTATCATTATGGTCGTCAAAATATATAAATTTAAATATAAGTATATTTCTATTTAAATTCAGATAAGATGGAAAAAATTATTTCCTGCTATGTCAATTGTTTTTTATCTTTATTATATATTAGCACACTCTTTCCTGTTCTATAACCCAAATCCGAGTAGATTTTTCTGTTCTAAAACGAATTAAATTGTTTTGGTTTTATCGAAATTGAAGTCACGTTATTTTAATTGGAAATAAAAGTGTATAAGCCTTGTCGAAAGAAATCGAGTAAAAAATGCATTTGTTTAATTAGAAATTAATGTTTTTTCTTTTACTAACAGTTGTTTTTAATGTTTTTACATTCAAAATTTTTTATTCGAATTTAACTGCAAAAGATTTCTAACGCGCGATTTACATGAGAACATTTTGTTAAACTGTTTAATTTTCTTTGATAACCACTCGATTTGGTGAAACTAAACCAGGTGCATTTATGCGTAAGTACAAATACTTATTATTTGCACACAACACCTGCGATTATTGTTGCAAATGATAAACCAATTATTGCATTTAAAATTATTCTTATTAAATTAAATGAATGTACGAGTATGTACTTACTTACTTATGCATGTATTTTTTAGATGATTTCTAATTTCGTATGTTCTATTCACATTTTTCTTAAGTCATGCACTACTAAAGCCAATAGTGTGGCCATGATTTTATAATTTCTAAAATGAATGAAATATCTAATTTTCCATTATTAAAGCTATCTATTGTATATCTATACATATAATGAAATAGTAACTCATTTACGTCTGTCTGTTTGCTTTTCTTTTGCGTTCGCATCACGTAAAAACTACTGGATGGATTTTAACAAAATTTTGTAAGGAGATACCTTAGTATCCTGATCCCAATATATGATACTTTTTTTCCGCAAAAATATGTTGTTTGCAAGAGAAAGTGTAGAAAAGGTAGTGAAAGTACGCAGTTGAACTAACCGGATATGAATACTTTACTTTTTATAAAGTAAAAAAAGTACATAAACTGATACGTAGCATATCTTAAGGCTGAACTAAAAACGCCGATATTACCACATAGCACTAAATCGCCGGCGAAGTAAAATAATTATAAATTGGCTATGCTAGCTTCAAACTAATTCACCTAAAGAACACCAGAAGCGCTTGCGAAGCTTTACTATCGCACTTTCTTTACTATCCCTTTCTAAAGGATGTAACACAGTTGATGTAAGCATTAATTGCCTGAGTGTTACTTCTCTTAAAGAAAAAAACAAAAGTAAGGGTCTTTGGTGTGGATTGTTTTCAAAGCAAACTCGAACAAAATATTGAAGGACGCTGACGAAGTGGCGGGCACAGCTAGTTTATTCTATAATTATTGTAGATTTCTGTAAATAGTGTTAAAAATTTCTCCCTACTAAGTTTGCAGTACTTTTTCTCCATTTTCTCTTGGAAATAATTATAATATTCTATATTTTAACCGAGATACTAAGGTACCTCTTCACAAAATTTTATTAAAATTCATCCAGTAGTTTTTAGTTGATGCGAACACAGACAGACAGACAAAAATTACAAAAATTGCTGTTTTGTTTACGATTTTTTATTTTTTATTTTTATATTTCATTTCGATTTCGATATTCAAAAAATATTTCATGTACAGAAATGGTCCTGTTACAGTTTTATTATATGTATGGAAATGTTGCAAGTTAAAGTACGGATAATATATATAACCTTTATAAAGCCTAAATATAAAATAACAAATAACATACATATGTATAACGGCGAAGTACGAGTGGGACTCACAATAAAATAGTATGTTTTTCGCACACATCTTATTACAAAATCGTGTTTTGTTAGTTTTTCACTTTAATTTTGTAGAAAAATGTTTAAATTTTAACATAGTAATCTATAAGCAGCGAAAAATCTTTCCATTACGATTCAAGAATAGCGACTTATAAATATCGATTTTTTTATAATTTTACTATATTTTTAAAATTTTTATAACTCGCTATTACAAACCCCAGACTGATAAATCACCACACCACTAGCCTACCGGTATACCGTAATAAATATTGCATTTTAAATTTCATAATTAAAACTACAAATGAGAGCACATAACGAATTTCAAGAGTACAATTTCATTCCTCTCTCCCCTCTCGCCTACTAAATAACAATTGCAGCGACAAAAGTTGCATAATATAAAAAAATGTTAATTATTTCATTTTTTTAAGACAAAACTACCTGCGAAGCTTTTCGCTTTTCTGAAGAAAACACCCAGATTCTTTGGCGGGATTGGAACCCCCACCTCGAACTGATACACTAACACACTACCAATCAGTCTATCGCGGCACTCAATAATGACTTAATAGAGTTGAAGTTTATCTTTGATATTCTTTACATTTTTCTTTTTTCTGTAAAAGCTGCTAGATGTTATTGAAAAAAAAAACTTATCGTTTAAATAATTATCTCAAAAATTCCTAATGACATCATCATCACAATCATAACTGTTGCTGTTGCTGTTAATAAGTTTTTGGCGATAAAAAAGAACTCATGGCAATAAGAAAAAAATCGTTATAAACCACCACACCACCAACTTAATTATTAATTTTTAATTTTTATTGCTTCTTATTGTTCTTTTATAAATATGTATGTATGTATGTATGTATGTATGTATGTATGTATGTATGTATGTATGTATGTACATATGTATGTATTTATTTTTGTACGACGACATATGTACCATATGTATGTACATGTGAATTTATAAGATTTATTAATGTTTTTCTTTCATTCTTACACTATTTTTTAAAGCTTCGAGTTAGTTAATGTTTTATTCAGGAATTCTAACTAAAAGTTTTAGAGAGATTAAAAAAATCTAGATTGTAACTACCGGCATTAACTAATTATACAAAATCGTGAAAAATATTCAGACTACAAAAAATTGAAAATTTAAGACTTAAACAACTTTTCTAACATAATAAAAAGGATTTTGTAAATCGTATGGATAACTAATAATAATTAAACATTTTTTTATATTTTAATACAGTGCTCATAGCCAATGTATCCCCCGTTATTTTCGACAATTCTTTTGGCTTCTATTTGTTTTTATTTTTAGATAATTATAGCACGGAATAAAAATTGTAACAAAATTACAAATTCGGTTCCCTCAAAGGTTGAGTTAAGGGTCACTAACTTGCAGACTGTACCTGGAAAAAGGCTGACATACAAAGGCTTGCATCATGGGCACAGACATATTAGGAGATGCCGTGGAGATTTTAGCCTTCAGCAAATGCTAGCAATTACTATAGAATCTGTGATGAGAAAAAATGGCGACATGTATCAGTCGCCATCACACTACACTACGAGAGTAGAGGATAGTGACAGCACAAGGTATTCGAAAACTTCCAATCGGATACCAGAAACTATTGAGGAACGGAGAGGGTCGAAAAGGGACCCATACAGTCAGTGGTCGGCTTTGGTATTCCCCTACAATATAATAATAAATAAGATCCACTAATTTAATATTAGACTAAATTTTAAACAGATTTTGACTGATTTTGTACGTACAATTGCTAAAAGTTCTAAGACAATATATATACACATAATAAACTAGTAACTCATTTGCTGTCTGTCTTTCTTTTTTTGTGTTCGCATCACGTGAAAACTATTAGATGGATTTTAACAAAATTTTGTGAGGAGGTACTTTAGTATTCTGATTCCAATATAGGATACTTTTTTTTCCTCAAAAATATCTTATTTCCAAGAGAAAGTGGAGAAAAGGCAGTGAAAGTACGCCGATTTTGTTAACGATTTAAAGGTACTGCATAGTTTAAGGCATCTTTTCTTTTTGAAACAGATGGCGCTGTTTTAAAATAATCAGTAACTTATTTCCTTACAGAGATTTACAATAATTTTTATAATTTTATATAAATTTTAGAATTTTATCCAGGGATGGGTACCTTTATATAAAGTAAATACGTTAGAGTCGTAAAATTTGGTGTGGATTACGTTCAAAGCGAAATCGAACAAAATATTGTCAGGACGCAGACAAAGTAGGTGGGCACAGCTAGTCTTTTCTAAGTTTATGGTTGGAAATTCAAAAAATGTAAAATTTTTGTTCACAGTGATAAATCCACGTTGTCAACATGGCGTGCTCTTTATTTATACAAGCGGGTATAAGTTAGATACTGGCATCCTAGAAATTTCTGACTTATTTCTAAAATATTTTATTTTCCCCCAAATGCAAATTCTTGAAATTTTGGATTAGAGTAATACATATATTTTTTTATACAGGCATGCATCATTTGTTTTTAACTTTGGATTAAAAGTAATAACTAATTTTCAACTAAGAACCAGTACAAATTTACTTGCTGTCGATCACATGATCAATCATTATTGGGTTGCATACGTTTTTTTTATTTGTTTTGAATATTATTCTCCATGCATTCGCAATAGTAGATTGTGATGTCATTTGACAAATATTGTTGTGCCGGTAATCAGTCAGTTAGTTTTTTAATTGATTTTTATGTTTCTTTTTTCTTCGTAAAATTTATATTGTTTTAACGCAGTTTTTAGGAAATATTCCATTAACCCATTTATGCCCGCTGTGCTAATTTGGGAACGCTTAATTATTGGGTTGTTGACACTATTCAATATATCATTACATTATTGATAAGATGAAAGATTAGATAATATAGATAAATATTATTGCATTTCGAGATTTATGACAAAAATCTCTTACATTTTACCATATTTCCACCTGTCAAGGTAGTTATGGTAGTAGCAGAGATCATTCGGCAAAAATAGGTGCCAAGAAATTAAAAGTTGACAACTTGTTGTCGTCAAAATGGTAAAGTTTTTTTATTTCTTTTCAGTCATAATGCAATATCATAATTTGCTAAGAAAGGCAAAAGTAAATAATATAAAAATAAATAAAAAGCACTTATGTAAATATAAATAACAGAAACGTAACTTGTTTATGTAAGGCCAAGATTATCAAAGGAATAAATTCAACCTCCGAATTCCTTTAAGAAGTCATACGAATTATTGTAAAAAGTAAATATATCTTACTAATAAGAGCGGTAATAATTGGATAAAACATTTTTTAAATTAATTTTCAACTTTAAAATAAACTCTCTATAAATATTATTAAATACTGGCAATTTTTTCTTCTTGAGACAACACAGTGTTTTTTTTTTTAATAAAATGATTACAATTATAAAAAAAATATTGCCATTGTTTGTTGTTCAGTATGGTAACACAACAAAGTTTAAACTACCATTAAAGACCAGGTGCCATATTCTGTCAAAAAGTCTGTTGCACACATACACTTTTAAGCCACACTATCATACTTTTTCAGCACACATCATTTCTTTGACAAATCGTACGACTAAGTATGATAGTGAATCATGGCCTTTAAAAATCAACATCAGTTAATATTGGATTAACTTAATTATAAGATTAGCTTATTAAAATAGAATCTTGAGTTTAAACTAGAATTTGAAAACCCACTCTATAAGGATTTACAGTGCCGGTCAAAATAATAGCACCAATGTAGTTTCTCATTCCATTCATTCGAAAAGGAAATCATTCGAATTTGTATGACTTTAACATTGTGTTTCGAAAAATTATTAACTATATTATTATTAACTATATATGGCCCATAGAGCTCAGTTACTTTGAAAGAATAATAAATAAAAATAAATAAAATAAAAAAAAAAGATTTCTTTCGAATCGAAATACGTAATAACCCCCCAGAATTGTATTATTTAGAAGCAAGGGATCGCATTCCTAAGTAAGAAAACCCCCAAACACAGAATTCAAACCAAACGCAGAATTCAACCCAAAACTAAAACCATAAAACACGGTGGATCTAGCGTAATGGTATGGGGTAGTTTTTCTTACTATTGTGTAGGACCTACAAAACCACAATAAGAACATTTATGTTGGTATACTCGAGGAAGTAATGCTCCCTTATGCTTCTGAAGAAATGCGATTGGTGTGGGTCTTCCAGCAAGATAATGAACCGAAGCACACAAGCAAGCTTGCGACAAATTGGTTTCGGGACAATAAAGTCAATGTGATGGAATGGCCCGCTCACAGCCCAGACCAATTAAGAATTTATGGACAGACCAATTAAGAATTTATGGACAGATATAACAACGAAGCGCTTTGGACAGCTGTCCAGCAAATGTGTAATAAAATTTCAAAGGAAAGATGCCATAATCTTGTAAATTCCATGCCAAATCGTTGTACAGACGTTATTACAAGTAAAGGTCATGCAAGAAGGTATTAATTAGAATATACAAATCATGCTCAATGTAATAAATGCATCCTTTATAATTCTTTTTAATTTGTTCTTAATTTAGTGTTTAATATTAGTACAAATTGAAGTGAAGTGCTATTTTTTTAATAAAGTATAAATTTCAAAATAAAATAATTAGTAAAAGTAAAATTTATTATTTTATGTAGTTATACAGTTTCCTAAGTGTCTCGTGACAAATTTTGAAATATATCAATTTAACCTATAGGAAAATATGTATCAGAGACATATTTTCTTAGGCTTGGTGCTATTTTTTTGACCGCAGCTGTATGTGAATATGAATAGACTTTTTAAAAAAATAAAATTACGCATTTTGTAAAGCGCCAATTAGGCTGAATATTTTATATTATTTTTTTTTTACTTTTTCACATTCATAATTTTTTAATCGAATATTATTTATTTCTTTTTTTTGTAGGCCTCAACAATCGATGGACGTCGCAAGGGAGCATGTCTTTTCTGTCAAGAATATTTTATGGACTTGTATCTATTGGCCGAACTAAAAACAATTAGCCTTAAAGTAACGACAGTTGATATGCAAAAGCCACCACCAGATTTTCGTACCAACTTTGAAGCAACACATCCGCCAATTTTAATTGACAACGGTTTGGCCATACTTGAAAATGACAAAATTGAAAGGCATATAATGAAAAATATCCCCGGAGGATATAATCTCTTTGTGCAGGTAAGAAATATAATATAATATATAAAGGGTGTTCCAAAATTTACGCGAGATTTAAATTAATTGAAAAACAAATGATTCAATAAAAAAGATAACGTTTTTGTTAAATTATAATGTAAAAAAGGATGGATGATTTCATTAAAGAATTGAAGCATCATTATTTTTAACTTTGTCAAATATATTTTAACAATGAAACCCCGTTGTTTTCTCATTCATTTTTAAATAAACTCTCATCTGTCAAACCGAAGGCCATGGTGGCAATTCTATTCTTGCGTTTATTTTGGGAAACCCTTTAAAACTACATATGTGTACAAAGGGTTTTTTACTATGTACAAGTAGATTTTTAGATCCAATTTTGATGTCTGGGTACAAATTGACATTGAGACAGCAGATTAAAATAACATTAGCTTCTCGTGCAAGCTCTTGTCTTTTTTAATAGGCGATGCTATAAATTACTATGTTAATTTGGCTTTATTATTTGAAAAATTATCGCCATTAACAGTCACAATCTACTCGTTCTTATTAACATCAATATCGGCCACTGTTAACATTATTTTATTGATTAATTTCAGGACAAAGAAGTTGCAACATTAATTGAAAATTTGTATGTCAAACTTAAGCTGATGTTGGTCAAGAAGGATGAGGCTAAAAATAATGCTTTATTAGCACATTTGAAGAAAATAAATGACCATTTGGCCAATCGTAATACACGTTTCCTTACTGGTGATACAATGTGTTGTTTCGATTGTGAATTAATGCCACGTTTGCAGCATATAAGAGTGGCAGGGAAATATTTTGTAGATTTCGAAATTCCAGTAAGAATAAACATGAGTCATCCAGTAACATTTTAGCTGTACTAATACCGTTTATTTTCAGACGCATTATACGGCTTTGTGGAGGTACATGTATCATATGTATCAATTAGATGCCTTTACTCAGTCCTGTCCCGCTGATCAGGATATTATTAATCACTACAAATTGCAACAGATGCTAAAAATGAAAAAACACGAAGAGCTGGAAACACCTACATTTACCACATCCATTCCAATTGATATTTCGGAATAAGAAGCTGGGGTAGCGCTTGTATTGTGCTACACATATTGCATACTTATTTGTTTTTTTTTTTAATTTTTAAAGCCCCACCCACTTTTTGAGTAGTGCAAACGTAAATTTACATGATGTTTAAAAATAGTTTTTTTCGGTTTCATTTATGTTTAATATAAGATTTTTAGCGACCTTAATTTTGTTTATATATATTAATACCTACATATATATATATATTTTTTTTTTCTTTTTTGAAGATTCAATTGTTTTTGCGTTGATTTCTTTTTTTTTTTAAATATAATAATGTTCCTTCTTTTTAAAGCAGCTAATTGCTAACAAAAAACTTTGTAGTCGGCTTTTCACTTTTTGTTTTTATTTGTATTATGCCGTCTTGAAAATTGAAGTCTATATATCCACTAGTAAAAGATTTTATTTGCAAAAACATGATGAAAAGCTTTCAATGGATATATGTACATATGTATGTATGTATGTATGTGTATGTTTAAAGTGATCAAGCAACTACAAACCAATAACAATTTTGTACTAACAAAAAGTGTGTTTTTATAACATTATTTAATGAAAACTTATTAAAATATATTTGCATATAATATTTTTTGTATATACAAATACAATCACAAAAAAAACGTAATAAAGTATTTCTTATATTTGATACAACTAACAATTTGTGTTTTTATTTTTAGACTTGTAATTGCTTATTGCTTTATTATTCTTTCTCTTCTTAATTGACGCTTCTGACAGCAACAATGGTGATGGTAAGAAGCCGCCGTAAACACTGGGTCCTTATTTGCTGCTTTTGGTAAAGTCCAGTTTCGTTGTATACAGTATTGTTAGTATATTGAAATCCAATATCGTGTTGCTTTTTCTTATTTAAATTTTGATGGTTTTTATCAGGCTCTTTCATCTAGATATTTAGTTACATATTTCCCTTGTAAAATGGTTTTTTGTCATTATTCATTTAAAGCACATTGTAAGTTTTTCATTTCAAGCAATTTTATAATTAAGAACCCGTTATTGATTTCAGTAATGTCATACTTGAGATTTTTTCATTGGCATTATTTCAAATAGTTACAATGAAAAAAAAATTTAACTACCATTTAATGTTACTGATTTATTTTTAATTGCAATTGTTTTACCAATGGTAATGAATTCATTCAGTATGGTTTTGAAAATCTGTACTATGCAATCTCCAACGGGTTAAAAATTAGTCATAAAAATTAAATTTTCAGATTTTTTTTTTTTGTTATATTTTTTCTTATTTTCGTTTGTTTTTATATGAAAAATGGTCATAAAAGGTTGATTTCAAATGTGCCCAATAATGATAATGCTTTTTTTTAATTTAATTATTTATTAATGGTAATGATTTTATTTTTTAAATAATTACTAATAAAACTTTTTCATTCAACACCATTAATAAAAACAATGGTAATGAAACAAAACTGTTAGCATTATTTATATTCAATGATAATGCAATTGTCAATTAATTACTCAATATAATAATGGTGATGTAAATGCCACACTATCATACAAAATAATATTCTGATGGATTTTTTCAAAAGATTATAAGATCGTACAGATCTGTCAAAAAGTCTGTCACACACATACACTTTCAATTCAAACTAATACTTTTTGAGCACACATGTAATTTTTGACAAATCGTACAATTGAGTGTGATAGTGAAACATGGCCTTTAGGCACATCTATGGGTAATGTAAGATTTTGTGTTTTTTATTTCAATTGAACGCTTTCTTGTCTGCCAATAAAAACTTTCCCAACTTTTCAACAATATTCAGGTATGTTGTTAAAATACCGAAATTTTTTTGATTTCGGAAAATTCTAGGTGAAAATTTTTTGTATTGTTTTCGATAACCTTTTTTTTAATTTTTTAGTAAAAATTTAATCGAAATTTTCTGTAAAAATTTTTCTTGAAATTTTTTGTAATAATTGTATCGGAAATTGTTTGTAAAACTTTTTTAGAAAATTTTGGATAAAAATTTTATCGATTATATAAATTTCAAGTGATTCATAACACACCTGATTATATTTACGCATGATTTATTTAATCATTTTCTTCCGTCCAGAATAAGGCGTAGATTAACCCATACACTACTGATGGTATGGATTGATCACGGACAAATTTGATATTAATTTAAAATTAATAGGTTGTAAACTCGTTTTTACATTCAAAGATTGCTGAAGGTAAGTTTTACATTTTGTTTAATCGCTTTAGGTATAAGTAGATATCTCTTTCCTTCATATTTCTTAAACCTTTTGGAATTCCTTTGAAAGCTTTTCTTATATTTAGCTTAAAATCTAAGTAGGTACATATTTTTTAATATTTAACAATTTTTTTTATTTAATACAACAGAAACACCAAAACACAATCCATTTAGCATTTGCTACCAACTAAATATTAGGTAGTAAAATCGTTACATTTGTAAGATATCAGGTATCGTAAAAACTTAATAGTGAAAAATTACTTTTACTTAACCAATAGTATTAAACATGTAAATAAGCATAAATTATTTAGATACTATTCCTTTATTATAGGAAAGATTTGGACTTAAATTGTCTTATACATTTTACGCGATTTTGAAGCTTATTTAATTCTGGTGGTAAGAAACAGTTCAAAAAAATATTCGTTATAAAACCTGTTATACCCCAAATACGTTTGTCATCAACTACAAAAACAGGTGCAGAATAACCGCTCTTAAACTGGGTATAACGCAATGTTTGCGGACTGGCTAGTCTTTGGATGGGTATTGTAAAAGCCTCTTCCACTTCTGCAGTATTTATCACTAATTCACTTTCCTTAAAATTTTTAACTACGCCTATAACTGGCATAATAGCTGCAGTGTGCGGAGGTCTTATTAAGTTTCCTGAACCCCAGATTTCAAAACGATCGGGAGGAAGTCCAATCTCCTCTTGTGTTTCTCTTAATGCACATTGAACAAAGTCTTCGTTCTCTTCCTTTATACCACCCGGGAAAGAAATTTGTCTCATATGTCGTCTAAGCAAGTGGGATCGCCTTGTATACAAAAGCGATAAATTATGCCTGCATATAAATTCAAAGTGAACTTTAATATGTGCAAGCATACATTCATATGCACGTATGTTTTTACTTACATTTTTTCGTCAGTACACAAAGCTATTAAAATAGCAGCAAATCTTTTACTTTCGCTTTTAACTTGTTTTTTTCCTATTGCTACTGCGGGAATCTGACAGATTTTGTCCATGCATCTTTGGCGATTTTCTTCAGATAATACGTCTTTGGTTATTTCATAATTAGTATCGGTAATTTTCGTCTTGCTTGTTGTAAAATCGGAGTAATATATATATTTGTCGCAGAAAATTTGAGCTCTCTGGAAACTATTATATGATACTTGACGCCTTCCTAACAAAGACGTCATGTTGTACTTTGTACGTTATAATTGGGTAGGTTAACCGTTATGAATTAAATACAAATTATTTTGTTTTTTTTTTCTTTTCTTATACCTCTTTTACAATAGGACAGAAAATGGGCAGACAGACGAGATTTGTACAGATAGTAATCAAAGCATATCTACATATATAAAGTACATGCAGTTCTACAACAAATACAATATTACAAAAACCACAGGAATTTTGTTTGTGTAAAATTCGTTCTTAAAAGTCAAAAACAGCTTACTAAAACATAAAAAAATGTGTATATTAAATGTATTGAAACTGGTATATAAATTTAAATAAAAACAAACACAATGACGCTTTAAAAATGAAAACAAATTTTGACATTTCAGAACAATAATAAATATTCACAGCTGTGGACTTGCATGTACTTTATATAGATATACTTTGATAGTAATGCAACAAACACTACCTCTTCAACTTCATGCCAACAAATCTCGTCTGTCAGCCCATTTTCTGTCCTATTGTAAAAGAGGTATTACACAGCTGTTTATATTACAGTATGCTGTTCAAGGCGAATTCTTACCAGGTGGAGCCTTTAACCCAGCTGGCAGGTTTTAGCTCTCCTTTTTTTTGCTAATGTCTTGTCAAAAATACAATATATAACCTAGTGTCTAAACATGACAAAAATTTGTGTTTTTAAAAGTCAAATTTCATATAAAAAACTCAGTATTATAAATAATGCTTTTTTTTAATATGAAGATTAACTTTTATCAAGACAAATTTTTATCAGGTACTGCCACTAAGTTATATCTGCTAGTAGAATATCAAAGTTGTTGTTTATGTTGTAGTTATTGCTGTCAAACGAATTCTATGTTGACATATTTTTAATAATTTTTGTAGATTTTTGCTTTATTATTAAGCCTGGTACTCTGTTGAGCTTTTCATGCGTAATGCTGTCAAAAAACATCCATAAAAAATTTCTATAAAAAAGTCATGAAAAAATGTTGCAGAAGTAGTACTCTAGTACACGTTCGCGCGACATTGTCATTATCGTTTAAGGTCAATCAGGCCGTCCTTGTTGCTCGGTCTTCAAGTGGTTTGCGTCTCCCTCTCGCACTGGCTGATTGGCTTCCACGGTTAACTGTACCGTGGTACAGTTAATTCGTGCTTGCATTAATCAGCCACGTGTAATCGCTTGGGTCATCGTGTATAACCTAAATTGTTTGAATAAATTGAAAATCGACATCGAAATAAAGAAACTACACGAAAAATTAACAAATAAATTTTACATACATTTGACAAAAAAATAAAGAAGGATTTGCAACAAGAAAAACTAAACAAAATTAAAACATAAAACATTGTTTTCAACCTAACCGTCGTTTCTGGACATGACCAAAAGCTGCAAATAAGAACCTAGTGTTTACGGCAGCTTTTTACCATTTGGCACCAACATTGTTGCTCTGTATGAGCAACAATCCAGAAGAAGAAGAAGAAGTAGTACTCTGTTTTTGCTGTGGAAAAACATTGAAATGTTTCTGGCAACATTTTATCAAAGCTCTCAGTCTACCAAATATTATTTAAAGTGGAAAATATGTACTTTTTCATGGTTACGTATTATTTTCAATTTTTTTTAGCCTGGTATTCTGTCAGTTTTTCATGCGGAATGCTGTCAAACTACATGCACAAAAAATTTGTATGAAAAAGTCATGAAAAAATGTTGCAGTTTTAGTACTCTGTTTTTACTGTGGAAAAATATTGCAATGTTTCTGGCAACATTTTACCAAAGCTGTGAAATAAAGCAAATGGGCATTATTTCATGTGGAATTTATTGTGGAAAATTTGTAAAACAATGTGATATATTTAAAAACAATAAATTGGTAAAATTCTTTCAAATCGCGAGATATACATCACATTTTAAATGTCAAATTTTCCTTGTGAAATAATAAATGTTGCGCAACATTTTTTACAAATTCGAACAGAGTACTAGGCTTTATATGGATAAAATTATAAACACTACTAAATTATACACTACGAAGACTGTTATCAGTGTTTTTTACAACTAAAGCCCGGTACTCTGTTCAGATTTTCATGCGGAATGCTGTCAAACTACATACATAACAAATTTATATGAAAAAGTCATGAAAAAATGTTGCTGAAGTAGTACTCTGTTTTTGCTGTGAAAAAACATTGAAATTTTTCTGGCAATATTTTATCAAAGCTATGAAATAAAGCAAATGAGCATTAATTCATGCGGAATTTTTGAAACAACAGCTGATCACCTGGCCATTTTGTTAACATTTGTAAATCAATGTGGTATACTTAAAAGCAATAAAATCGTAAAATTTTTCCAAATCGCGAGATAGGCTTTAAGCCCAGTACTCTGTTCGAATTTGTGAAAAATTTTGAGCAACATTTATTATTTCACAAGAAATATTTGACATTTAAAATGTGGTGTCTATCTCGCGATTTTTTTGCTTTTAAATATACCACATTGTTTAACAAAAATTTTTACAAATAATTCCACGTGAAATAATGCACATTTGCTTTATTACACAGCTTTGGTAAAATGTTGCCAGAAACATTTCAATGTTTTTCCTCAGTTTAAACAGAGTTCAACACTGCAACATTTTTTCATGACTTTTTCATACAAATTTTTTATGTATGTATTTTGATAGCATTCCGCATGAAAGACTAAACTGAGTACCAGGCTGGTATAAATTTAGGGTTAGCATAAGCTCCAATTATTTTATCATAACTCTGCAATAATATAATTAATTGGAGTCTATACAAGAAGAATATAACACTGAAAATGATGTATGTCTTTCACGTATGAACATGAGTTTACAAAAAAAAACACAGTAATAAAAATTTTATTTCCTCAATATTACCGTTAGAAAATAGTACTTCCCGTTTATCGGCCAACACTATCCAAGAGATGCCAGATTAAATTTGACATTAAACAATTGACAGGGATAAAAATAATAAATGCTAAAATAGAAATTTCATACAAAAAAGGACATTAATCGAAATAGTTTTGAAAATCTAAATTCTTTAGTGAAAATTTGAACATTAAAAAGAAAAGTGAAGAAGTGATTTAAATTTTGGCAAAATGTTGCCCACAAATATGCGTGTGTATTTAGTATTCATATCGTTATGTACCCTTTTCGAGATGACTAACTCTAGAACCTCAACTATGTGGAAACTTAATGCTAAAACTGGAAAAATTGAGAAGCATGATTTAGCGAAAGGAAAAACAAATAATTATGATTCATTAGATGAAAATATGCTTTATAATTTCAATGCTATGGCTGAGGTTTATTCAAAAGATGAAACGTTTTTTACGATTGTGTCTTCCACGCGTATAGACAACTACAATGGTTGGTTACGTCAGTCAGCTGAAAATTCCTTGGAATCATTGCTAACAGCAAGAAAGTCAAAACCTAATACTACTGCAAGTGATAATAACGAAACATCACATTATTTTGCAACGGATATTAATAGGGAAAATAAAACATTATTTAAAAACAAATCTGAAAACACCGACATTTTGGACTGTGGTCAGCCAATTAATCGTACCAATTATGATTATATTATAAATATAGGATCTCAATACAAACATAAACCAACGCCAATCATGCCTGAACCGGATGTAAGGTTCATTTATGTTTTTAAATAAAACTTGTTCTACTTCCTACTCTTTTAGGTGATATATTTCTTTTTGCACTCTCATGACCAGGAGGACTTTAAAAGTTTCAATTTGGAAGCCTTAGAGAAACGCTTAAAATATTTTAAGAAACAAAATCCTCCTTCTGCAGAACTATACCACCACATAGGAAACTATTGGCGTATCGTTGGTGAACCTGTACAAGCAATCAAATGTTTTCGTTGTTCATTAGATATAAAACCCTCAGCATCAGAGGTTATGTATGATTTAGCTAAGGTACTATATAATTTACAATATCTAGATGATGCCATAAACATGGCACGCAGGTGAGAATAACAAGATTATATATTTTATGTCACCTAAATATTTAATGTTTCCAGGTCTATTGAATTTCAAGCGCCTCCTTTTTCTGCGTGGCGCCAATATTTATTACTTGGTGACATAATGAAATCCTATGGGGATTTGAGAGGTTCTATCCACTATTATCGCTTGGCGTTAGAACTAAATCCATCACAAGAACTTATTTTAAGATCGTTAAATGAGATTGAGCAGAAACCAGCGGCAACTTTACATGCATATACTATTGTCATTATAGTTATACTTGTAAGTATTAAACTCAAAAGTTCCTACACAACAATTTAAAAACATTAAATATTCTGCAACCAAAAAGTTTATACATACATTATTTTTTCATACACTAGGTTATCATGGTTTTAATTGTTATTTTAACATTAATGATAACTGAAGTAAGAGCAGATCATTATTATTCAAATGGTCACTGTGCGGACAATTTAGAAGCGTATGATATTAAACCCCAACGTCATTTTAATCGTGCCATGGCTATGCGTTCTTTAAAGGGATTGTCATCAGCTACTTCACGTTCTACACGACAACGCAAATATTGAGAAATTGAGAAAAAAAACCTATGATTGCGTATACCTATTATTAAGTATTTGAATATTTATGCTTATTTATGTCCTTTTTTATTATTTCTTTTATTTTATATTGACTGTGATAGCTTTAAAATTAGTCATATAATTTTCTATTTCGGTTTAAAAAGCTTAATATTCTAATATTCTGGTACTTAAAATACATATGTATACATATATAATAAAATATCAAACCAAAGATAACAAATCCAAAATAATTTGTAAACATTTTGGAAACTTTCTGAATATTGTACGAGTTGTGTACGTGGTTAAGCTGTTATTTAAATTAAATTATGAATCAATTAATCTCATTACATAATTAAAATAAAAAATAACTTATTTCACATTTATATTTAAATCAATATGTTACCGTATATTACGATTTTAATTTTTACTTCAGACAAGAACAAAATAAATTTCGCACAAAATTAAGAGCTAATAAAATAAGTTCACAAAGAAAAGCTCGAAGTTTTCATAATTATTGTTATTTTTTTTTTTATTAAAAATAATGCTTTAAAAATTAATAAGAAAAGCACGCGAGCAGGATATCATTAAATTTCATTTAGGCTGAGTTATGGATGTTCAAACGGAATATGTCATGTGCACAGAAAAATGTTCCAGCCAATGGCCTCAAAACGAAAATTTGAGAGAATGCATGTGGAGGATCTTCATCGCACTGCAAAAAAAAAAAGAAAAATAGAAGGAAATTGAGGTAAATCTAAAATAAGGCAAAATAGATGGAAATTTAGATTAGTTGAAATAAACTGGTAATTTTGATGTAATAAAAAAAACTTATTAATGGGAATGTGGATTAAGGTTAATTCATACAACTGATGATTTAAATATCAGAAACAACATTTCTCTTCATTTCATAGCTGAACGTGTTTTAAAATCGTTAAAAATACAAAGGGCTACTTTAATTGATTTTTTATTTTACATATTTATTTATTTATAATATATTTTATAAATCAATTCATAAAATATACAGAAGCCGCCGGGTAACTAGACCATATGCGCATGAAAAAGTAAATTAATATTTCTTAATATTGAGAACATAAATGTACAATGTAAGTAAGTACATAAAAAAGTATTGACAAAAACAAAGTATAATCTAAATATTGAATTAATCTATACATCCTGAATACCATGACTTCGGACACTACTTATTTATTAAAATAAATAATTAAATAAGTTTGTTACCACACAAATTAATTTTTAAAAAGTAGGGCTTTAAGTTTGTTAAATTCTCCCCAAGTTGAAAAAATATTTTAACAAAATAAGGTTATTAATTTTTAAAGGAAAATAGAAAAAAATTTAAATAAATTTTTCTTTAAAAATTAATCACCCAATTCGTAAATAATATTCATTTAACGAAGACGTGATTTAGATGATAATTTCGTTTTGGTTCAGGGTAGAGAAAAAGGTACTATTTATTTTCCAAAATCAAAGCACAAAAAAGACGTTTTAAATCGAGAATAAAACGGGTTTAAGATTTATTCAAAAATTCATTTTTTATATTTTCCAATACAACTGAGCCCAATGGGTCAAAAATAGTTAACAAATTGACTACTTAAGAACTACTTATGTTAATGAATAGTTCGACTTCAGTAATGTTTTTTGTAACGGATTTTATGAAAAACTTTTAGTAAAACCAGGATTGCGCTATTTATATATATCGAATCCCTTTCTCTTTCGTCCGTGAAAACCTTTAAAATGTTTTTTGTGCATGTTTTTTTTTGCTTATATAGCTCTTTACGAGCCACTCGCCCATTTATACTTTTTTCTGTAGCAATTTTTATGCCGTTTCTGTATGATCATCTTGAAAATATGTTTAATAATCGGGGCAATTTAAGGTGCAGTATTAAGCGCTTCGATTTGTATCATAACGTACAAGCTTCTCGTCCCTCGGACTAAACTTCTATTTTACTGTTACACGTTGTTCGTACGAGAGTCTATTTTGACTATATCGCTTGGTTAGGTCCTGTCGATTTAATTTTTAATGATATTTTCTTTTTGCGTTCCGTTTTTTCGATACAAATACTTGTTGATATCCATTACCGATGGTCATACGTATACAATGAGAAATCAAATGAAGTTTTTCGACAGCTTACTTTGCCCAACTCTCCATGTGAATTAATTATTCATAATTTTTACAATAGTGGAGTTCAGTGTTAGATACAAATGGTCTTGCACAAGTACAACTGCGTAATATCGTAGCTTTTTTGTGAAATCCAACAACAAAATACCTGTTTTTTTTTTAATTTGAATGGTATATAACGCATTTGCACTTTGCAATAATACTTTTGAAAATTTGCATTAGTAAAAGGTATTTAGAAATATAATTTTTCATGATTGTCGAAATTGTCAATAAATAATAAATGTTAATGTATTAAAGAATGATACAAGTTTTATAATAAAAAAAAAAAACAATTGATTTGGAAGGCACAAAAAATTACCTGTAAACGGCCAAGGACATTAATAAGAACACCACCATCATACATGGGTTGGGAATCTACAGCTGTTATGACCCGAGAAATTTTTTGAAATGTAAGGCTCTGTAAAAAATATTTTAATTGGTACATATATAAAAATGATAATTAACACGTAATCTACACCCACTTACATTTAATTTTTCCATAATTTTTGGTGCTCCCTGAATTTGTAAGCCCTCAAAGGACATAAAGGAATCTGTAGTCTAGAAGAGTTTTTAGAAAAAGAAAAATGTATTAGGTTTTTTTGCTTGCATAATTAAATGAAAATAAATTTTTGAATAACTAAAGCAACATGAGAATGAACCACATCAACCAGCTTTTTAAGATCTAATAATCCCAGTACCACCTCATTACTATAAACACCTTTCCAGAGTAGTCAGGACAAGAATTGGAACAACGAAATTTAGCATATAACACTACTATGATGGAACCCTTTCTAGAGAATGCATAGCTTGCTCAGAGATACTATTAACCAGATTTTTAAAAATTGTCCTAGAAGTGCTTAAATGAGACGCTTGACGACATCAAAATTCTTAAAAAAGCACTTTCTAAATCTCGTTTAAATAAAAATTTTTTAAAAAATGTACATAGGTACAAGCTTATTTGTAAATACATATGTTGGTATGTGATAAGAATGAAGAAACTGCATGGAGGATATTTTTACCCATATGGATCATGGATGTAATGGATCATGCTATTAAATAATATGCTACGGAGTTCTTAAATCTACAAACCTATCAGTGGTAACTATCTGGTAACTATCTGGCCACACCCATGAACTGTTCATTAACTTTTGTTATAATTAATTCACCCTTCCATTATGTAAAGACACTGAAATTAAACTCACTTAACAGAAGTTTTTATTAATCTGCCAAATACTTAATTGTAATTATAGCATGAATCCTTCAAATGCATCTAACATTGTACACAAGTTTAGAATCAGGTTGTGTGTAAATTGCGGCACTAGAAACTAGCAAACTTTAGAATATTCCTTTAGATTAAGATAGTCAGAAAACAACGTCAACTTAAAAGAAACCTTTTAACCACTTTAAGAATTATTTCTTCGAGAAACTGTAAATCATCACAGAACACTTTGAAATATTTTAGATTATTTCAAATTTTGCTGAAGTGCACATGTTACTATTTAAAATATTAAATAAATGCTCCCATGGCAATTTATGATCTCATTTAGTTGGTATTTAAATAATTTTATCATTTTAAGTTTTCCTGAATCGTGCATATTTAACATTCTGCAACCCACAAGCCCTGTTTATGGAAACCTCCCGAATAGAACATAATTGACCTTTTATGGCATGATTTTCTCGTTTACTTACGCTATAAAAATTAACCACATTTGCTCGTTGCAGTGGGTCATCGAATAGCGCATAGTACTGTTGGACAAATCCCTTGCCAATATCTTCGTACTGTGGATTTAATGCCATTCTATATTTTAACTTATATTAAGAATCCTTGAAAAATGGTGAAATTTAAATTTTATATATTTTCTTCTTTTTGTCACACAAGAAATGAACAGTGAAATTCCGACAGTTGTAGGCACACACACGCACTCGTCCCCCGGCGAGTTGTTGTATATTTCCGAAACAATTTGTTCAAAATAATGTGGCCATATCGTCAAGGTT
Organism: Phasia obesa; assembly: GCA_949628195.1. Classification (NCBI taxonomy): domain Eukaryota; kingdom Metazoa; phylum Arthropoda; class Insecta; order Diptera; family Tachinidae; genus Phasia; species Phasia obesa. The sequence goes on from OX451218.1 coordinate 127,104,780, forward strand.
AATATGGCAGCTGTGTAAAATGCCATATTATTCTTTAACCGCCAAAAGTAAAACAGTGTATATACGCCTTTTTATTTGTTATGTATAATTGTTTTTCTTTTAAATATTAAATGAGATTTTTTAAATTATTTTTACTATTATTTTCTTCATTTTCACTGGAGATATCCTACATACCACTACATACATCCAACACCAGGAAACTCAGTAATAAGAGCTCAGATATATAAACAACTATTAATATAAAGGACGACTGATAAAAAAATAATTAAAATTTATTTATTAATATGAGTTAATTAATACCCTTTATTAATAGGTGATCTCATTTTTATTATCATTATTTTTGTAATTTTTATTTCTATTATTATTTATTTTTCTGTTATGAATTATTATTATTTTTATTTTTATTTTTATAGTGTTAAATTTTGCGTTTTATTTAATTTTATTACAATATTTGTTAGTTATTAATAATATGTAATATTGTAACCGATTATATCTAATAGGCTAGATTATTGAAAATAAATCAAATAAATAAATAATATGTTTACCTAATCTAAAAGAAATGCAAATTGATACAACGTAAAGTTAACGGCGAATTCGATAACAGCTTGTAGTTATATCACGATAAAAAAGTTATTTGGGATAAAAGTATAATGTCCGAACAAAATACACCAAGGCATATGAATTTGCCTTGAATTACACAATGCACAAACAGGGTGGCATGTATAATATCATATAAAAAAGGGGACATTTAAATTACCACTTTAATCACACAATGGTAACGCTGTCCAGCATCAAAAAATTAAACAGATCAAAAATAACTAAATTTCCAATACATACGATAAGATAGGCAGGAAATGTAAAAGGTATTAAACACATGCTGTGAATCATTATCTGAATAAAGTAAATGCAGTCAAACAAAGATTTGGTTTACACCATTTCATGAATTACAACACGGACTGATTATTCAAAATGAATCAACCACAGCTGCCGAAAGGGTTTACTTTGCTTGAGAATCAGGTGGCCGGCCATACATTCTCACCCGACTCTCAAGCCTTGGGCATGCTAAGAGATGAGTCGGTTGGCTGTGTGTTGAAGCCGATGGGTAAACCGCAGTGCGGTGAAAGAGAATTGAGTTTTTATGAAAGCATAACAAATGCCACTGACCCCTTACTGGTGAAAGCTCGTGATTTGGTGCCAAAGTTTTACAATATAATAAAACTGCAAGTAAATTCCAAAGATTATACATTTTTGAAAATAGAAGATCTTTCACATGGCATGCTAAAGCCCTGTATAATGGATATAAAAATAGGGAAACGAACTTGGGATCCATTAGCATCGCCACAAAAACGTCGAGTGGAGGAGGAAAAATACTTAAATAGCAAACAAGTGCTAGGACTATGTTTGCCAGGTTTTCAAGTATATAAAAATGGTATTTTACACAAATATGGCAAAGATTATGGAAAGCAGTTGGATGCAGTTGGTCTACGAAACACAATACGCAAATTCCTAAATGCCGAACAAAAAGTTTATTATCCTTTAATACAAGAGGTATTAAAACAACTTTGTGGTATACGAGATTGGTTTAAACAACAGACTGCACTACACTTTTATGCAAGTTCCTTGTTGTTAGTTTACGACTGTGAGGCCTTAGAGTTAGTACAATATGCACAACAGAACGGCACTGTGCTGACAAACGGTTCCACCGAAGCTCAACATAAAAGTTCCAATCATGTAAATTCTAACCCACCAAATGATGGCAAATATCTGGACTATTTTACACACAATAATATTCAATCCGTCAAAACAAAAGATTTCGTTAAAGTAAGGATGATTGATTTTGCTCACGTATTTCCTGCCGAGGATGGGCAAACGGATAATAATTATTTATTCGGTTTAGAAAATCTAATTAAAATTATTGAAGAAATAAATTTGTAAATTATTTAAAGAAATACCTTAACATGCTTGGTGTTGTTGCCTTAAGCTTCAACTTGTCACACAAATTAAGCAATCAATATTGTTAGAATAGAATTCATTTGATTTACCATTCATTCCTTTTCATCCTGATTATTACTTCATATACTTCAATAAGAATTGTAGTCTTATACGTGTGCTATTTATTAAGCACTTAGTTTGTAAAATGTATGTATATTAATTTAAAACAATTATGTAATTGTGAGATTATATTAATTGATCAGCCGCTGTACCACAACCTAAATTGGTTCCTTCAACTTTTCGAAATAAGTTTTCAAATGTAAATAAAAAATGTGAAAGATCCTACAAATATACTTATGTATTTATTTCTTAATGTTAAGTTCAAGGGCAACAGTATTATATGGTAACGATAGCTTCAGCTACGAGAATTACCGAATATGGTTGCTGTTTTATTTCTTTTTAAAATTATCGGTCTCTAAAAAATACTAATACTAATGTTGTTGTTGTAACAGCATTGCTGCTGTCGGACGTTCTTTCCTGAAAAGATTGAATGTACATATATACATAAGTATATATTAATTATTGTGGAAAGTGTCACAAGGTCACAAAGATCTACGGGGCGCAGATCCGTAGGCTTGTTGGGTCATTGAAAGAAATTCACCGTGTCACGAGGGCTTTGTAGACAGGCTGGGCAGCGATTTAAAGTGCCGGGAACTATACGCTCACGGTAGCCGTTAAGAATGCTGTTACATCCGTCTTAACTGTATGCAGGCCTTATTATTAACCTTCCAAAAAGAGAAACTTGCAAGAGTGCTTCAATTGGAATGTTATAACTCTTATGAACATGACCAACAAAGTCACAGCTCACATCCTGCACAATCGCATTTCAATCATCATTGCACCACAGTTAAAAAGAGAACAAGCGGGCTTTAAGCCAAATAAGTCATGTGTTGATCACATCAATAGCTAATTAATTGTTGAGCAGTCGGTCGAATGGCCCTCCTCGTAAACCTCAAATGAGCTTTGACACATTACAACATAATGCGATCTGGGAAGCTCTTAAGAAAGGATTTCCCGAAAAGATAACTAGGCTAATAAGGGGTTGTATCCAACCCCTTATTAGCCTAGTATTTTATTTGAAAAAAAAATCATTCGAATTTGTGTGTCTTATATTTACATTGTTTCGAAAACGTTTTTCGAATCGAAATTCACAGGTTCCTTTTGGTTCAAGTATAAGATCGCGTAAATTTGTTTGGCTTGGACACATAATGAGAAAGCCAACTAACGATATAACGTGACAGTCCGTCGAATATAACTACCTGGAGACCTGCAAATAATTAGAGACGACAAATTGAGAACGAGTTGTATTAGCATGGTGTATCCTGGATTGAGATGAATCTATTGTGTAATTATGTCCCACTGGGAATCCCACTTGTTCTTTAAAGAGAGTCAACGAAAAGATTTTCAATTTTTTTTTAATTTTGAGTTGATTGTCTTTAGAGGAACAAGTGCAATGTGTATATTTGTTGAAACGAAATCTGTTAACTATTTGCATTAAAATTCGAGTAAAACTCTGTGCTGTGTCTTTTATAAAGTAGATATATTGAAAAGTTTGATTACACATTTTTGATAGATGACTTATGTAATATAAAGTTAAAATATAGCTTTATGATACCGCTATTGACTCGCTTAAAATGTCAATTTTTTATTTTTAATACTTAAAGTGTGTAATCGAGTTCATAACGTTCATATTGATTTTTCGGATCATTTGTTATGCGGGGATAACCTGCTATCAAAGCATCTTGTCCTCCAATGTAAAGAGAATTGTAAATCTTCCAGTAAACATCACGCACTTTACGAGCAGGATGAAATAGGCCTTGTAAAGTGTATTGTAAAATTTTAATTGGTCCCAAAGAGACGCGCAAACCTTCAACAGAATCCATAAAAGCTTGGACCAAGTGAGGCGATGTTTCAAATATATTGGGCCATACATAGTTAAGCAAATGAACGAGGGCATCTTCGCATCCGAAACCATAAACGCCCAAAGCCATGTGCTTGATAGCAGCACAGGCTGTTTGTCGATGTACCAAATCACGGTCCATTAGAGCATCTTCTAGTAGAGGACATACAGCATATATATAATCTTTACCCATTTCACCAATATATTCGAAAAGAAATGATAGGGATTTGAGAACACCATTCTGTACGTTTAACTCTGGAACTCGATATTCATTCATAAGAGCAGGTAATACGGTAAAAGGACGACAGGTCTCAGCTACAATGGCAATAGCTACTGTGGTACAAACACGATTTTGACGTTCTTGTACTTTAAGGTTGTTAAGTAAAGTGGCCAGCACATCGTGTGGACCAATGGCCTTGGCAATGTAGCCAAATGTGTTGACAGTTGCACGTCGTATGGCCTTTTTATGAGCCTTTAACAACTCTAATAGTTCAAAGCAAATGCGCATCCATTCCCTAGCAGATACATACTCTGGACCTCTGTCTGCAATACGACCCACCAGATCAATACAATTTTCTTGAACCTTTTCATGACGATTTTTTAAAATAGGTGTTAAACGTGGTAAGAGATCTTTGATCGGAGGTGTCATTTTAGTCATACCAATGACATTAACGATGGCTTTTAGAGCACCAAGAATACTGCCCAATACCTCTGGATATTCCTCTCCAAGATATTCATAAAGAACTACACCCAAATGGCCCATAAGTTTTTCTTCCTGGCATGTTTTCATTACAATGGCAATGCGTGAAATCAAATCTGCTGCCTGCTGTCGCACTTTGGCAGATTTGTTATTTAAGCGCCAAAGTATGGTGCCGCAAATTTGGGGCAAATAGGGTTTAACACGTTTGCCAAGTTGATTAACAATGGTACCAAATCCATTTAACATTACTACATCTTCAGTAGTTTGTTCTTGAAAAGCATACAATATGCCATCAATAAGTTGTTCTTCTAAACGAGAATCTATATCAGCTGCTCCCAAGTTACCCATGATTTTTTCAATAGTTTCCATGACCATTTTGCGATACTGTTCGTTTTCATCTTTAAGATCGTCTACAATACGATTTATAATTTCCGAAGCTCCCACTTTGTTGGCTATTTCAACCGTTGTATCGACCAACTGTCGATAATTACGACGATCTAAAGCCATGCGATGATTCCAAAAGAATTTAAAGAAATGTGGCAAAATCTCCTCTTTTATGTATTGAGCTTCTACACCATCAGTCGCGCAACATTGTTTCACTACTTTTAAAACTATTTTTTTCATTTCCTCGTCCGGAGACTGAAACTCACGAATCAATATAAGCATTACCTCACGCGTGTAATAATTGGCATATTCGGCGTCCATTAAAGGAATTAAATAACCAATGGCCTTTAAAAATGCAGCTAAGCCTTTGCCACGATGTGTGCGAATACCTTTCCACAAGGGTTTTAGAACAGAATCGAAAGATTCAATGCCATATGGAGTTGCTGCTTCAGCTAAAGCGGCTATAGCCAAAGCCGTTATGGTTCGAACTTTCTGCTGTTCATCTACCAAACCATGTTCAATAATTTCGACAAGAGCCTTTAGATGAGGTAAAATAGCACAACCCATTAAAATAGCAATTTGTTGTACAATTTTAATACCAGTGTGGCGAGCTTGCCAGGATTTTTTCGATTTGCACACAGCTTTTAAAAACGGCAATAAAGAGGGTATACCTAAAGCTGAGGCAACAACAGCGAATGCACGAGCGGTCGTGTTACGTACATATTCATCAATGTTATCTATATCAGGACGCATAGTAGAGATCATAGTAGCCAGACCAGCAGCTTTTGCAAGATTCGATATAATCTCACGACCCTCAACACGGGCATAGTAATCCTCATCAATCAGCAAGGGTTCAATTACCACAAGAATTTTGTGAACGTAAGGTCTGACCAAATCGTCCAGTTTATATAAAACACGATCAATTACTTTAACTAAAAGATGTCTTTCTTGATCTTCCAATGTTGGAGACATAAGCAATGGTAGGATTTGATTGAATAATGGTCCGGCACCAAACTCTCTAGCTTTATCTGTAATTTGTCTTAAGGCTGATTTACGCATTGGAGGTGAACCATTCTTAATTGTCAACAAGAGCTTCATTATTTTACGTTCTTTCATTTCTTCCGGGGATAAAGAATCTTCATCAACATCTACAAGCAACTTATCGAAGTACTGAGCGTCTTCAGGCTTCATAAATGGCAGGTTTTGGCCTTTTGGTTGGTTGTCCATAAATTTTGCATTTTTATCCTCCACTTGAATAAAGAATCCCGCAGGTGTGCCAGCAATAGGTGTAGGCGTGGCCATTAATTTACGGCCAGGAGTGCGAAGTGGCACATAACCTGCAGGTGGAGGCAGAATTTTATATCCAGGGGGAAACATTTGATCTAGTTCCTCATCAGTAAATGGACGATTTCTTTCGTCAATTTCTTTTTCCCAACGATAGGCTTGTAATTGTTCCGGTGTCATGGCAGCTAAAGCGCCCGGAGTTGGTGTAGCCATGGCCATAGCTTTTACACCGATGGGCGTAGTGCCACCGGGGGTTAACATTGGCGTTACATGTCCAGGTGTAGCATTCGGTGTCATACTTGGGGTCATGCTCGGCGTCATAGCGGAAGGTGTAGCATTAGATGGTGTTTCATCCCAACGAGATCTTCTTTTTGATGCTCCGGGAGTAGACTCGGTCACAACATTATCACTAGTTCCTCTGTCCGGCTTAGGCGTCTCTGCCCAACCACTATGCCCGGGAGTTTCCCTTTCGGTCTTTGGGGTCTCATCCCAACGGTTACGTCTGACAGATTTTTCGTGTCCTGGCGTTTCATGACCTGGAGTCATTGCATGTGCTGGTGTAGCATCCCAAATTCGTGTACTAACTCCGGGAGTGGCTCCCGGAGTTTCAGAGCCAGTTTTATGAGCAGGTGTTTCATCCCAACGATGATCTGCAGGGGTTTTCTTTAAAGAAAAGATAACTTAACAAATTTTATTATTTTTACTTCCTTATTTCTTACCTCTTCCCATGTCGGAGTCGCGGCGCTACTTGGTGTTGCTGCTACTTTAGCAGGAACAAAACTTTCACTTACGGTCTGATCCCATCGACCACGCTTACGGCCACCTTCTTTTGGTGGATCTGGTACAGTTTTAAGCAAAGTACCATCCTTCGATTTTTCTATAATTTTACGTCTTAGCTCACTTTCTTCTCCTTTTAACATTTGCTCTCTCATAATATCTGTATATGTACGGGAACCGATGTCCGGAGTTTTTCCTCCCTCCGCAAAGGGATCAGCACGTTCCGGTGAAATAATAATACGACGACGTTTCTGTTTATATTCATCTTCACGATCAGCTATAGTCGGACGCCTACGATCAGCCAAGGGATCAACATCTTCCTTGCCCTGAAAAATTACAAACGTTAAACCTTCACATATTAAGCTAGACTTGATGTCACACGAAACGAATCAACAACGAAACAGCTCTATAAAAATAATTAAAATTAACAGTGAACTTAGACAACTAAAACAGGATAAAATCATAAAACACCAACTTGCTAAAACCGAAAATACGCATGCAGCATGGAATGAATATAAAAATATAAGAAACGTTTATAAAAACAAAATAACATATGAAAAAGATAAATATATCAATAATCAAATAAGTAACACCAAAGACCAAAAACAAATGTGGAAAAGAATAAAAGACTTAGTCCTTAAAAAAGAGCAACCTGTGATAAAATCTGTGATATTTAATCAAATAGAATATAAGGAAAATTATACAATAGCCAATCAGTTTAACAACTATTTTATTGACAGTATTAAAACAATTAGAGATAGTATAGAAAATGTGCAATATATAAACCGAGTACCTGTGATAAGTAAAATTTTTAAATTCCGTGCAATAAATTTACAAGAACTAAAAATAATATGTAAAAATATGAAAAATAAGCCTGATTTTAATAAAGTAACTATAAAGATAATTCTTGATAATTGGGACATAATAGGAAAAACCTTGCTGAAAATAATTAACAAATCTATGGAAACTGGAATCTTTCCTAGCAACTGGAAAGAATCTATGGTGACACCAATTGAAAAAGTAAGAAAAACGCAAAAATGTGAAGAATATCGACCAATAAATACATTAAAAACATGCGAAAAAATAATTGAAAAGGTAGTAATAGAGCAATTAGAAGAATATATGGAAAATAACAACTTATTCTCAAAGTATCAGTCAGGTTTTCGTAAAAAATATTCATGTGAAACTGCTGTAAATTATGTGATAAACAGATGGAAAAAAATAGAACAGAATAATAAGATAATTGCAATATTTTTAGACTTCAAAAGAGCATTTGAAACAATAGATAGAAATATTCTTCTTAATAAGCTTTATATGTATGGCATACAAGGTAATGAAAGAGAATGGTTTGAATCTTACCTAAGCGAAAGGACACAAACAACCAAAGTAAATAATATAAAATCAACGTCAATTGGAAGCAAATATGGAGTTCCCCAAGGATCTGTCTTAGGAGCACTGTTATTTATTATATATATTAATGAACTACCGAATATTTTAAACAAATGTGAAATTGTTCTATATGCAGACGACACGTTAATTTTTACTGAAGCCGAAACAGAACAAATATGTCAACAAAATTTAACACAGGATATGATAAATGTAGAAAAATGGTTAAAAATGAATAAACTTAAATTAAATGAAAGCAAAACTAAAATAATGGAAATAAATATGAATAGTAATATTATAATAACAATTAATAATAAAGAAATAGAAAAAGTGAAACAGATCAAATACCTCGGTTTTATTATAGACAACACATTAAAATTTAAAGAACACATAGACTATATATGTAAAAAGATTGGCAAAAAATTGGATTTTTTAAAAGATTAAGAAATAAAGTAAATATAATAACTGCAATAAACATTTATAATATAATGATTAAACCACATTTTGAATTTGGTTCAACAATAATTTATACATGCTGCACAACTCAACAAATAACAAGATTACAAAAACTTCAAAATAAATCAATGCGCTCAATTTTAAAATGTAACCGTTATGCACCTTTAGATTATATGTTAAATTATTTAAAATGGTTAAATATTCAACAAAGGCTAGAGTTGAACACGCTAATTTTTATCCACAAAATGAAAAGAGGAAATGCACCGCACTATCTATGTGACCAATTAAGTTATGTTGGAGAAGTACAAACGTACAGTCTTAGAAATGGGTCAGATTTTAGATTACAAAGAGCAAGAACCAACGCAATACAAAAAACACTTTTTTACAAAGGCTTAAATTTATTTAACTCATTACCAATTTTTATTAAAAATGAAGAAAATTTTGTATTATTTAAAAGAAATGTTATAAAGTTTATAAGAAACCACAATATGTAATTCTTTTGAAATGTATGATAAACTATAAAGTATTTCAAATACTACTAAATAAATAATAATAATAATAATAATTAAGCGTATAGAAGGACTAACCTGAGTAACATCGTTTAGAACAGACTTGGGAGCCGTGTAAGTAGTGCGCTTTTGTGCTACGGGAATGCCCTCATCTTCGTCTTCATCGGCTTCTTCATTGGCTGCAATTGAATTATGATAGCCGTCATATCGGTTTTTACTTTTTCCACCCTCATCATAAAATTCCGTATCATAAAAATTGCCACTATCCAATAAACCTACGCCCTCACTGCTGCTCTTTTGTACGTCCTTCTTTTTTGATTGAATATCAGCAATTTGAGCCTCAATGTCTGGGAATAAAATGAAACAATAATTTAAATACAGAACGGCTTTTTAGTATCATATTAAAGATTTATTAATGGAAACAGTTACACATATTTACCTTCATGGGTACGCGGTATATTTTCCATTTTCTTCGCAACGTTTATAAAATTTTATGATTTGTTTTTTCACAAATCTATTCTTAAATGATGCCAGATTATTGATAAGAAACAATACCTTTTTTTCTCAAGACAAATTGTGTATCAGGTGGTGTCGAAAGCGCTGCAGATAATTATTGTTTTGTTTCATAATTTTTCGATCGAAAAGTTGTTTATTTCTAAACAATAATGAAAAGGAATTAAACATTTAAATTAAAAATAAGTACAAAATTACTGGATACATATGTATTTGACATGAGTATATACAGATGTTTAATTTTGTATTTAAAATTTTTTCAATAACATTACACTAGGTATACAATTAATAGAATTGAACAGTTGACAGCTGTTGGGGTAGGTCGAAATTCTTTAATACTTTTATTTTATTTTCTTTTTATATACATATTTTGTTTAATAAATAAATAAACATTGTAGGACGAATTAATTTTTGTTTGTTTTATAAAACTTTTATTCATTATTTCCTGTTAGTATATTAATTTTTGCTTTTTCTGGCCATGTAGCTTCTAGGTATAGAATATAAGGATACCCCATAAATTATTAGATAAAGCACACCTTCTTCATGATTCATTGTTTTCCTGCCACATCCACAAAACGTTGACAGAATAGGGAATAAAAATTTATTTATTTTCTTCTGTGTAGAGAAAACGTGTCGATGTGCATTTTCCATCTAAACATAATTTTCTGTTTGTCGTCAATGTTATTTGAATGCTTTTTTTGACAATTCATTTGGCGAATTTATACCAGGTGTGAGCAGTACGTCAACAACTACAACAACTTTGACATTCTACTACCAGATATAAAACAATGTATTTTTGACAAGACATTAGCAAAAAAGCAGACCAAAAATGCTGGGCTAACGACTCCACCTGGTATGAATTCGCCTTGCTATGTTAATATGACTACTATCTCCATCTATAGCTTAGTAGAGAATTTTAAAACATAACACTAAACTTGAAAATCAGCTGGCAGAAAGTTAATTGTTGTAATAATAAAAAATTGTTAAAAGGGGCACAACATAATTCGTTTCGGCACAAAATTGTTAATAAAATAAAATTATGTCAAATCCCTTTGGAGAACCTGACGAAAACGATTTTGATGGTGAAATACTTGAAGGTTTTATTTGTCCTATGTGTCGTGAGGATTTAAAGTCTTTAGAATTCCTCACTGACCATTTCGAAAAATCTCACGCTGAAGATGACGATCTTAAAACATTGTTCAAAGAGATCTTTAGCAAAGCTAAAAAGAAAATTAATTTTGATTTGTCACGCAGTTTAGAGAAAAATGCCACTATATCAACATCACGTAGTGGCCCAGAACAAGCTATACGAGAAACTAGCAATGCTCACTCACGCATGAATGTTTTCAATTTTATGGATCAAGAGGTTGGTGTTGAAAGGTCTCAGACTGAATACTTCCAATCTATAAGAAATCCTCGGTTGGAACGCTACGCTAGTGAAACTAATAAACTAATAATAAGACTCCATAAGCTTTTAAAAGATATGCCAACAGATGCAGTATTAAGGAAACAGCATGAACAAAATGTGAGCATATATGTATATTCTTATGAAACTTAAACAAAAGCTTTTTATTATAATCCTGTAAATTACTAACCCAAAATAAAATATATCTACAGATTGTTTCATGGTTGGATGGCAGCTTGGTGAAATTGTGTCCCAACTGTGCCAAAAGTTTTCATATTGCTAGACGCCAACACCACTGCCGTTTGTGTGGCAGTATAATGTGTCATGATTGTTCTAAATTTTTACCTCTCGACACGGCATGTAAGTATATTTTTGAATTTTTTAAGTTAAAAATAAGGTATTACACACTAATTACATAGACCAGTTGAAATTAAAAAAGTTTATAAAGCAGAAGTATGTCGGACTTACGATATTTAACAAGAATATTTGTTAAATATAAATATCTTAATAAATTTATATATGTATATATGAATGCATTTTTAGAATTTTAGCGATAGCTTTAGCTACGAGAATTACAGAATATGGCACCAGTACAACATTTGGGTACTGCTACGATGATCATACTGTCTTCCACAATGTGTAATTTAAAGCAAGAGCCCCCACGCAAACCTCTAAGGGTCTGTAAGCAAATACTCAATCTCAACAAGATCTCACAGAGAACAAAACATTTAAAAAATTTAAATCAGTAGCATACCAGCTTTCAAGATGATAGGTTTATGTCACTTTGCTAAATATTTAGCAAACCAATGCATTTTCATTTTACCCACTTTTTTTGGTTGGGGGCCTTTGTTTAAAGACATCTTTCATACAGTCAGAGACTAAAGTTTAAATACACCTTAAAAATTGTTTTTTTAAGAAAAGTTAGCGTTTCAGTAAAACTTGAAGTATACAGTTTTATTTGTCTTCATAAATAACAGAAAACAATAACTAAAAATTCTTTGTACATTGCAAACGTAACGGTAAATTCCACAATAACAACAAAATGCAGCGGACAAAAGTTTAAATACATCTCGCAAAACAGTAAACTCACTTTTATTTCTCAAAAACAAATTACAGTTATATTTTATCGACATCGAGGATGTCGTCGGCTTCATCAAGGAAATCGGGTGGCTGAGTGATAGGTGGCAGGAAGCATAATAAGTCTCTTTCCCCATAGTTTTCTTAGTTTTATTGTAGTTTAGCTGAAGGGAATCACAATGGACCAACAGGTCTCCGAGTGGATGTGCCATGTTTGGCAAAACACTTCCAAACCTAACCTAACCTATATTTTATGTTTCGATCAAATTATTTTCTTAGTGCCCAGTTACACTATGCAACTTTTGCGGGTGCAATTCTTCATTGGTAGGCAAGAGGGCAGAGAGGAGAGTATTATGGCCAAGAGGCTAGGTTATTGAAAATAAATCAAAATAAATAAAAATGGGTACACATATGCATGTACTCTTGAAATTCGTTTTGTCCTCTCATTCGTAGTTTTAAGTTTAAAATGTAAAGAAATATATAAATCCATACAAATTGCTGCAATAAAAATTGCACGATATGAACACAAATGCAATATTAAAGAATTATTTTTTTTTTTTTTTTAATTTTTATACTGTTGAATTTAGTTTTTTATTTAAATTTATTACAATATTTGTTAATTGTTAATAATATGTAAGCAGAATATTGTAACCGATTATGGCCAAGAGGTTAGGTTATGGAAAATAAATCAAATAAATAAATAAAAAAAATAAAGAAGAAACGATAAAAATTTGTAGCGACAAAAGTTGCATAATGTAATTCGGCACTAACAAGCCACCACTTGTTATTAATAGCGTTCTTATAGCCAGCATTGGAAGTTCTATTGAACGTTATGGGCAAAAATAACAAAATTGAGTCCAGCGTTAAACATTTAGAGCCGGTACGAAGCTCGACTGAATTTCAGTTTGCCATAAGAAGTGTGTGTGTAAAAAAACACCTTGAAATTCAGGTTTGAAAATTTTCTGGTGACTCAGTTTGGTAGTACGCAGCTAAAAAGAAAACTAAACGGAATTTTTGGCTATTAGAGGAATGTTAAAACAAAAAGTATAGACTTTTTTCCTTTTTTTTTTTTTCATTTTTTGATATAATGTTATTGTGTACAATATACATGATTTTTATTTCTATGATGAATTTTAGTAATGTAGAAATAAAGGCAAAAAAATCAAACCTGAAATTCCGTAGAGTGAAATTACAAGAGTATATTGAAATTATATATAAGAAATTTGTAAGTATCTGTCGACATCTTGGGCCTTGGATCCCGTGGGATCTTTCAACAGTATAACGATCCCAAGCACACCGCACTTTCTGTTAAAGAGTGGTTGCTTTATTATGTTCCCAGACAGCTCCATAGCCCACCTTAATCACCAGACTTAAATCCAATTGAGCACGCTTGAGATTCAAGCGGAAATTAGTAAAAACTTCACAAATGAGCAAAGAGTCGCTAAAAGTACCTTTTAAAAAAATCTTATCCGAAATATTGCCTTCTGCAACAGAAAGCTTGACCGCTTCCAGGCAGTTATCGATAACCATGGCGGTCCAACAAAGTATTGAAATGTTTTTATTTTATTTTTTTAATGTAATAACATTCAAAGATGTAAATATGGTTGTATTTCAACTTTTGTCCAGTGAATTTTATCGTATTTTTATAAATTATTGTTATGTTTCTAGTGAAGTCTATATTTTTGTTATTTATTAGGACAAATGAAACTGCATGCTATAAGTTTTTTTGAAACGCTTACTTTTGTTGAAACATACAATTTTTGAGGTGTATTTAAACTTTAGTATCTGACTGTATGTATAACTACTAATTTTATCAATCTTTTCAATGGAAGTCTTGCATCTAATAAAGGCGAATTAATACTAGATGATTGCACGGGGAAATTAAGGCTTTTTTGCCTCCTTTGCAGTTGTCAAATTTCATATAGAAAAAATTTGTTTATAATTTTTTTTATTTTTTTCATGCATATGATGAGCTTTTTCTCCACTGCAATCACCTGTTATGAATTCGCCTTGCATCTAATAAAAAAATTTAAACTAAAATTTTTGAAATATTGAAAATGCCGTCGAGAAGCCGTTGTAGTTTTGTTCAATACAAGATTTATCTTCCTAGGTAGTGTGGTCCGCCCAGCTGATTTAGTAGTTCGACACGACAAAAGTTGTATATAAAAACAAAGATGCCGGGTATTGCAAAAAATTAATTTTAAGGTTGAACAACAAAAGAAAAAAAAGTGATAACGAAAATTTTATATTAAAAGCAAAATAATTAAAATATTACGAATATCAAAGCTTCTTTTAATTATCTTTAAGTTTTCTTCTATAGAACAATCAAGTACCTTCTCTATTAGTTAAGAATATGTTATAGTGATAAATAGGTGGCAGTGGGGACATTTAGGTGGACCCGTCTGATCATAATAATGTTTGGAGATAAAAATGGCTTTAGACACTCGTAAACGAGCAAGTATTATACGGAGAATTAATGTGCGGTTTCTGTATTACAGGCGAGCGGCTCGACTAAAAAATTTGTATAGAAATCACTCGAAAAATTGAGTGCTTTTCATAAAAATTTTCTAGACGAGCCGCTTGCCTGTAATACAGAAACCGCACATAAGAACTTAAGCATAAATTTATTCATAAAAATAGTTAAAATAAAAATAAAATACATATAATTAATAATTAAGAATATAAATTATAAAATAGTTTCAATAATATTTCATTATATTTTTCAAAAATGATTTAAAATTAAATAACCTTCTTTGAAGTCGGTTAAAAAGCATTAACACGTTATATCAATAAAAATACATAGCTGTAGTTTTCTACTACTAAAAAAATCAACAATTCTTCCTAAAGAACCAGAAAAATAACAAAGGAAGGAAAGAGAAAATAAAAATATAAAAATTTTTAAACTTGCCTGAAAGGAAATTATTTACTAATTTTTAATGCACCTAAATTCTAGGAGTTTAAAAGAAGACGATTTTTAGCGAAAATCAAATAAAAAATAAACATGATTCCAAAAACTCAGCAATTAAGAAGATATAACAAATTTTAAGCAGACGAAAGATAACGTGGCATAAAACAAAACTACTGCAGTAAGACGGAGGAAACAAAAATATCTTTTTAAATTAATGGAAAGAAAACGGATAGAAATCCCTAATAAGAATCTCAAACCTTATAATATACACAGTTAAAAAACTTAAAAAAATCATAAAAAGAAGAATTATGACGGAAGAAACTTTTGTTTTGGTAATGTTAGTTATAGTGATGTTGGTAGGTTCATATATGGCCGGTAGTATACCATTGGTAATGAAGTTAAGTGAGAAAAAACTCAAACTTGTTACTGTTTTGGGTGCAGGTCTGTTAGTTGGCACTGCCTTGACTGTTATTATACCAGAAGGCATAAGGTCTCTTTACACTGACATAGTTAAACCTATTTCTGCTAAAACTACCGCCAATACTGTTGTCGATCCACTTCTACATACACACGAAGCGGAAAAGGATCACTCCCGAACCATTGGCTTGTCATTGGTATTGGGTTTCGTTTTTATGATGTTAGTTGATCAAATATCGCAAAAGCGTCACAAGGAATTGTCTCCCCAAGACAAAAATATTACGGCTACACTGGGTCTTGTAGTTCATGCAGCTGCTGATGGCGTAGCATTAGGTGCTGCTGCCACTACAAGTCATAAGGACGTCGAAATGATTGTATTCCTGGCAATTATGCTACACAAGGCTCCGGCAGCATTTGGTTTGGTTAGTTTTTTGTTACACGAAAAAACTGAACGACAACAGATTCGAAAACATTTAGCAATATTTTCTTTATCAGCTCCTCTTTTAACATTAGTAACATATTTTGGAATTGGACAAGAACAAAAGGAAACATTAAATTCTGTAAATGCAACTGGCATTGCTATGCTCTTCTCAGCTGGCACCTTTTTATATGTAGCCACAGTTCACGTTTTACCCGAACTTACGCAAGGAAATCACTCTCATGAATCGTCACATTCATCCCAATATCGACTGGTGGAAGAGGATCCTGCTGTTCAAACATTAATTGTATCTAATGGACTGAGTTTTAGTGAACTTATAATAATGATATTTGGTGCATTGTTACCTTTATTAATAACCTTTGGTCATCATCATTAAGATATGATTGCAGAACAACAATTATTGTAAATACACTATATATTAATTGGAATGACTTCAGTAAAATTTTGACGTAATACTTAAATCATGTGTATTTATTTGTAGTCTATAAAAAAAGGATATTTTTGCTGTTAACAATTCAAAGTTTTATTTAATATATTTTTTAGTCTTTTAATTATGTTCCTTATAGTGAACTTTTAAATACACATTGTTTGGTTGCTTTTACGTTAAAACTTTTTTTAATAAACCCCTTTGTAATTAGCATATTATTATTATATAATTATAAATACAGCTATATTTAAATTTGTATATCATTCTAAAAAATATGACAAGAAGAAAATAAAAGTTATACATTCAATGTACAAAAAAGATAATAATGTTTTTGTAATATAATTTGGATTATTTATATTTAAACTAAAATTTATAAAATATTCTAAAAATGATTGTATAGCTCTGTAAAAGTTGTTTAAAATATGTTAATAACATTGTAATTCTACAAGGTAAAAATACAAATCAAATACAAATTTTATTCAATTGACTATTTGGCAATAAGTAATTCATATTTTGTCATTATTTTAAAACAGTACCATCTGTTGCATAACCGTGTTTAAAATATCCTGCTTCCAAAAATAAAAGATGCCATACAGTATGCGGTAAAAAAAAGTCGGTTACTGCTTTCTCTTGGAAATAAGGTATTTTTTCGGAAAAAATATCCTATATTGAAATCAGGATGCTAAAGTACCACCTCTCAAAATTTTATTAAAATCCATCCAGATACATATCTTCCTTATATAAAGGTACCCATAATTGCACAAAATAAAAATACAAATCAAATACAAATTTGATTTAATTGGCGCCTAATGTTGCGCAATATTGTTTAAAATATCCCACTTTCAAATATAAAAGATTGTGCCTCCGAAAATTTAAGTATCTTTAAACCGGAAATTGCGTTTTTCACTGCTTATTCTCCACTTTCTCTTGGAAATGAGAAATTTTTATCTTATATTAGAATCAGGATGCTAAGGTACCTCCTCACAAAATTATGTTAAAATCCATCCAGTAGTATTTACGTGATGCGAACACAAAAGAAAATAAATAATGCCAATAAAAGTTCAATGAATGTGAAAACAACACAAGTAATCTTTTCCTTAATTTTTAATTTATCATCAATTAATCTGTCTTTCGTTTGCATATTATTCTTAGCTTATTTTTCAATGTTATTCAAAGAATCTTTATGATTTAATAATTTGGATTTAAATGGTTTTTAGCAGCAAAACTGAATACTTGAAAAAATAATTTATTATTTCTCTAAAAACGTTTCGAAATAATTTCGAATTGAAGTGATGCTAATAAATTGTATACTTTTTAACGAAAAAAATAGTTCGATAGTCCAATAGCAATAAGATAATAAAAAAAACTTGAAATATTTAATGAAAGTAGAATATGTATTATTTAAATGGTTTTCGATTAAATAGGGTCTTGCTTTACTTAGATTTTCAAAGTAAAAATACACCAAAGTCATAACTAAAAAAAAATTATTTCTGTTGGATTCCAAAATAAATTTCAATATTAATGTGGTAATCAAGGTAGATTTAGCTTACTAGGAAGTGGCTTCTCTATAACAATAACGACAATACAAGAACAACATTGCATTTTATTATTGCTTTGTAGTTTGAAATGTCAAGAAACATAAAGAAAAATTGAGAATACCTATATTTGTTTTATTGCTTTCTCACTTCTGCACAATAAAATTTCTAAACACATACAACTTTTGACATGTCGACCCGTTGGGCGGACGACATTAGCTAGTGGTAATCAAATACATTAAAAAATATTTATGGTATAATTAAAAATACTTCAAATAAAATAATTTTCTTGAATTTATTTCTATTTACCTCAGTACTTACCAGAATACCATTAATTTTGCTATTATTAATGACTGAACAGGGTTTTGGCATTGAATACACTAATTTGCATCTTTTGCGATTGTCAAAAGCTAATTCTTATTAGTGGTATACTATCCTCGAAGATCCGATTTTACTGCTTGCCATAATTTAATAATTTATTTAAATCTGGTGACTGTGCAGCTTAAAACTTACCACCATTATTTTCACACAATTGTTTCCCCTTTTTATTGTGTCTTTCTGGCCATTGTGTTGCCAGAACACCCATCGAAGTGGCATTTGGCATTAATTATATTTCTATAATATGGAGTAAATTTCTTGCATAATACAATTTTGTGTACAAGTTTTAAACACACTGAGGCCTATTATTATAGATTGCCTTTAGCTAAAGTTAGGATTTTGTTGGAGCGATAAATAGTTTTTCGTTATTAAAAGTAAAAACCACTTTTAACTATTACGTACTATAAGGATAAGTTATAGCAATGAGCATTATCCTCATTATTGTAACGAAAAACTACTTATCGCTCCAACAAAATCATAACTTTATCTAAAGGCAAGTTATAATAATGGGCCTGAATGTTGCAAGATTAGGTGGCTCTATTTCATCGAACACCACTGTAAAATTCGCTGTTTATTGTGAGCCCATTTATATTTTAACTTAAAACGACAAACAGTTTTTTTATTCGTATTAAACATTGTGATTTGATGCGACGCACTTAAGACTTTCGATACTATTCGAAAATTGACTTATACTTCGGTTTCATTTGAGTAAGGTGCTACGAAATATTAATTGAATTAAAGTATGAATAGGTATATATTTAATACAAGCTGTGCCCGCCACTTCTTTAGCGTCCTTGCAATATTTTGTTCGATTTTGCTTTGAAAGCAAACCACACACCAAAAACCCTTAATTTACTTTATATAAAGGTTCTCATCCTTACTAAAAAAAACTGCCGCCTTAAACTATGCATATCGGTTAGTGCTTCAGTTATGGTTTATGTATTTACTTTATATTTTTACATATATAAAGGTTCTCTCTGTGTACTTTTACTGCTTATTTTCCACATTCTCTTGGATATTGGATATTTTTTCGGAAAAAAATATTCTATATTGGAATCAGGATAGTAAGATACCTCCCCACACACATACAGAAAGACAGACAGGAAATGAGTTACTATTTTATTATATGTATAGATTAACATGTACATTCATCCTTATATTCACATATACAAATCGCACTTGATCAACAAGAGGGTATTAACTCAAATTTTTTGAATTTTCACTTTTTGCAAGATATTAACCAACAACATCAATATCCACCTACTGTAAAAATTTCAACGCATTCTGATTACTCTTTCACCTCAAAACCCGCATATGAGACCATTTTCGTTATAGTGTAGTACCTTTATATCAACAACAAGTTATTATTTTTATTTGGCAATAATTGCAAAAAATTTAAAAGAACAACAATGTAAATATATTATTAAAAGGAATTTGCTTACTATAAAATGTTTAGATTTTTAAATTATCTTAAAATTTAATCACAAACAGTTTTTTACCTCTACTGAAAACTTTTAAAATTTTGAGTTAATACACTCTTGTTGATAAAGTGCGAAATGTATACATACATATATTTTGTTGTTGTTAATTTGCATTGCTTTAAAAAAATGAAAATTATCTTAATATTTTTAGTAGAATTAGCTAGCTTGACAATGGCTCACAGTGAACCCCTTAAGAAAACCACAGATTCAAAATACACTTCAAACTCTTCGAAACCTCAGCAAAGTGGTATCCGTTCCTGTGATCACTGCCTACGGCTATTAGAGACGAGACAAGAAATGCACGAAAGCCGTACATGTCGCCCACCTATAACTCACATTTATACAGATGCGCAGAAATTACGTAAAAATGTAATGCCAGACATAGAAATGTATTTGAAAATTATTGGCAGTCTTTATGAAGGGGAGTCCATATTCACTTTAAATGATGCCAGTGCATTGCGTGGCAAAATTGGTCAAGTAGCAGAGGCAATTGATGTGCTTAGTAAACGTATATTAGCTATAACATGTGAGCCGGGTACACGGGAAGAGAGTCTAAAGAAAGCCATACGTTTATCTTGTATACAATTTATTAAGGAAAAAATGCTTTCACTGCCACCTTTGCCAAAAGAAGATGAAATACGAAAAATACAAGAACGTAAGCGTATGGAAACTGAACTACGTATAGCCACTGAACGAAGGCAAGCAATGGAGGCATATGAACGTTATGGTTTGGCGGCTGCCTTAAGTTCAGAAGACACAACCTTAAAAAGTGGTGACTATGCGCAAGGAGTAAGTATAATGTTTTAACTTCAGTTTTCAAAATTCTTTAAAACCTAATTTAAATTTTTAGTCAGATTTACGCTCCTTGGACAATTGGACTGCTCATCAAATTAGTACAACTGGTTTAATGCAAAGTGATGATCCTTTAGTAGAACAAATAAATATTATAAAAGGTTACATTAAGCAAGCGCGTCAGGATATGAATTTTGATGTTGTCGAAACGCTAGAAATTAATTTAAGGGAATTACAAAAGGAATTTTATGAACGCCAAAGATCTTCAAGTGATGTACACAATAGTAGTATTACACAACCAAATAAGGCAAACTATACAGCATATCAAGATAAAAAATAAATTATGCGACAAATAATCATATTCCTTAAAGAGAAATGTCACCACTCTTTAGATATAGGTGAAAAAGAGCTTTGTCCATATTTTTATTTTGTGTTAAATTGTTTTAGCAGGCAAAACAATATTCAGTAAATATAAAAAATTAAATTTCTCTTAATATAAAGGACTGTAATTAATATTTACCTTACTATATATAGACGTAAAGTATACATCTTTTGTCTTTAAAAATCTTGTGAAAGAAATACCACACTGTTAAATTTAAAAACATGTTTTTAAAAGATTTTCGTTTCTCTGGGAAAGCATCATTAAATGATCTTAGTGTTTTGCATTCTAGGGTATTAAAAATAAAAATACTTTGATGCCATTTCCATAACTAAAAATATTTAAAGTTTGAATAGTATAATTTCTGAAATAAAATCTGATTTCTTTCGATCCTGCTTAATAATTAAACACAGCTTAATTAAGATATTCTTTTTAACTGGAATTATTAAAAATCGAAACTTCCGGTTATTAAGATTTAGTTAGTGTTATATTGTTGCTTAGGTTAAGATGTATACAAATTTATTACATTTCTTTAAAACATATTATAATGTGCAATTACATTGTATGTTTACAATATAAATTTATTATAGTATTTAAATAATTTTTTTTAGTAAATGCTATAAATATTTATTATATTTAAAAAAATAATTTGTTTTATTTTCGTTGGAACTTTTTTGTTCGTAATTTTAAGCTTTAAGACCAACGGATGTAACTAATTGTTTAACTTTATCCACGTAAGCGTTAGTAGCATCAGCATTTGACATACCCTTACGATTGTTCCAGGCTTCCCATTTGGCTTTTCCTTTAAAGTCCAAAAATCCAGGCTTGTCTGAAAATTATAATCTGTGGTTAAACTTTTTTTTTTTGTAAAAAAAAAACGAAGAAGGTTCTGTTCGTCTAGTAAATTTGTATAGAAATAACTGAAAAAATTGAGGGCTTCTCATATAATTTGTTTACGATTTACTTGCTTGTAATACAGAAAAGACACTAGTACCATTTTAGCCCTGTTCTATAAATCGAGTTGTTTCCAATAATGAAAAATTTACAAATTGTTATTTTGAAAATCGAGCTGTTTATTTCATTTGAAGTTTGAGTAATATAAGACTCAACAACATAAAAATCAACTGTAAAAAAAGAAATGTTGACGTGTTGTTTCCGTATTGCAAACGAGAAAATTGGTACGAAAAACACCCAATTTTTTGAGTTATTTCTACACAAATTTCCTGAACGAAAGGCTCGCTTGCAATACAGAAATAGCATATCAATAAATAAATATTTAATAAAATAAATGACACACATTTGAAAGTAAAACGAGTGAAACAACGTGATTTGAATTTACAAAACACCAAAAAAGTGAATTTGTTTTGATATCGAAAAATTAGCTCGGATCGGTTTACATAACAAGGATTCTTACTCAAATTTATAAAATTTAATTTATATATTTCGATTTAATTCTTTATGTACGAAAGCGCGGTACAATGGAAACAGGAGTGTTTTATAGCCGGTGCTTACACATGTTGAGAAATCGTCATACTTTTTTTTAAAAACAAAATTAACTCTCCTTCGAATTATAAAACAGCAGTTCTTGAAAATTTTAAGGTGTAGTTAAAGATTATTAAACAAAAAATTTAAATTTTCTATAAAAACAGATTTAAGTCAACTATTTTTATATGTACTTTAAATTAATCCATGAGATACACAACTAAATTAAATATACATTAGATACACACATATGCAAAAATTTATAATACACACCTGTATTGCAATCGCCTACGGTAGCTTGTTTATACAAACTATATAATTCTAATAAATCGTTATCAGAGGGGGTAGAGTTCAAATTTTTTACATCTTCAGCGGCCTTGTTGAATTCCTTATTAACAAAAAAATTAAGTAAAAACCCAACATGTTTTAAATATAATAAGAATATAACATAATTTTAATCTCTGCTTTAAGTTTTTTTCTATTCACCTCCTGAGACGCCATTCTTATTAATGTTTCTTCCGTTTTCTTACTTTGTGCGTAGTTAATCTGTGAATAAACAGATTAATTTTTATTTTGTATTTAAATCTATTTATTGTTAAGTACACAGATATAAAACACATCTATCCATACACAAGTATTTATAAACATCATAAATAAATACAATACACACATATACATAAGTATATCTGCTCTGTAAGGGTCGCCCCACCTGCTAAGGCCACTCCTTCTTAAAAGGTTTCTAAATATTTCTTAAACACATTTTAATAAATTTTATAGAAAAAAAAAGTAGGACAGTCAAATAATTGTGTACAATACAATATTTATAATTTTTATTTTTGTTCTGTTCTTACCAGTTGAAATATTTATTTCTGTGTGAAAATTAGCCGGTAGTTAATTTAGTAACCAGGCATGGAAAATTGAGATTTAAAAATAGTACTGTAATCTTAGGTTTAAACGACTCATATATGTGTCTATTGTTAGAACGATATAATTAAATAGTACACTCAATTATAACTTTGAATTTGCCAAAACGATTCGTGAGATTAATGTTTAAGACAAATTTGTATCAATTCCAAAAACTAAAATATTACGGACAATAATAATATAATTGAATATCTTAATTATAAGACTCAACTGGCAATTACTGGTACAAACAAATAGTATTTAAAAGTGTAAAAAAATTTCAAAAAGCTCTATCTTCTATGAAATATAATGTAAAATTAAAATTTCTCATATTCTATATATTTGATAAGTTTGTTTAAATAGAAAATTAATAACAATGAAACTACCAGGTAGATAGATACGAAGAGTACTGATGATGGACGTAGCTGTCTAGAAAATGCATTCTGCTCTGCTGGTGTCTATTTTTTCTTTATCTCTTTATAATTAAGAATTTAAGCCTAAATAAATAATTTATTTAATTTTTTTCATTTCAATTTTGATTTTGTTTTCAATATTGTTTCTAAATAAACAAATTTTGAAAAAAACCAGCCGGCAAAAAACGTAAACAAACAAAATTCAGGTGGGCTATCAACACCACCTGATATAAATTCGCCTTGGTAGATTCATTAGTACAACAACTACAACCACAGGCATTTTGTTTGTGTAAAAAAACCCTTTGTGTCATAAACAAAATATTAACCTCATCAGGGACATTGGCACATATCTGTACGTTTAGTTTTTTTAATTCAATTATGTACTTTAAAAGAAATTAGCAAAAAGTTTTATCACAGGATTGCATTCCGATTTCGAATATATCAATTTCGAATTCTTGCATTCTTTTTAACTATTATAAAGAAAAAACATGTCTCTTCTTGTGTTTAAAGCAGAGATCCGCAAAATAGCGCATGCGAGCGCTTGTTCTCTCAAAATTATTTTTTTCCGAATAATTGGAAAATTTTTTTGAACATTAAATGATGCAAGGAGAGACGGGCTGAAAAGTGCAATGTCCTGTGACCGGAATATTCTAAAAATTTAATCAGTACAAACAGTTTTAATTTAAATTTAACAATTATTTTTTTCACTTTTTGTTTGGTTTATTTATTATTTATTTGCAATTGAGTTTACCTGGTTTGAATTTGCCTTGGTTTTAAGAATCCACAAAAAAAATTAAAAACTCTTAACGTAGACGTTTTCCAATCCTGGCAATTATAAATTTTATTTATATATTAAATGAAAGTGCTGCCACACTATTTTTTATGTGCTGTTAAAGCTCAAACTAAAAAATTTAATACACATATATTTATGTAGGTATGTATCTAGGTAGGTATCTGTAAAAATGTTTAATGTTGTTTAATATTAATTAATAGAATATGTATATATGTGGATTGAAAGGGCCTTAAAACATTACATACATATTTACATGTTTTAGATTGAGAAGGGAATTTTCAGTTGTTCCTTTGCTAGAACTATAAAGTTAAGAACTTAGGCTTCTGCGTGAATGTAGTTCTATCGCAATAACACTTTGTAAGAACACAAATTTTAATCACTATTAGAACGGGTAATACAAAAAATATGTATCTTTTGCCCTATACCAACGTTACAGCCTGGCTTTACCAATAAATAACATTGCAATACAATTTATTGCTTTCTTTTTTTGCAGTTTAGTGATAAACTGCAAGTCTTCAGTAACACTCAAAAGAATTTAGTGGCAGTGCAAATGTATGCACTATCACTAAACCCAGATTAAGTGCAAAAATTCTTCGCTCACTCAATTAGTGCGAAATTTGTACTTGCAATCAAAAAAAAAGGCTGCATTTCATCACATTCTCACTAAACTTTCAAAAATTGTGCTTCAAATTTAGTGCAAAGTTTCTTCGTTGCAATAAGTTTGCAATATCACAAGTGTGAGTGAAGATTGCAAAATTAGTGCACTCTCTCTCTCTCTCTCTCTCTCTGTATATTTATTAAAGTACATCATTTTTACTTTACCATACGTAGTATATGGTAAAGTATAGTAATCATGAAAAAACTCGAGGTCGGGATTTCGACGGATTTATATGTTTTGAGGTCTCCTGAATTCATTTTTACTATTTTTGCGATGATGTCTGTGGGTGTGTATGCCACTATTTTTGTGGAATTTGTATAGATCAAAATGAAATTTAGTATGTGCCTTTGGTATATGGAGATGAAGAGCTGTATAGTTTTTGGGCATAATCGGGAAGGGAAAGGGGTAGTTTACTTAACACCCCAAACCAAAAATCATTAATTTTTCGATTCGAATATACTTTGAACTTTTATTCTTTAATTAATATATCCATAAAAATAACTGTTTCCATTGGGTATGGTAAAGTTGAGTGTAGGCCACTTCAGTTTTATTTTTATATTATAGTCAAGGTATATTTATCTTACTAGGTATTGTCGTACGCCTAGCTGATTTAGTAGTTCGACATGTCAAAAGTTGTATGTGTTCAGAAATTTTATAGTGTAGAAGTGAAAAGGCAATAAAACACATACAGGCCTTCTCAATTTTCTCCTATGTTTTTTGACTTTTCGAACTACAAAGCAACAACAAAATGCCATGTTGTTCTTGTATTGTTGTATTTGTTGTAGACACGCCACTACCTAGTAAAATAAATAAACCTTGATTATAGAGTTTTAAAACTCTGGTAAGCTTTTCGTACATCAGAAACAACACAACTTATAATAAATTTGTATTGGAAAAATACAGAGTCTTTCTATCTGCCGTATTAAATAAATTAAAAACAAATAGACAAAAATAATGGTAAGCTACAAAATTATGGTTCCATACTGGCAATTAAAATATGTATGCATGTCGTTAAAAGATATTAGTTAATGATGGAATCAACAGTTGCTCATCTGATGATGAAAAGGAAGCTCAAAACAAAAGCCGCCAAAGAACAGCTTCCAAAGATAACGAGCCAAGGCAACAGCAACGAAAGACCAAAAAATCAAATTTAAGCTCAAAAACAGAAGATAACACAGACATTTTATTAAAATTGTTAATAGAAGTATCAAACATAATAGGTAAGATTTTATTCTTAGCATAAACATACATATGTACGTACATATGTATGTATTTATGTATGCAAGTGTTCTCAAAAATGTCTTATCAATAGGTCAACGAATAAAACGGATCTTATATTTTATTATGAACGATTTGGGAGGTAATCAAATACTTGATCGCCTTGCACAATGGTGTGTACAACATCCACAAATGGCTATTTGTTTGCTAGCAGCAGGATTAGTTGCATTTATCCCAATTTTACTGTTTATGGCATTTGCTCTATCAACAATTGTTATGACCTTCACAGGATTTTTAGTATTAGAAGGTAAAAAATAAACATAATAATAAATAATATTATATTACATACTATTTTTTAAGGGACTATATTAACCATCGTAACAATGATAATGTTTGGTCTGTTGGGAGCATTGGGTATAGTGCTGTTATTTTTTGCGATAGTTGGAGCAGCAACATATTTTGGAGTGTCTCACGTTTACGACATGTATGGCAGTACAGAAAATCAACGAACAAATTTAAGACACGACATGCAAAGAAATAATTAAAGTTTAAACTCTCCCGGTGCACACAAGAAAGTAATTGTATTAAAAAGGACGCAAATATTGAAACATTTGCATTCATTTTTTATATATGTATGTACTTATACATATCACACCCTAAATACAAAAGGGTCACAACTCAAAATTTTACAAAACTGACTTTTTTCCATAAATTAATTCAGAGTACATATCTCTAACTACTGCAAAATTTTCTTTCAAATCACTATCTTCTTTAACTGAAAAAATACAGTTATGTCTATTTTTATGTTAAGTGTGTTGCTTCTGCACGTAGTTTTTTGTCTCTCCTGAAAATTTTAGTATTTTGAGTTGTGACCCTTTTGTATTTAGGATGCGATATGTTTACGTATGAAAATGAAATATGTAAATATGTATGTACATATATTTTGCACAACTATTACTGATATTTATTTTGAATAATATAAATTATTATATATTGTTGGTTAGTTATTTTAACTGGGATTTTTTATTGTTGTTAAAAGATTCGCGAATTTTCTCTACGATTAATATTTCATTGGGTTAAATATTTATGTAATTTAAGATTGTAATTGAATTTTGAAGTAAATATGTACATATTTTCCCTTTTTTTGAAAAAAAAAGTACCTATATTACGATATATGTAAATGAAGTAAATAATACATATTTTTCGAAGCACAGAAGAAAAAAAATAAAAAATTAATTATTTAATTGAATAAATAAATAAATGAAAACAAACAATTTCAGCTGTAAAAGGTAAAAACTTATTTTCAAAATGAAGAAATCTTATATATGACATATAGGTAGGTGGAACTATAATTTTGTAATTTAATGTTAAAAAATATGTTTTTGTAAAAATATTTCTATGAGTTAAGAAGTTTCAGGTATCATATTCTGTAATTCTCGTAGCTAAAGCTATAGCTAAAATTCTAAAAATGAATACTACGTGAATTCTTACATATTTTGACATCTTTAGTTTTAAATTCTCTTTAAGAAGCATTTAAAACTGAAAATGTCAAAATATGTAAAAATTCACCAAATATTTCTTTAGCATTTTTATAATTTTGGAGATAGCTTTAGCTACGAGATTTACAGAATATGGCACCAGAAAGAAATTTTAAATGTTTTTATGTTTCTACTGATTGTTCTTTTTGTTAATAAATAAAAATAATATTAAAAAACAAAAAAACTATAAAAAAATGTCATTTCCTGGTAAAAAAAATATATACTATGTATATTGTAGTGAAGATATTAAGATCTTTTGGTTAATTTTCAATTTTACCCTCGCATTTTCGATTGTTTCAAATTTTTACTTTTTTGTGGAATCTAGATTTTTTGTTAAAAGTTTGCGATTTTAAATTTAAGAAATTTAATTTCTTATTGATCACAAATGCTATTCTCTTCTGATGAACCTTGTTTCGTAAGAAGTTTTCATTTGGAAATAGTTTCGTTTTGGTGTATTTCAGGTTTGCCTTTGTGAAATGTACATTTTGTGAATAGCTGAAAATATGGAGTAAATATCCGGATATCGAATAATTTTATTCGGATTACATAACAGGGATAAGTACATTTTTTAAATTGGGAAACCCATACAACGTTTACAATATTTTGTTTTTTTATATACATATGTAAATCAATACAATTCCAATTACCAAGATAGGAATTACACCGTTGCTAGAAATGTCAAACTTTATTTAAAATATAGCAGAGATTGTAATGATTATGAGATTTATTTTAAAAATTGGGTTTTAATGATTATTTCTTGATTTTTATTTTCTACTCAAAGAATAAAAATTATTCTCTGAGCTTTATTTAATGCTTAGAACATAACGATTAAGTATTAAGTTTTATTTTCTGCTTTGGGAATAAAAATTATTCTCCGAGTTTTATTTTCTGCTCAGAGAATAAAAATTAATGTCTGAGTTTTATTCTTTGCTCGCCATTTAATGATTGATGTTTAAGTTTTATTTTCTGATTGAAGAATAAAAATTACTTTCTGAGTTTTATATTTCACTTTGAAAATAAGGATTATTTTCCAAGTTTTTTATTTCGCTTAGAAAATAAAAATTATTTCTTGAGTTTTATTTTTTACTTAAAAATAAAAATTATTTCTTTCTTTTGTTAATTTGGACATATGTAAGTATATATATAGTACTTTTTGGAACTTTTTTACTGAAACACATATCTCACTGAAACCCTATCTCAAATAACGATACTAATATTATTTCTATGTGTTTCAGTAAAAAAGTTCCAAAAAAGTACCAAAGTACACGTTTTATCCCCCAAATATTGAAATGAAGAAAAAGTACCAAACACTAGTTTGATACTTTTACTATATCAAAAGAATGCCAACTAAACTAATTTCTATGTTTTTTAGTTAAAAAGTTTCAAAAAGTACTATTTATATACTTACATACGTCCAAATTAACAAAAGCATTAATTTTTATTTTTAAGTAAAATTTAAAACTCAAGAAATAATTTTTATTTTCTAAGCGAAATATAAAACTTGAAAAATAATCCTTATTTTCTAAGTGAAATATAAAACTCAGAAAGTAATTTTTATTCTTCAATCAGAAAATAAAACTTAAACATCAATAATTAAATGGCGAGCAAAGAATAAAACTCAGACAATAATTTTTATTCTCTGAGCAGAAATTAAAACTCGGAGAATAATTTTTATTTTCCAAGCGAAAAATAAAACTCAACAAGTAATCATTGATGTCTGAGGAAAAAATAGAACTCGAAAAATAATTTTTATTTTTGATTTTTTTTCAATAAAACTTAAAAATAAAAATCATTGGCGGAAAGAGACAGTCCCCTAAAAGACGATTGCAATGGTGTACTCCTTGTACATATACCATATCCCTAACATAATGATTTTTTTATTTTAAAATGTGATGGATAATCATTATTTGCGATCCCTGAAATATAGTAATTTTATACATACAGAGTGTAACACTTAGAGCAATTCATATAATAACATGCAGTCTACACGAGACATAAGTTTGGAAATTTTTGTATTTGCAATTGTCAAATCCTGTTGCCGACAGAAAAAATTTCCGTCTAGATTAAGTGTTCGAACACATGTTTGTAGATCAATGTCTAAACACAAGTATCAGCAATGATGTTAGGACATAAGCTGTCAAATTTGATTATTAACTGTTTTACATTTATTAATTTAATTTTTTGTTACGAAAAAAAAAAGAAATAATTGTGCATGACAAAGCCTAGTACTCTGTTCGAATTTGTGAAAAATGTTGAGCAACATTTATTATTTCACATGTAAAATTTGACATTTAAAATATGGGGTCTATCTCGCAATTTGGAAGAATTTTACAATTTTATTGCTTCTAAATATATCACATTGTTTTAAAAATTTTTACACAAAAAATAATACAAAAGAATTCCACATGAGATAATGCTCATTTGCTTTATTTTACAGTTCTTAACGTTTTCCATCCAAAATTAAGTCATTTCGTTAATTCGGCCGAAATCAACTTGAAAATATAGTTTCCGAAATTAAGTCATTCTAATTAATTTCGTCGAAATTAACTTAAAATTATGATGGACAACGCAGTATATTTAAACTTATGGTGAAAACGAAGCAATAGTCATATATTAAATTGGTATTTCTTTTTGAATATCATATTCTGGCATCACTTTAAATTAATATAGCAACTCTGTGTTTTTTAACTATAGCAGCCCAACAGCAGCCATTTTAGTTTCATTCCATTTCATCGCATTCGTTTGTGTTCGTCTCGACTCGTTGTTGTCTTTTGCATTTTGATCAATCGAAAATAGATTTTTTAAAGTTAAAAGTGGTTTAAAAATAAATATTTTAATATAAAATTGTTACTTAATAGTTTCTAAGTGGTAAGTAATTGAAGTTACCTGAAAAGAATTTAAATCGTCGCTAAAATGTGAATTACATGTTTGTGTTATGCATATACATACAGTTTAATGTGAATGTGTTTTTTCTTTTGTTGTAAATTGTGTTGGGGTGTGGTGAATTATTTGTTTGATATTCCATGTTTGAAGTGTACCTATTACCAAGTATATTACAATTTACCATAAATGATTAAAGTGTAAATAAAGGATTGTAAAGTAATAATTATATAGTTTTCGAACATGCCGCTTCTTAAGCGATTATACGCATATTTAAGTCCAGTGCAGTTGTAGTTTATCTGAGAAAATTGTATGCAATTGCTGAGGGAGTTTGTGTTTGAGTGTGTAACAAATTAACGGGTTGTCTTAGTCAAGAAATTTAAACTTTTTTGCAACTCTTGAGTTTGTATAAGGAAAGAAGAAAACTTCCAGTTTGGTGAAGCTGCTCCAATTAAAAAAAATATCCAAAAAATGGCTTAAATCTACTTTAGCGAAGCTTCGCCAATAAAAAGTATCCAGGGTAATAGAGAATCAAAAAATAATGAGAGAAATAAAGTGAATAAATTGTCGGTCGCCCACATTTCCCGAGTTAGGGTCCTCTGAAATTTTTATATATAACTGTGATTATGCACTACATTTTAGGGGTATAATTGAAAAGCTTATGAAAATATATTTCAGGTGGTAAAAAAAATTATCCCATTAAGAACCGATGACATATTTTGATGTAAATTATTATATAGCACGTAGAAAATCTTAAGTAAGCGCAGGCCGGCTATGCAGAAAATCATTAGTGTTTGTCATATCATAGAGGAGAATTTCAAGAAAGCGAAGGTGGTGTTGGTCATACCGTAGAGCAGAAAATCCTTGAGACCTACCGAAAATCTTTAGTAAGCGATGCCGGTGTTGATGACACCATGTAAGAGAAAATCCTTGCGCCTGCCCGACGCTTGGCTATGCAGGAAATCTTTAGTAAGCGAAGCCGGTGTTGGTCATCTAATTTTTTGTGCACTTTTGTGACCATAAGAACATATATTTTTAAAATTTTCTATTGTTTACTTTCAAACAGCTGATTGTTTGGCATTTAGACAATTAAACCAAAGAAAAAGTTTGATCTGTTTCTTGGAAGAAGAATACTTTCTCCCAAAATTACTCTTACCCAATCTTTTCGGTATAATTGGGATCCCAATGTTGAGTACGGGATCACACCTTATAGGTATTTACAAATTCAGAACATGCACTTAGGAATTTTAATTATGTTTACACGTTTACCCATGTCATGCTGGTGTCTGTATTGTTAACAAGCCAAAATTAAGTGAAATAAAAATGGAAATACATTTCAAACATTAAATGAAAAATATTTGAAATGTCTGTGCGCCCTGGTATGTCTACTGTAGAATTGACTGCGAAGTTCCTTCTCTGCTTGTTTGATCAAATATGTTCGACACAATGTTATTATTAACCTCTTCAGGGACGATTTTTTTTATGGCAAAAAATAATTACTATTTAATTATGCGCAATGGTAATTTATCAGTGAGATGATTTAATTTGTTCTGGTAATAACGAGTTCATATTACAAAATTTTTGAGTGCATAAAATCAACATTTAAGATTTCGTTATATGTTTGTACGAAAATTTGACATATACCACGTAACGATGACATTTTTCATGAAATTAGTTGCATGACTGTTTTTTTTTGGGAGAATGAGGTGTTGGTATCGGCAATATTTTTATTGTCGATACAATTATACTTTACAGAATTCTGTCAATTTCTTTTAATTTACTGACATTAATGCACCTATTACTCAGTTGAGTTGTATAAAAGACAATTTGAAAGACAACTGCTACTGATGAGTTGTAATTTGAAACAACTGCTACTGATGAGTTGTAATTTTTTTAAACTTTTGTTAACGGAACTAACAAAGAGTTGTAAACTCTGAAACTACAACAGAGTTGTAACACAATTTAAATTCAATTTCAATTTTTTTGACAAGTTGAGTTGTAATTGAAATACCAAATAATAAAATTTCAACTGAAGTAGAGTAGAGTTGTAAACCGTAATAGGGGCCTAAATTAAGGCGTTTGCTAAAACAACGGATTTCAGACAAAGATTTTAAATTCACTTGATGGAAGAAGTGATGAAAATATTTCTTCAAATATGCTACAAAGTCAATTAGCAATGTCACTTGTTAATTATCTGACTGAAGACTACGTTTATTATTAGCCTTCGAAAACGATCAGTAGTGCGATTCACTATTCAATTTTAACGATTCGGGACTCGTTAAAAAATTTAACAACAAAACGAAAGACTTTGCTATTCAGAAATGCTTTTTAATAACATTTGATGTTGTTATAAATCAGCTGCTTTTCTTAGCAAGTCGAGTATTGTTAATTTAACTACAACTATTTTTGCGTCGTTACTTTATCAAAATATCAAAAGATAAAGACGCCCATTAGATGTAATATATTATAAATAATTAATATTTATAATTAAAACACATACATATGTATTTTACCTACCTTATAAAAATGAATTTAAACAATTTTTTAGAAATAAAATTAAAAATAAACAAAATATAAAGCACTTGTGTGGAAAATTTTGTTTATTATTTTTCATTTCTCTTTGTTCTTTTCGCTATTTTGCCATTTTGTGTGGCAGCATTGCCATTCATTTTTGTTTGTATTTTTCATTTTTTAACCATAGGTTAGTGAATCGCAAATGCGTTAGTGCAAGCAAAAAAACATGTTGATATATTTAACAAGTGTTAGATCATTAAAAGTTAGTGATATGCACTACAGATCTGACAAATCCTAATTTTTCGTGTTTTCTCATATATCGGAATCGGGAAAAATTAGCTCTGGCTTCGGTTAATTTTTGTCTACCAAAATTTTACTGAAATTCTACTAAACTCGCTAATTCTTTTAATATTTACTGTTGTTTTTTTTTTTTTTGTTTTTATTTTAATATTACTTTCTTATAGCCTCGAATATATGTGTACTCGTTGTATGAAAACACATTTGCCGACAGTTATAAAATTTGTTTAGAAAGATTTTTTGGAATATATGGATTTAAATTTGGTTGGTATTTAGTTTATAAATAGATTAACTAGATTAACTTCCATAATGGAGCGTTGATTTTGTGTAAGAGTGGCACGAGCTTACAACGTTTTACCAACAAGCTTGAGAATGTTTGATTGTTCTGTTGATGCTTATAAGAGGAAACTATTTCATGAACTTTCAAGTAATGGTTAGTTTATATAAGTATCAATTCCAAC
This sequence comes from Phasia obesa, assembly GCA_949628195.1. Classification (NCBI taxonomy): domain Eukaryota; kingdom Metazoa; phylum Arthropoda; class Insecta; order Diptera; family Tachinidae; genus Phasia; species Phasia obesa. The sequence continues at coordinate 127,139,076 of OX451218.1, forward strand.
AATATGTTTTGCAAGAACGAATGTACTTACTTCATATACTAAATGGAGAACAGACATTGTTATTTTTGTCCTTGTAGGATATTGTTTCTCTATTTTTCCATTCTTGTTTAAATTTAGATAAACACTGTTTACCTTTGCTGCCATTTCGATTATTTTATGGTCATATTATATCTCTTTGTTTTTTATTGTAGAATTTGTTTTGATAATAATCATTTAGTAGTGCTTTGTAAAAAAGTTTTTGGGTTTAGATTCTATTGAGCAATTATATGATCTCATTTTTATTATAATTATTTTCGTTATTTTTATTTCTATTATTATTTATTTTTCTGTTATTAATTTCATTATTAATTATTTGTTTAATTTTTATACTGTTAAATTAAGCTTTTTTTAGGTTATTGAAAATAAATCAAAATAAATAAATAATAATAACTTGTTAAAAATGTTAAAAATTTACAAATTAATATAAATATAAGTTCTCTTTTTAATTACTTTCCTTTTTTAACAGAGAGCTGATGGCCTTCGTTGCTAGTGCTCTTTTTTTGTAACTTTGTAATAATTTATTATTATTAAGTTTCTTATTAAATAAATAAATAAATAAAAAATAGTACCTATGTGTATTATTGAAACAATTTTTAAAATCTAAAATTGCCTACCTTCCTACCATTTAATAAAATTTTATTAAAATGGCAACGCTGATATTTTAACTGAGGCTTCGAACTCGAACATGCGTATGTAGTTGTTAATGTTTGACTTAACCAAAACAAGCTGCACTGCAGCAGCAGTTTGCATAAGTTAAATAATATGGAGGTAAGAGCCCTATATACGTAGTTTAAATTCTGTATACCTCGACTGTAACGTTTCGGATTTCATCGTGTAATGGTTGCGCTTTCTCGTTGAAAAAAATTTAATCAAACATCAAGTATAATTAACTTTGTAAACATAAAGAAGTTATTCTTTTTTTAAATTAATCAATAAAACTAAAAAATATATTGTGTATAAATAATTAAAAAGGTGAAAATTAAGAAAAAGTATAATTACAAAACATAAGTATGAGAATGAAAAAATTTCTTGTTTATTTTAGTAAATCGAGTTTTTATCGTTGCATACGTTTTGCTTAATTTAATACCTACTTGTTTTTCTTTATATATACACACACACGGTAAATAGAGTAGAGTATGTGTGTGTATACAATAAAATTTTCTTTCTGTTTAAATTTTAAAGTTATTGGTGTTTTTGTTTTGTTTTTCAATTTCCTTTTATTTGTTTGTTTCTTTTTTTAAACGGAAATATTTTGGGAATGACTGATGATTTGTTTATTTTTGTATGCATATGTATGTATATACATACATATATACATATGTATATGCGTTTGTATTTTAAAGAAAAACGTTAAACAATTTAACAGAAATGGAGCTTTTGTTGATACCTCCTATTAATTATTAAAAATAATCAAACTTCCCATCACTTTCTTAAGGGCAAAATACAAAAAATTATGTAAACATTGTTTACCTGTGAATTTTTCATATCTATCATGGAAAAGTGAAACAATATAGGTACTACAGCTTTATTTTTTATTTCTGTTTATGTGTTAGTTTCGATCATCAATTTCGTGTAGGGTACTTAATTATACAATGAGCGACATACGGCCACCCACCACAAACCAATTTGTCTTGAAATTATAGGCGGCGGTTTAAAGTCGGCTGTAGCAGAAAAATTCTAAGAAATTTATTGTCACCATTTTTCATAAAAACAGAAAAATAAAAGCAAGTAATTTTATATCAATACATACTAGCTGTGCCCGCCACTTCGTCAGCGTCTTTACAATATTTTTTTAAAGGAACCTATGTATATTTGATATAGATATAGGTATAGATTATAGACTATGTAGAAATCGTAAGAAAAAGTACCTGAATTCGAAAATACCACTTTCGCGTAAAACTGAAGGATTTTATTTCTGTTCTTTGCAAAAGATTACCATAATAGGTATAAAATGTCACTCGAAGATGGACGGATGACTTCATTTAAATTTTATTTTCAACAGAACATGATAAATCTTCAGGTTTATTTTATAGATTTCTTATGTCGACAAGTATAAAAATGCCAATTCAGTTAAAAATATAACCCTAAGTTTGATCAAGTCGGCTGACAATTGGTAGCCACATTGGCGGTGTTTTATACTCAAAAACAGACGGCGCACAGTGGTCAATTTCGCGAGATAGCTGTCAAAACTCTATAACTTTTGACCGGATTGGTATTTTTTTAAGCAATTTGTTTTGTTCAATAGGAGGGTCTTTAAGCTTCAATTTGCATGGTCAAACGTAAAAATCGAATGATAGGAACGTAAGTAATGTGGAGTTAAAAATGCATTTTAATTTTATGTTGAGTTTCCATGTAAAAGTTGAATATTTTGACATTTTAAATAGGTATTTTTTTATAATTTCTTATTTTCTGCAGTCGTATTTTACAACCAATACTTATTTATTATTCCTAAACTTAATTTTGGTCAGAAAATGCCAACATTTGGCCCCTGACATTTATTTAGTCTCAATATTCACAGGGGCCAAAGGTTGGTCTTTTTAGAAGAAAGCTTATTCTTGTGAAAATTAAACTGAAAAATAACACTGAAATTCCCAACAATATCAATACCATATGGATATATTATATACAGAACACAACATCGATAAAATTTTAAGTAAACTTTTACTATTGATTTAAAGTGCACATATGTTTTATTTAAATGTATTAATAAAAATTTATACTAAAATTAGAAACAAATTATAATCTTTAAACTAGTATTAATTAAACAATACATATTAGTAAAAATTATTTCCAAATAGCTTTGATTTTCATTTTGCAGTAGTTGTTTAGCTTCTTCATCTAACTCTAATGAGGTTGATTTCCATTTTTGTCGAATACTGGACATATATGGGTCTAATGTGCACAACAAAATATTAATAAGATCTTCATTGGTACAATATCTGGAAATTTTTCTTGTATTGTGCTCGCGAAAGAATCTGTAGTCTTTGTTCCCTTTTTCTTGCGCTTCTTCTGAGAGATCTCCAATTGGAAGCATATTGTGCTGAATTATTTGTTCCCCATGGAACAAAATTTTGTGAACTGTGGTTGGCATATGTCTCCAAGAATATTTTTGGTTGTAAAGGGTTGCTGTCTCATTAGCATACTGACCAAATTTTTTTGCATCTATCTTTTTGCTACATGCTATAACTTCTAATATGATTTGGAATCGTCGTATTAAATCATAATCTACTCCAGTTATAGAAGCTGTATTTTTCTTGAATATCTTTTTTTTTATCTTTAGAAATTAAAATCATGCTGCAATTTTTAAACTTCTTTAAATAGTCAGCATCAAATGTCTTTAATAATCGTTCTGCAGTGTGTTCAAGAAGATCCCGCAATTTTATTTCTGCTGAACTTGAAGTTACACTAATAGCAGTTGGTGAAGGTAAGCAATCTTTTTTGGCAGAAACTATATCTCGATATGATGGAAAAACTCCACAATTTTTTTTTTAATTGGTTCGCTTCCGCAATTCTGTATATTGGTTTTTAGTCATTTTCAAATCCAAAAATAGTGCAAATGCTTTTTCTGGAGTAAATTTATTTTCTTCAGTTGGTGTCGGCATACTTTCTAAAATCCTTTTTGTGCGTCTAGGGCTTGCTTCCACTATTTTTTCAATGATAGCAATTTTACTCTTTTTAGTTTTCGATGGTTGAATTTGATGCAGAAATGAATCCTTTATGATGCTACAAGAAACTTCTTCATTGATATGTTTAAGCTTGCGTCTTCGTGATCTTTCACTACAATTATCAATTGGCTTTGCTGGTCGACCACCTTTTCCAGTTTCCGTGGTAGTTACTGATGGCTTTTTAAAAATAAGTTTATTTCTTAACCATTCCTGGTTGCGTGAGTAAAACAATTTCTTGTTTCTGGAACATTGATTGTACCGTTTTCTTAAAGTATTTAAAAAGTTTTTTATTTCTAAGTTATGAATTTTAATTTCTTGTTTGTCGCATATTTTGAAGAATGGATTATTCATTATATGTAAAATAATGTCGTTTTCATCTTTCCGTTCAAAATATATATCAGATAGAACACTATAACTGAATTTAGCCATTTTTTAAACAATAATGAAGAAAAAAATGAATGCATGGATTAATAAACTATTGCTCGAAGTTTCAACATGATCTTTGTTACCTCTTTGAAACATAATATAACAGGTACTTGGTTTTATCAGTAATTTCCATTGGTTTTAAATTTATTTGCAATTTTCAGGTATTTAAGTTGTTTAATATTAGATGGCAATAAAATCATTTTTTACCTTTTCCAAATGAATTGCTAGATACCACATAATTTGAGAGTTAACAGGTACTGGCAATAATATAACAGGTACTTGGTTTTACCAGTTATTTCCATTGGTTTTAAATTTATTTGCAATTTTCAGGTATTTAAGTTATGTAATATTAGATGGCAATAAAATCATTTTTTACCTTTTCCAAATGAATTGCCAGATACCCCATAATTTGAGAGTTCTATTGTCTTTTTTGTCAAAATTTTGATATACCCTTCTATGTGGACTAGGTCCAAATATGGGCCAACTTCTCCTAATTTCAACAGAATTATTTTTTGGGTCAATAAGAACTCTTGTACAAAATTTCATCAAAATATATGCATAATAGCCACTTTCACATACAAATAACTTCTCAAAAAATATGACGTGCATTTGTACCGAATATCTTACCTTGGGTCAGAAAAATTGCTGTAGCTCAAAAAGTGCAGTCCCGATGCATGGACATGTATATATAGGAATGTAGGGGAGAGTTAGGACTACAAAATAGTAAATTTGTGTTTTGACTCAGCTTGACTCACAGGAGTTGTGCTCTATGAAGTAGGAAATTTCCGAGAAATTTGACCTTTTTTAAAAAAAATATTTAAATTGTTTTGAAAACAGTAGAGCTTCAATTTTTTTTACCAGTAATAGGAAATAAGTTAAGTTACAACACAAAATTTATTTCGTCCAAAAATCTTGAGAAACAAAAAAGTTATGATCATTTAAACTTTAAAAATTAACTAAAAATATCATAAATTTACTAAATTCTGAAAAAGCCCATTTTGGACCACCCTGTTCTCAGTGAAATAGTTTAAATAGAGTTCTAATTTTTTGGCTCCCGAGGTTTACTACTGTCTACTTTCATATGAGTCTAATAACTTTAAAATCGGAGAACAAAAACCAAAAGGAGTTTTGGCCGCTATCTCAAAATATTGACCACAGTGCGGCGGCGGCTCACAGGCCGAGTGTATTCAGTCAGACCACAAAACAACTTAAATACACAGGTACAAGATACAAATATTATTCGTTCCCACGACAATTGGATCTTCGCTCCGGAACGACCCGAGTATCACTCGGCCAAAGATTGTCAACTCAGCAACAGTTGTACCAACCGAAAGTTTTTTCCTCAGGAAAGAACTTCCGACAACAGCAGAGCTGTTACAACAACAACAAATATTATTAGCACATTCCCGAACAGTAAAAATGCAGTAACCTGCAAGCATCTAGGCGTTTCTAAAACGAGTATTATAGTATTACACTATCAGACCTATTCTGAAAATCATTTTTTTATAAAGTGATTTGAAATCAGGTCTAAAGCCGCTTGAATAGAGTTCGAAATTTGTTTCAAAAGTGAAAAAGTATTTGAATTGTCCGACAAAAATGATAAAAAAACTGCTGTTTTCTTTTATAAAACTTGAAGAATAACTTATTTTCCGAACAGAAATCAAAGCTTGAAAAATAATTATATTTCTTGCCTATTTTGGGTACCAATTCAGCCTATGTTTTTCTAGAGTATACGCATGGGTAAAAGGTTTACTTGTACCCACTTTGAAGACCATACCTGTTATAGTTCTCTATATACACAATAATAATTTTTCACTTTGTATGGGAGGTACCACGCCCACTGTCCTAATTCATTATATATTTTGGCAGACTATGCGCCTTAGCACAAAGGCTACTCTTGCAAAGTTTCAAGGCGCTATCTATTGCAGTTCGCCAGGAACACGATAATAATTTTTCACTTTGTATGGGCGGTACCACGCCATCTATTCCGGCTATAACTCATAAGCCAATACACATACAGAGACCGTTTGTACATAAAAACCGTGGTATTGACGACACCTTTCACATAAACTTTGCAGAAACAAAATTGGCTCTCGCATTCCAGAGAACATAAATTACTAACACAATGCAATTGATTTATATATATATATATATAGATTACCTCGAACATACATACCTAGTTTCCACAGGGCAAATTTTTTAGACGCAAGTCTGTTTTTTGTTTTCTTCTTTCTTTCCATTCGCTCAAAGTACCATTTTTAGGGTTCCGTACACAAAGTGTAAAAACGAAACCCTATTGTTTTCGCTACAATGTCTGTCCGTCTGTCCGTCTGTCAGCGCCTTTTATCTCTGGAACCGTTATAGGTAGACTCTTGAAATTTTCACAGATGATGTATAGTTGTTGCCGCTATAGCAACAAATACTAAAACTTATAGGGTGTTCCAATAGAGAGGTGTTATTTACGTAAATGTGTTTATTTCTTGAACTGTAGGAGGGATACACTTGAAATTTACAAACAGTTATTAAAACTTAGTTCACTATATAAACAAGTATAAAAAAATAAAACTAAAAATTAAAGGGTGTTCCGATAGTGGTGTAAAATGCATGTATAAGGCATAAGTTTTGAACCATAATAGGTAGACTCTTGAAATTTTCACAGAAGGTGTATAGCGATGGCCGCTATAACAAAAAAAATTAAAACTTATAGGGTGTTCCGATAGAGAGGTGTTATTCACGAATATGTGTTTATTTCTTGAACTATAGGAGGCATACACTAAAAATTTACAAACTGTAATAAAAACGTAGTTCGCCTTATATACAAGTCTAAAAAATAAACCTAAAAATTAAAGGGTGTTCCGATAGTGGTGTTATTTTGACTTATAAGGCTAAGTTTTGAATCATAATAGGAAGAATCTTGAAATTTTTAAAGAAGGTGTATAATTTATAATTTATAATTTATAATTTATAATTATATTTATAATTTATAATTTATATATATAGCAACAAATATTAAAATTTATAGGGTGTTCCGATAGAGGGGTGTTATTCACAAATATGTGTTTATTTCTTGAGCTGTAGGAGGCATACACTAAAAATATGTAAGCAGTAATTAAAACTTAGTTCGCTATATAAACAAGTATAAAAAAATAAACCTAAAAATTACAGGGTGTTCCGATAGTAGTGTGATTTGCATGTATAAGGCCTAAGTTTTGCACCGTAATAGGTAGGCGCTTGAAATTTTCACAGAAAGTATATAACTGTGACCGCTATACTAGCAAATACTAAAACTTATAGGGTGTTCCGATAGAGAGGTGTTATTCACGAATATGTGCTTATTTCTTGAACTGTAGGAGGAATTCACAAAAAATATGCAAGCACTAAATTCAAATTAGTTCGCTATATAAACAAGTCTGAAAAAAATAAACCTAAAAATTAAAGGGTGTTCCGATAGTGAAGTGATTTGCATGTATAAGGCCTAACTTTGGAACCATAATAGGTAGACTCTTGAAAATTTTACCAAAAGTGTATATGGCCGCTATAGCAAAAAATATTAAAACTTATAGGGTGTTCCAATAGAGAGGTATTATTTACGAATATGTGTTTATTTCTAACAAACAGTAATTAAAACTTAGTTCGCTTTATAAACAAGTCTAAAAAAATAAACCTAAAAATTAAAGGGTGTTCCGATAGTGGTGTGCTTTGTATGTGTAAGGCCTAAGTTTTGAACCATAATAGGTACTCTTGAAAATTTTACCAAAAAGTGTATAACTGCGGCCACAATAGCAAAAAATACTAAAACGTAGGGTGTTCCAAAATGACGTGTTATTTACGTTTATGTCTTTTTTTTGTGAGCTGTAAGAGTAAACCACTTACAATTTGCAGACTGTAATAAAAACTATGTTTGTTTTATAAACAAGTATATAAAATTGAACTTAAATATTAAAGGGTGTTCCAATAGTGACGTGATTTGCATGTATATATCCTAAGTTTTGAATGAATAGGTGGAATCTTGAAATTTTTACAGGAGGTGTATAACTATGTCCACTATAACAAATAATAAAAATTAAAGGGATTTCCGCCAGTGACGTGATTTGCATGTATAAAGCCTTATTTCTTGAACCGTAACAGGTAGACTCTTGAAATTTTGTTGCAACGGCAACACATCTTCTGACTATTACTAAAAATTAAAGGGTGTTCTGACAGTGACATGTTTTTCACTTATAGTGACTTATTTTTTAATCGCAATAAGTAGACTCTTAATATATTTATAGAAAGGAAGTTGCCATGGCCACTATAATGAATAATAAAATTAAAGGGTGTTCCGACAGTGACATGATTTTATAAACTGTAATAGATACCCTCTTGAAATGTTTGCAGTATATATGTTACTTCGGCCGCTATAACAAATACTTAAAATTGAAGTGTGTCCGTTAGTAACGTGTTTTTCACGAATATTACCTTATAGTTTTAACCGCAATAGGTAGGTTCCTAATATTTTAATAGAAAGTGTATTACCATGGCCGCTATAAAATCAATTACATATTAAAATTTAAAGGGTGTTCTAATTATGATGCAATTTTCGCGAATATTACTTTAATTTTAAAATTTAATGGTGTCCCATAAGACATAAAGAAATAAACGACTGGAATTTTTAAATTACACTGAACATAGTACGGAACCCTACGTGTGTGAGTCTAACTCGCACTTGACTAATTTATTTAACTTGGCCGCATTGACAAATAGTCTAAATTGCAGTTTTTGAGCGTATTGTTTTATTTATTATCTTAATTATTTATTTATTTAAAAGTATAAAGTATAAAAGTACAAATAAATTTACAAAATGCAAAAATGGTTAGTGTGGGCTACAAGGCCATTACACCATGTATGATTATTTTAATTTCTTCTAATACATTGGCTGATCTAAGAATACTTTTTATTGCTTTGCTGAGTTCTTCTTATTGCAGTTTAGTATCTCTTCGAACGTCTCATTTGTGGCACTTCTGGGAAAATCTTTAAAAACGTGGTTAATAGTAAGTATCTCTGAGCAAGCTATGCATTCTCTAGACAGGGTTCCTTCATAGTAGTGTTGCGTACTAAATTTCGTTTTTCCAACTCTTGTTCTGGCTTATGTGATACCGTCTACTCTGGAAAGGTGTTTATAGTAAGGAGGTCGCGTTGTACTGGGATTATGAGATTGAAGTGCTTCATTGCTCCTCATGTTTGTTGAAGTTAGCCATCACTGGTATTAATGGTGGGTGGTACTTCTGTTAATAGTGGATAGTTTTAACCGTCTTTGACAACTGCTTCAGCGGATTCATTACTCTCAATCCCCGCGTGTCCTGGTATACAAATAATGAAGGTTTCTTTTAATAGCTTTTCTAAGAACGTATCTGCAGTTGTCTACATGCCTCTGTTTAACAGCGCTAAGGCTGCCCGTACATATAAGAAAGTTTTACCGGTATTTTTATTTCATTTCTTTGTAAATTTTATAGAACTAATTTTTTTAAATGGATTTATCAAGTTTAGTTACATATTTGGTTAAATGTCTGGAAAAATTTAAATAAAAAAAATAGTGTAGAAATATTTATATTTATATTTTTTTAAATAAATTTTTTTTTTATTGCTACAAAAATGGGAATTTATGAAATACATGTGGATTTTCGTTCGGAACAAAATGTATATGTAGGGATAAAGAACAAGCCCTCAGCATTTGACGTAAAAAAGAATGTACCAAAAGGTGACTTAAATATTGGTTTTTATTTCTATATCGATAGTCTCAAAGAGGAAAGGTTCTAACTCGTATTTTTACGAAATTGAGTTTTTCACACAATAACACCTCATTACAAAAATTTATTGCAATAGTGTAAAAAATAACGCTTTTACAAGCAAACGTTTTTTCCAAATTTCATCGTGTAATATTGGGGTATAACCATACAAATAGGCCATGAGCTTAACTAAGACCGACCGTTCATGAGAACAGTACTCGTGGCCTTAGACTTTTGAAAGGCCTTTGATACAGTTAGTTAATCATACCACATTCTTCAGCGACATCGAGGAGTCAGGTCTCTCTTCTAATACTAAGAGGTGGCTAGTTAATTATATAAAACAACGCGATTTTTTTTTACCACATTCTCGTAAAATGGTTAACTATGCGGCGTTTAAATAAACGCTAATTTATTTAAAAGTTTAAGTTACTAAAATTCTTTACTTTATTATAACCAGAACATTTGTGTGCGGTTTCTGTATTGCAGGTAAGCGATTATTTTTCCAGAAAATTTGTATAGAAATAACTCACTGTATTTCTGCTCACTGCTTTTCATACATATTTTCTAGACGATTTGCTCGCTTGCAATAAAGAAAGAAACAGCACTTTAATCGAATATAATCAGGTATGTTCTGTAATCCGAAACCGAGTGAAATTGAATCCGAATGAAATTTTAAATTGTCATAACTTTTAAATCTTACAACGTTTTGATATTGTTTTTAATACATTTGATTAAAGACCATTCACATAACTTCCTTGATAGCTAATGTTTTAAAATAATAGTCGCAACCAAGTTATATTTTTCTTTAAAAATTTATTCGATTTCAATTTCACTCGGTTTCAGATTACAGAACATACCCGAATATACATATGTATATGTATTACCTATTACTTATTTCTTTTTAAATTTTAACATTTTATTAGAGCCTTATTTTTTTCTATTCTTTTACAGGTGTGGTGTACAGCGCCTAAATCACCAAAATGAGTTATATGCCAGCACAAAATCGTACTAGTAAGTAATAAATTAATTAGATATAAAAAATACATTCATTTGTGATCAAAATACATGAAATGATGAAATGTTAAAAAGTTCTTAAAGACTTTCAATCACAGCATCAGCATCACCATTCATACAATTCATCATTTTATTAAATATGTACACGTACTTGTGCGCAAGTAAGTGCTAGCAACTTTTCCAATAAAATTCTTTTTTCTTTAGTACATCCAACAACGAACGCTTGATTGCATATTTCAAACTAATTTCTTTTTGCTAACAAAAGTAAAAAAAAAAAATGTTTGAACTACTTAAAATTCAGAAGAAGAAAAAAGTAAAATGTGCAAAAAGGCTGTTTTTTTAATGGTTGGAATGGAAGCTAGAGTGAAGTGCACTTGTAGACATTTTAGAGCTGCAGCAACATTAGGACAAACATATGCCCATTGCTTTAAAGAAAAAATATTTCAAATGCAATAATAAGCGCAACATATTTTTTTATTGTTAAGATTTTAACACGCGCCACCATATGGGCAATAATCTAACTCCCACCACTTGAAATAATACCCACCACCACAACTAAAGAACAACAACATTTGTGATTGTTGATGTATATTTTCTTCCTTCAAAATATGCTAACGATGCTGATAATACGTTCAAACAACAAATATACTTTCGAGCTCTAACACACGAGTACATTTATTTTTTAATTTGAATTTTTAACAAAAATGGTGGTGGAATTGTTGAATCCTTTTTTTGTAGGTTTTATAACCAACAGTTTTTTTTTTGTTTAAAGATTTGACCAAGGAACTTTTTAGTTGTTTATTGGTGTTTTTTAGATTTAACATTATGTTTTTTGATATACATATTTAATACAGCAGTACTTAACTTTACATGAAAAGCACCATAAACACGTCTTATATTTTATTAAAAATAGCTTAGGAATTTTTGACGTTTTCTTTTTCATTTTTTTATTTTGCACTCATTTTGTCTGGCAACAATAAATGTGAAATTAATATTAGAAGCATCTTTTCGGATTCATTATTTATTTGTTTATTTTATTTATACTGTATAAAATAAATTAACGAAGTATAATATAAAGGCGCTGGGTATCCAGACCATAATATGCCCACGAAAAATTTTGACTAAAATGTTGACAAAATTTTAACTAAAATTCCAAGTGACTTAAATTCCAAGTTAATAAAATTGGATATACGGGTATGTTCTGTAATCCGAAACCGAGTGAAATTGAAATCGAAATTTTTAAAGAAATATTAAAATGTAAGATTTAAAAGTTATGACAATTTAAAATTTCATTCGGATTCGGATTCGGATTACAGAACATACCTGATAGATTATTATAATTCTTATAACAAAAACGATTTTTTTGTAAGTAGGACAACCTTAACTTTTTAACTGTGTTATATTCTTATTAATAATACATCCTCAGGCTTCAATCTATTACGTTTCTGGATATACAGCCGTTTAATAGAAGGACACACATCATATCGAAATTAATAGCTTCTCGTTGGCTGGCGTCATTTGGAAACTAAACTCTAAAAAAATTGTCTTAATTCATATATTTTTATAAAAAAAAATTTAAAAAAAAGAATTTGAAGAAAAAAATCGATATTGGTATAAACTGTATAATCTGTATATATCATCAAAATTTTGAATTTTCGCGGGCTGTGTACATTCGATTATCGAGATTTTTTTTGTTATGTTGGTACTAATACTACTAATCCAAACTGGCTGATAATGCCAACATATGACTAACACATGTGTACCAACATAAGAAAAAATTTCGATAATCGAATGCACACAGCCCGCGAAAATTCAAATCATTTGACCATCTGGTCTGCGCGGCCCCTAATAGCTCAAGCTGAAAGTTGTCTTTACAGCAACTAAGCGGGACGCCTACTAGTTGGTCTATCTCCTGATCCCTAAGGTAGGTTCCAGATCTAGAGCCCCGGCACCCAAAAGAACTCCAGGTTGGAATGTGTCGCCATCTCATCTAAAGATGTCCGGAATTCCCGAACCAATCCGGTACAAATCCGGATATCTTGGTCATATATCCTGTAGTATTTCAGCCAGCTTACCGCCCTTTTTATGGCTGAAATTTCGGCCTGAACAACGCTGCACTGATTTTGCAGCCTAAACTTCATCCTAGTTTGAAAACGAGGGATGAAGACAACTCCCCCTATCATGGTATCTCTTGCGGTTATGGTATCTCTTGTGAATAGGTTGTTCACAACCCTTAATTGTGGAAAAATATTGAAACTATCAAAATCGAAAAATTATGATTGCTTACAATATACAAAAACAAAAACGTGAAACTATAAATAAATATTGTGTTACTCATTTATAAAGGAAAAATTTTAATTAATTATTAATTAATATGACCATTTTGCTGTGGTTCTAACTGGTGGCTCCATTCAATTAAGCTCCTGCGTGGCTTTTACCCATTTTTTTTGCTACTTGAACTTTTGTGCATATTGCTTTTGCCAGCTGAGGGTTTTGTTCCATTAGAAAAACTAGCTCAAGGCGTATTAATATCAGGTGGCCTCAATACGAACCGCAAATATTAAGGCGAACATTTTTAATTTTTTTTATGGATTTTGAAAGTTAAACTTACAATTTTTCCCCTTAAATGGAAGTTTAACTATCAAACTGCATATAAAAAAATTTAGAATTTTCGTCTTAATATGGAGAATTGTGAGGATTACCATCATTGGATTTCTTAATACGGGATTGTTATTTGAAGTTAAAGTTCTATGCCAAAAAGCCAACAATTACTCCAGCATGATGAAAAAGTTTCAACGCTGCATTAATAAAATTCATCAACATGGAAAATTTTGATAGAAGAGTTAGTGGAAGTCAATTGCCCGTCCGGTATGCTGTTCCATACAATAGAAAACTAGCCATATTAAAACAAAAAACTGTGAAGACATCCAATTTACACCTCCTTTTGAAACACATTATATTTCATATCCTTTGCTTACATTATAATTTGTCCTGTAAGCAAGTTTGTGGTATACTCGTATGTATGTATGTTTGTGTTTGAGTTTATCCAAGTGCATTTTAATTTCGTTGTTGATGAACATCATACTCTAAGCGCAAAATCAAAAAGGGAAATTAAATATTGCTGTTTTAGCATCATTTTTTTATTGAACAAACACACACACATACATACATATGTATTTGCCACTTCAAATGAAATTAATGCATTTTCAGTAACATGCTAAAAGACAAATCATCTCATAAAAGCAATATTTTACATTTTTAATATTCAATTTTTTTTTGCTTCATTTTAAAGTAGAAAAAGAAGCATTGGATGATGGATGGGAAGGGATGCAATTGAACGCCACAATAAAACTAAATAATTTGGAGACTTTAAAATCTCAAGTTGAATAATTTTTTCGCCGAAATGAGTTTGTTTCTTAAATGTAAAATAAGTAGAAAATTACAGAATATTGAGAAAATTGTTAATTATTACAACAGAGGAAAAGTGCCATCAAATTTGTGTGTGTGTGTGTTTTTTTTTTTATTTCCAAAAATTAGGTAATGTCAGAGATACAAAACTAAAGCGCCAGGGTATGATATCCTTAGCTTCCTCCAGAATCTGAATAACATTCACATGCATAGAGATTCATGTCCTACTATTCGAGTAAATCAGCTCTCGGAGGTCAAGTATATGGGAACTTTTTGTTCAGAGCATAGAATAGAAAATCTATATAGGAGCATAGTTGGCGGAAATTAAATTGGAAGCGACTGTATATAAGACTAGCTGTTCCCGCCACTTCGTCAGCGTTCTTCACACCCTTACTTTTTAAGTGCTTCAGTTGTGGTTTATGAATTTACTTTATATAAAGTTTCTCATCTCTGCTAAAATAAGTTAATACATAAACCATAACTGAAGCATTAACCGATCACGGTGGCCAGATTTATTTCTCTCTCCCCTAAAAGCAAAAAGAAAAACCCCTGTAATCAAGCTTTTTTTAAAACAAAAAATCCCTAAAATAATTTTTCTTGATTACATAAATAATTTTTTTTCTGAAATATTAAAAAAATAAAATCCAATAAAAAATCCCCTAAATTAATCCCAATTTTAACAAAAATCCCCCAAAACAAAAATTTTAGGTGTTTAAGTTTAAAGTATGTAATATAAATATACATATGTATTTGTGTATAAATACTAGCTATCCCCGGTGCGCTTCGCTACAACCATCCACAAAAAATACAGCAAACACTTGGAAGAAAAGTATGACCAACCTTTAGTGCGAAAACGCACGCTATTCTCAAGTCAAAAATGTTCCCATCCAACCTGTTTTTTGATAGACTATACGTCTTAACACGATCATTATGTAATTGTCATACAAAATGAGTACACATTCCTACTTCCCTACTAAGAGAAGCGAAGAAGGAATGTGTACTGGATCTTTTAGAAGAAAGAGCCACGGCCTTCTTAGGAAGGCACACAAAAATGAAGGACGTATCCCAGAGAAGGCCTGAAGTGAGAAGTTCTCTTTAATTTTACCACTGGGATGTTTCTTGTGTTGTTGCTGTAAGAGTATTCTTAAAATTAGAATTCGTTACTTATGTACTTTGTTGTTTTTTCATACGTGTAGCATAACAAAAAAATTAGCTTTCTAATGCGTTGCTTAAATAGTTTAGAAGAACCTATCAGAAAGCCGATTGTTACATATTTTCAATTTATTGTTTGCAAAAAAATAGGAATATAGACCAATTAAGCATCTGGTAAAACATAAAATATCCCCCAAAAAACACCCTAAATATTTTATTTAAGCCCCAAGTTTTTCCCCTAACAAATGTTAACCCCCAAATTCTCCCCTGAATGAATAAAATACCCTAAATCTAGGGGAAATGCCCTTAATCTGGCAACCGTGTAACCGATATGAATATTTAAACATATCGGTTAGTGTTTCAATTATGGTTTATGTATTTACTGAATAAAGAGTCTCATGCTTAATAAAATAACTGCGTACTTTCACTGCATTTTCTCCACATTCTCTTGGAAAAAAGAATCCTATATTGGAATCAGGATGATAAGGTACCTCCTTATAAAATTTTATTAAAATCCATCTAGTAGTTTCTACGTGATGCGAACACAGACAGAAAGACAGACTGACAGACAGGAAATAAGTTACTGTTTTTTTATATGTATGTATAGATTCAAACTTCTACACTTTCGATACTAAAATCAGTATGCAGTTAAGGCCCTGTCTCAGCATCAAAATTAGACAAAATTAAATGGCTCCATAATAATTGTGAATAATTTGACAATTTTTTCTGTATATTTTTTAAGATTTAAGATATGAATTAGATAGAGTTCAGTTATTTTGAAGACTAGCTGTGCCCCCTCCACGTCGTGGGCATCCTTAAAATATTTTTGAAAGTATTCCACACCTATTGTAAGACTTACTTATATAGCGTAGCACCTATAAGAGAAAAGTGCAACTAAACTAAGAAGAAACAATAACAGAATTTTATAGCCACACTCTAGGCGTAGTATTCTTAACAAATTTTAAAAATTAACGCTAAATAACAAAAAAAAAACAATACTTAGTTCCGCCTTAAGACATGCTACATATCAGTTTATGTATTTTTTTACTTTATAAAATATAAAGTATTTATATCCGGTTAGTTCAACTGCGTACTTTCACTGTTTTTTCTCCACTTTCTCTTGGAAATAAGATATTTTTTCGGAAAAAACAGTATCCTATATTGGGATCAGGATACTTAGGCACCTCCTCACAAAATTTTGTTAAAATCCATCCGAGAGTTATTACGTGATGCGAACGTAAATGGATAGCAGACAGACAGACAGACGGAAATGAGTTACTACTTTATTATATGTATAAATATAATAATTTGAAAGCAAAATATCAAAAAAAAAATTGAGATCCAAGTCAGTGGGACTTTATTTGAAGTCCTTCAAAATAAATCCTCCTATAAAACATAGAAAAACCAATTTGTAATTTGTACTTTGTTGATCTTAATATCAATATAACATACAATTGTGGGACGGGTAAGAACAGTTTGATGATGGTTCTTATAACTTGGTGGTGGTGGTTGCTGTAATTTTATGTGTAGACGTGAATTCTGTAGATGATGTGTTGACATTTGAAACGGTAGTAATCACAAAGCGGCACAAAGCAACAACAATTGCAATTAATCAGAATAATACAACAGAAAGTTATTCAAAGTTTTGAAAATAGTAAACAAGTGTTTATGTGCAACCTTATGTGGAACAAATTTATTATTTAATATATTTACATTAAAATAAAGTTAAATAAATAAATATTTTTACTTTACCTTACTTTACTTTACGTAGTATAAGGTAAAGTATAGTAATCATGAAAAAAAATCGAGGTCGGGATTTCGACGGATTTATACGTTTTGAGGTCTCCTGAATTCAATTTCGTTATTTTCGCGATGATGTATGTGGTTTTTATCTCCATATACCAAAGGCACGTAATTTATCTCCATATACCAAAGGCAAGTACTAAATTTCATTTTAATATGTCATACGGTATGTAGAGCATTCACAAAATTTGGGGGTATGGAAACTACCCCTTGCTCCCTCTCGACTATGCCCAAAAACTATACAGCTCTCTATCTCCATATACCAAAGCAAAGTACGTATTTCTATCTTCTTTTATTTTCCATATTCATGAAGAAACTGCTGATTTCCTTTTTATTTTCTTCACCCTCCACGAAAGAAATTTTGTATTGCGTTTGTTTTTTCACTGTACGAGTACACAAATAAGTTTAAGTTTCACACACACATTTTTCATCTTCATGGATGTTTGCTTTTCAAACTGTTCACATCTCTTTGTCCATGAAGTAATTTTTGTTCAGCTTCTTTATTTTTCACCGTCCATGAAAGAGCAAATATTTGTTTCAAAAATTGTCGTAAAGTAGCTCTGGGTTGAGGAACAACGTGCGCGCGTCATTGTCGGTATCGCCTTAAGTTAATCAGGCAGTCCTTGTTGCTCATCTTACACAGATTAGCTGATACGTAACGACACGAAAAGCAAATAAAGTAATTCTGCCTTTAATCTGTTAAAAAGTCGTCCTTAGACCATTAATTATTTTTGTAACGAAAGTTTTATTGAAAACTTGAAACGAAGTTATAATGTTTTATTATGGTAATTCATTTTTGATTTGGTTTGTATTTAATAAATATTCCTTACTAGCTATCCCCGGTGGGGCGCTTCGCTACACCCATTCACAAAAAATACAATAAACATTTGGAAGAAAAGTATGACAAACCTCTAACTCGAAAACGAACGCTATTCTTACGACAAAAGTTACAGTTTATATGCAAGTTACGACGCAAACTGTTCCTATCCAATCGATTTTTTGCTAGAATATGCGTATTAACACGATAATAATATTTTATTATGTATGGGAGGTACCACTCTCATTATCCTAAACCAGTATATATTTTTCTAGATTATGCACATTCCTATAAGGGTTACTTGTGCAAAGTTTCAAGACTGTATCTACTGTAGTTTTCTAGGTACACGATAATAATGTTTTACTTTGTACCAAGCCTATTGTTCCAATCCAGTCTGTGTTTTGTTTGACTATGCACATTAGTATGGACGTTACTTGTGCAAAGTTTCAAGACCCTACCTATTGCAGATCTCCAGGTAGACGATAATAATTGTTCACTTTGTATGGGAGGTAGCACACCCACTGTTACAATTCAGCTTGTGTTTCCCTAAACGATGTATATTAATAAGGGGGTTACCGGTTTCAAAGATCTACCTATTATAGTTCTCTAGCTACTTAAAAAGTAGGCGTGGTCAAATTTTCTTTCCGTAAAAACCTAAGTTTGGTTACATCATAACCAAAAATTTCCAAAGCGGTGCTGCCGTTCTTAAGTGATGTGATTACCAACGAACGACATTTAATTTTATTTACAGTGAAACCTCCCATAACCGCACACTTACCGTCGAGGTATTTTTGACCGGTTATTAGAGGTATCCGCTTATAAAAGAGGTACTAAATTTTTTATTTTTTGGAATGCGACAATGCCGTTTCTACCAAAATGTTTCAAACGCTTAACTTGTTTTAATATAGGAACAAAAATTGTAATATTTTGATTGCCGTGTTTTCAGGCTTTTTTTAGCTTATGAGAGATTTTTGAACAATATTTTGAAAAATTTTGTGCCCGCGTCCGGTTAATAGAGTGTCCGGTTTTGGGAATGTTGGATCTACAAAACTTGGCCGGTTATTAGAGGGGGTCCGGTTATGGGGGTGGGGGTCTTTTATCAGAGGTTTCACTGTTTATAGATTTTATAACATTCACAGTACATAAAACCCCCTTTAAAAACAAAAACTCCCCCTTTTAAACAAACAGTCTCGTTAACAATAGACCATGAATTTAAATTCATTTTTTTGACGCATGGCTGACATATGTATGTATGTATGAAGTATGTATCATCTCCATTCATTATCCATATTACTCGTTGTTTGTTGAAAGTGAAGTTGTACATTTTTGACATTTTCTGCAAACGATACGTAGAAATACGTATGTACGTACGTAGCCATGCTTTATACTTCTACTACAAATCTTTGGTTTAGCAAATAATTTTTTAAATTTGAAAATGTTAGAACTTCTTGTAAGTGTGTGTTTGTGTGTGAATGTATATTTTTTAGGGTTTGTTGAACGGTTGGTGTTTCATATTTCACTTCATGTAATGTTTAATCCTGCTGTTTCTATTCTACCATGGAATTAGTTTTTTTTGTTTTTGTTTTTCATTCACTGTTATTGTTGAATATTGTTGAATGCTCATTTGAAGTTACATGTAGTTTATGTGGCAGTGCATGAAATACATATACATATACACAAATGTTGACTTATTTTATGGCTATATAATGATAAGTCCGGTCGGTCGCTTTTCTACATTACTTGGCCTTTGGCAATATACTTTAATTATTTTGCTATTCATTTTATTTATTTTTTCTTTTTTTTTTACAAAAATATCGTATTGCAATTTTGTAAATGTTGTTTTTTTACTGCTTCTTCTAAATTTATTTTTCTTTTAATATCAGCGATTTTTGTTTGATATACTGTCATCTTTGTACATGTGTATGCAGATAGTTATATATAACTATATATACATACATATCGCCACCTAAAATGCAAAATAACGTAACATTTCATTTCATTAGTTTACAAGAGAAGCAAAAAACTAGATAATATGAAGAAAACTATTTGAGATATAGAAACAAAAATTTTAAATCTAGAGTGAATATATTAATATACAGAAATACATATACATATTTTGGATAAAAAGGAGCTGTTTTTAAATTACACTTACACGTAAGACACATAACGTTATTTTTAATTGTTGTTTTCTGAAACAAAATAACGTATCATAATTTTAATATCAAAATAAAAATATTGAATATTAAAATTATTAGTCCAAGGCATATTTAACCAGGTGACAGCATAAGGCGTAGCTAATATTAAAGAGAAATTTTTTCGATTTTTTTTTTATATGGAATTTGACATTAATCATGTATTTTAAGAGAGAATAAAATATATATTACTGTCAAAATCCATATAAAAAAAATCAAAAAATTGTTTGCTGATATTTCCTCTCCCTTACGCTATCACCTTGTTAAATATGCCTTGTATTAATCGAAACAAAAATTATTTTCAAAGCCAGTCTTAAGTTCGTTTGATTTTTTCTAAGTAGTAGTAAGCATATTTTATACAAATTATGTAATTAATTTTAAAGAAAAAAATGGGAAAATCTTTTTCAAAGTCGTCTTCTGCATTCTTCGCATCTACATACTTTATTTAGGTGGTGTTAAGTTGTAACCATCATCTATTTAGCCAACCAAACTCAGAAAAAGGATTACAAGAAAAACTGTATTCAATCATCTACCGTCAGTTGGTGAGAACGAAGTCTAACGCCTGAATTCCTAAAATGGAAATGAAGAGTTCCAAAAAATTGGGATTTTTTTTAAAGTTGTTACCCTGCATTTGTGCCCTGCCACGGTGCTGTCAAATTCTTTTTCGAGTATGTTGCCATTAAATAAAGCTTTAAAAAACTGGGGACTAATCACCGCATTCGATATCGAGTAAACTATCGTATCGAATAACAAGTTCGATACGAGTCGAGTAAGCTAATTATGCCATTCGACATTGTAGCGACGTTTCTTCGGCTGGGGTAAACTCACCGGTGTCCGAAGGTTCTGTCACAGAAAATTTATTTCTTTAGACCGTATTGAAAGAAACACCGATCGAAAACGTTGCGTAATGTCTTTATTTACAATTAGGCGTCTTAATAAATTCTACTTAGTGGCAGCAATTATTAATAACTCATCCACTATGAGCTCTCTAAGCTTTCTAACACGGAGTGCTAATAACTACTATGAACCTGCGGGTTACCACGGCAACACAGCATTAGCAAAAACCCGTCAAATGCGGCTTTACACAGTCTGCTTACGTAGCGAAGTGAACCTGCGGGTTACCACGGGAACACTTATTCAACGCAAATCGGACAAAGGCAGCTCTTACACAGATTAGTTAGGTTGTTGAGTGAACCTGCGGGTTACCACGGGAACACTTTGTCAACTCCGCTCACCAATCTACCCTCACGTATTATTAGTGGGAAACCTGCAGATTACCACGGGAATACCACACTAATAAAGCCTGGTGAGTATTACTAAGCAGAAGAAACAGCAGGTTACCACCAATTTCTCTACCTAGTAATCAGCCAATAGGTAATAAATTATTACAGCGGGTTACCACCAATAATAATGGGCTTACCTTCGCAATCGCTGCGATAAGACTGAATAAAATTATATCACTTCCACTGCTTTTATACACAATCTGCAGCCACCAAAACTTAGCGGTATATTTTGGTACTAATTCTTCTTACTAAAAATATCAAAGTAGATGTGTTATAATTTACGACCACAATGTGCCACTAGATGGCATATTCTAACGGAAACCTTAATTTCAAATATTTGAACTTGTTGCAATAATACAAGTAATAACAAATCGTAATAATAAACAAATAATAACAAATTGATAATAACACTTTAAACAATATAAGAATATAACAAAAATAACATAAATAAATCACTTTAAAATAATATATGTGTGGTGAAAACGAGGCTCCACCGACTTTCATCGTCACACCATGTATCGAATCGTTTATATTTATATCAAACTGTAATAGATTTATAATAAGTCCACAAGTGAACAAGAAAACACGGTTTAAAAATATTTCCCCTCGAATGAAATTACAATACTTTTTATTCGTTTCGAGTGCCATGAAACAAAAATTAAAAATTACTCGATATCGAATGCGGCGATAGACCCCTGTAGACTTTTTTTAATCTGTATACTTTTTTCGAAATTGGCTATGTTTGGATAGGGCTTGAGGAAAAAATGTTACAATTCATGACCCAATTTTTTGTATTCTCTTTTGTTGGGTTGTCTTTAAAATATTTCAAATAAATTTACTAGTAACGAAGTAAGTTTTCTTTTAGGGAAAAATCCTAAAAAAAGCGGTAATTTTTACAATTTTCCCAATTCAGAGGTTTGTAACTTTTTAAACGAAAAGCGCTATCAGAACCAAACTCTTATTTTATTATAAGTTTCATCTAGAGTGCATACTCCAATCATAAATGAGTTCCCAGAATCAAAAGTTAAGGTTGGCCAAAAATTAACTATAACTTAAGAAAAATATTAACATTTGAGCTGTAAATAAACTTTTTATGACTTTAAGGTTGGGGACTTAACCACAAGTCCCCCCTTACCCTAGGGAGCCAACCATCCACAACTTTACTGAAAAACACCTCGACTTTGCTCTGTGAAATTTTATTAATTCATCTTTAGTGGTTCATGAGCAACCGAATTATTAATAAACGCTTTTAAGTCAATGACGAGTTGAACAAAACCAATATAAAAGTCAAAACCAAAAATATCAAGTGTTAACTTCTCTATTGTTAGGATATGAATGCTTAATTTTCCTTTTTATTGCGCCTAAACATATATGTACATTTTTGGCTTATAGATCGATTATGGATAGCAACCAAACTTTAGTTGCGTTGGTATTCCGCCCATCGTAAGTCTTGGTGCATGTTTACGGTTTTTTTGCAGAGGGCGAATACCAAATAGGTGTTGCAAGAGACTACGAAGTGGGAATGGCACAATCCACTTTTTGCGAAGTGCTCTCCAAAGTGTTGGACGCTTTAGAGCTTCATTTCTTCGATTTCTTAAAATTTTTTGTTTTTTTTTTCTATTTTATTTGTGACTTCTTTTTAGCGAAGTTTTTCAATAACTGAATTGTGTCGCTCCAACTTTGGAAACCTTTATAAAACCACATGCTTTGGATCTGTTATTTTGCATCCTATTGAGGAGGATGTCGCTCTCTACTTTATTTATTGCTTTCGACCCAAGAAATAATTTTATAATCTAAATATTCAATAAAAAATAGAAATTACTTACATTTTTTATTCAATTCCCTAGAGAAAACAAAATGAACAAACTGAAACAAAAATGGGGAAAAAAAGCTTTGAAAAAGCCGTTCACGATAAGGCGAAAATTTTGAATTTTTAAATTTTTGTACATAACATTTCCCTCTACGGTTTTGTCCAATGGCTTTTTTTTTTTTTTAATTAGTATCCAATCTCGTTAAAAATGTGCCTAAAGACATTTCATCATGTCCCAGCCAAGGCGATAGATCAAAACAGAAACTTTCAATACCTAAAGATCCACTTGCAAATTACAACTCTCCGCGTCTTGAGCATGAAGACTTTGATATACCAAGTCTTATTACCCCCGGGGGTTCCAAATGTCACTGCAGGAATGGCAAATGCTTTGACGCGGTTTACTCGGGGAAAATAGGGGCACCAGACGCTAGGGTTCCTAGAGCCTAAATCTGGAAGAAAAGGTCTGCGATAAACATTGCGGGTCCTCTTCGAGGCCCGACCAGTGCCCAAAGGACTGGTACCACAGTAATCGGTGGCCCCACAGAGAGCCTATCCTCTCTGTGACCGGTTATTGGTGAGGTCCCCTTCGGGGGTACACGTGGTTGTGGTTTAAGATCGATTCATGTAGATGTGGTGCAAGGTCGATCAAGTGTGCTGTTGCACTCTCAACAGACGGAGTTTGGATAGTCTCCAAACCCCTAAGCAAGAGGTTATAATATGGATCTAGGCTTGCCATATTGTATAAATTGCTACTCATTGTGACTGTATGCACACAAATTGCGATTGGTGGCAATCGCAAAGTGTTGTTATACTACACAATGGGGGCGCTAGTCTACGTCTTTATTTCACTCGGTGTTTGGAGCACCGTGGGATAAAGCCACCGTGGCAGGAGCCCACGTTAATCTAGTAACACATACCAAGTCTTATACCAGCAGCTATTTTTGGACCATTTTCATCAAAAATTCAAACGCTGACTCCAGGTGCTGATAAAAGATGTGTTTCTAAAAATAAGGAATATTATTGGTATCATCGTTATTCTTTTGTTGCATTGCTGAATTACGCATAACGCCAATATACGTTGTCTGTATGATTAAGAGGAAAATGAAGAAAACTATAGCAGTGATGACGAAAAGAAATGGTCACTGTAGATAATCCTTTAATGGTAGTAGTGCTCTAGTGTTATGTATGTAGTCTAGTTAAATATGTACATACAATTTGAATTATACAAAAATTTACGAATAATAAACTTACTTTTCAGTTTTAGTGCAGTTTTAACTTTATAACCTGTGAAAAAAATTAACAGCAACCACAAATTTGTGGTTGCCATTTTGGCAACTAAAATTGAGAACTTTTAGTTGCCAGTTGCCATAGGTAATACAATTTTGGCAACTGACAACGCAACTGAAGTTGGGTTGCCATCCATAATCGACCTATTATATTCTAAACATAATTGTATTTTATCGTAGTGTCAGAGCTTTAACATTTTAATCATTCTACACAAGTAAATATACTCTGTCTTATTGCTATAAGCATGCAACTGATGATACATTATTTTGAATTTTGTTTACACCCTATAAACAACTCAACTAACTTTTAATGCACTCTAAGCTAACTATTTTGCAACCAGTAGTAGTTGATATTTGGATTATTTTTATTAAAAATAACTGACTTTTTTAACATTGTGATGTCCTAGGGTGAAGTCAGTTGTCTTACTGACTACTCAGAAGTTCGCTTAAAGTGAGTCAATTTGTAGTTAGCTATTAACTGAATATATGTATATCAGTTAGCTCAAATTAATTTGTAAATATATGCACTAAATTTGTTCCCTGTTTGTTATTATTTCCTGCATCTTTGATTCTTTGATTGAAGGCTTCTTAACTAAAAATGTTAATACATGAAATGCTCGATAGTCAGTAAGATATTTCCTACGAAATAACATTAAGATCATAATTTAAGAATACAACAGAACGCATGGGATGTGACACAAATTTTCATTTTATAATTTAAAAAAAAAGAAATGAAAAATATTTAAAACACAATTGTCAAAAATAATATTATTTTTGATTTTTGGGAGGTTTTGTATTTACATTGTCGTTAGCTTATAGTTAGGCCATAAAATTTAACTTAAAGTGTGTTATTTTCGTAGTCGACTACCTTTTTGCTTGTAGGCTAACTTGGTTATCTTTGATAGTAGAAGTTTTTAATTTTGCACACATATGTAAATATGATTTAACCAAGCGTAATCAAGAAAAAAAAATCAATTTTGAATTTTTGGATGATACGCTGTTTTGCATTTTAGGTGACTATATATGTATATATTTATATACATATGTATATATGTACATACAGTATGATACGAGAGTCTTTACACTCAAGTTGTATTTACTTTTTATTTTGCATAAATAACTAAGATTGATATTTGTGGATACCAATAATACTCTCGGAGTGGATTCTGGCGAGCCTACTTCCTGTGCAAAGGTACAGGTCGGCTGGATTTTCCGAAAAAAAAAATCCTACATCTTTACAGACCCTGGCGATATAACCTATTAGTGTTGGACATTTAATTTAAAACCTAAAAAAAAGAAGACGACTGATGTTGAAAAAAAGTTTTCTTGGAAATTGATAATTTTTTCTCTGCAAAAAAAAGACAACAGTTTGTTCTTGAAACCCTGGAAAGCGTGGAAAGAGCATTTTATGCTCTTAAATTGGTATTGAGCGGCCTCCGTTCAAATCTGTCCACCAAAAAATTATGTAAATAAACAAAATGAGTTTTATTTTATGACGTCCAAAAAAAACTCTCTTTTTAAAAGTTTCATTTGAACTTTTTTATCCGTTGAAAAATAACTCTTAACTATGGAGATGAGATCGATTTTTTAAGAACACCATAGATTCTAAAAGAGCCCGTCAATATAAATCTATTGATCAACATTTTTTCAAGTGGCGTTATAAATACTGAATGCACTTTATAAAAGTAAATAGTTCTTAAAAACTTTTGTATTAAAGAAAAAGTTTCATATTTTTCTTAAAAAAATTTAATTATTATAAAAGGTTAAAGTCATTCTTGTCATACTGTATTTAACGTACATACTTACGTAAATCGCAAATAGATTTTCTATTGATTTTTTACATGTTTTTCGTATTTAGAGTTGGAGTTGATTGTAATATACTTTGGTGTTTTTTCTAAATTTGTGTTTCTTTTGATTATCTGAGTTCTTATTTCAAATATTTTGGTTTGTTCTTTTTTATTTAGTCGTCTTTTCAATAACTTTAATGCATTCGTTTTTTGCGGTATATACAGACATTTTTGCTTCTTTTTTTATTTCCCATCTCCGCAATTTTCATTTTTAATCACATTTAATGTTAATCATCGGTTCGTTGTTTGGGGATGACTTGTAATTTTACATTTTATAGGGAAGTTTTATTTCTATCTTAAGCTTTAAACATGTTAACAAAAGACAAAATCAATTAATGTTATTTGTTTTAATTTGTTTGTTTACTTTTAGTGTCTCATAACAATCAATACAATCCACCGGATTTGCCGCCGATGGTTTCCTCCAAGGAGCAAACACTTATGTGGCAGCAAAATTCGTATTTAGTGGATTCTGGTATTCATTCGGGTGCCGTTACACAGGCACCATCTCTTTCGGGCAAAGAGGATGAGGAAATGGATGGCGATCCACTTATGTTTGATTTAGATTCTGGTTTTCCACAAAATTTTACCCAGGACCAGGTGGATGACATGAATAGCCAGTTGAGTCAGACGCGTTCACAACGTGTTCGAGCCGCCATGTTTCCCGAAACATTGGAAGAGGGTATTGAAATACCTTCGACCCAGTTTGATCCACAACAACCAACAGCTGTACAACGTTTGGCCGAACCATCGCAAATGTTAAAACATGCCGTTGTCAATCTAATTAATTATCAAGACGACGCTGAATTGGCAACACGTGCAATACCAGAATTGATAAAATTACTCAATGATGAAGATCAAGTTGTTGTTTCCCAAGCCGCCATGATGGTACACCAGTTGTCGAAAAAAGAAGCTTCGCGCCATGCTATTATGAATAGTCCACAAATGGTGGCAGCTCTTGTGCGCGCCATTTCGAACAGTAACGATTTGGAAAGTACTAAAGCTGCTGTTGGCACTCTTCATAATTTGTCACATCATCGACAAGGTCTCTTGGCCATATTCAAGAGCGGTGGTATACCAGCTTTGGTGAAACTATTATCTTCTCCAGTTGAGAGTGTTTTATTCTATGCCATCACCACCTTACACAATTTGCTATTGCATCAGGATGGTTCTAAAATGGCAGTCCGCTTAGCTGGTGGTCTCCAGAAAATGGTTACCTTATTGCAGCGTAATAATGTCAAATTTTTGGCCATCGTTACAGACTGCCTACAGATTCTTGCCTACGGCAATCAAGAGAGTAAACTCATAATTTTGGCTTCTGGTGGCCCAAATGAATTGGTACGCATTATGCGTTCCTACGATTACGAGAAGTTGTTGTGGACCACTTCTCGTGTTTTAAAAGTTCTCTCTGTATGTTCTAGCAATAAACCAGCTATTGTGGATGCTGGCGGTATGCAGGCTCTGGCCATGCATTTAGGCAATCCATCGCCACGTTTGGTTCAGAACTGTTTATGGACGTTGCGTAATTTGTCGGATGCTGCCACTAAAGTTGATGGCATGGAAGCACTTTTGCAATCCTTAGTCCAAGTATTGGCTTCGACAGATGTTAATGTTGTTACATGTGCTGCTGGCATACTCTCGAATTTGACTTGTAACAATCAACGTAATAAGGCTACGGTTTGTCAAGTCGGTGGTGTTGATGCTTTGGTACGTACGATTATAAATGCTGGCGATCGTGAGGAAATTACTGAGCCAGCCGTTTGTGCTCTACGTCATTTAACAACTCGCCATACTGATTCAGAAATGGCTCAAAATGCTGTACGTTTGAATTATGGTCTCTCGGTAATTGTAAAACTTTTACATCCTCCATCCCGCTGGCCATTAATAAAAGCCGCTATCGGTTTGGTACGCAATTTAGCCCTGTGCCCAGCTAATGCTGCACCTTTACGCGAACATGGCGCCATACATCATTTAGTGCGTCTACTAATGCGTGCTTTCCAAGATACTGAAAGAGTAAGTGATTTTTTGTTGTTGTTGCTCTCAACAAACAGGTCATTAATGAAACAATAATTGTTTGCATTCACTAGCAACGTTCATCAGTAGCTACAACCGGGTCACAGCAGCCATCAGCTTACGCAGATGGTGTTCGTATGGAGGAGATTGTTGAGGGCACTGTAGGTGCTTTACATATATTAGCACGAGAGTCTCACAACAGAGCCTTGATTCGTCAACAATCGGTTATTCCAATATTTGTACGTTTGCTATTTAACGAAATAGAAAATATTCAGGTGAGTTCTGTGTTTATCGTTAGGTCGCAATGAAATTTTAATGCTTTTACGCACTACTTAGCGTGTTGCTGCTGGCGTTCTTTGCGAGTTGGCCGCTGATAAGGAAGGCGCTGAAATAATAGAACAAGAGGGAGCCACCGGGCCTTTAACAGATTTATTGCATTCGCGCAATGAAGGAGTAGCAACTTATGCGGCTGCTGTTTTATTCCGCATGAGTGAAGATAAGCCACAGGATTACAAAAAACGTCTCTCTATTGAGCTAACCAACTCACTTTTACGTGAAGATAACAATATATGGGGCAATGCCGATCTAGGCATGGGTCCAGATTTACAGGTTTGTTATGTTTAATGATATTTTTTAATTAAATATTTCAATTACTATACCATAAAAACA
This sequence comes from Phasia obesa, assembly GCA_949628195.1. Taxonomy (NCBI): domain Eukaryota; kingdom Metazoa; phylum Arthropoda; class Insecta; order Diptera; family Tachinidae; genus Phasia; species Phasia obesa. The sequence goes on from OX451218.1 coordinate 127,168,262, forward strand.
CTTGTAAAAAGAAGATAAAATAACAAAATTACATTTATCGATAGAGTATTGTATATATGAGAGAAAAAATATTTTTGATTTGATGTAAGAGAATAGTTATTTAATATATTAATAATTCTATTTCTATATAAAAAGAAAAACATCGTATATTTTGCATTTTATATTAATTTTAAAAATAATTATTTTTTTTCATAATTTCATTTATCATTTTTATTTTCTGTACGAACGTAGTTAAAATTAGTGGGAAATTAAAAAAAAAAACTTTTAATTGTTGTTTTTATATAAGATAAATTTTATTAGTCAACAAAATTGTTAGTTTTTAAATTATAAATTTATGTTTTTAGCTTTAAATGTTGTCTTATTATAATATTAACTTTTTTTATTTTTTTTTTCTTATTTTTGTAATATTAATTTGTTTCTTTTTTTGTTTTTTTTATTTTTTATTTATGATTTTCGTTTTTTGCAACTTATCACAACTACCAACACTGCTACAACAACAAATACCAACACTTAACGTTATCTCAACCACCCCACCATCACCTTAAATTGATAATACCCCTGCACCTGTGAAAAATTCTTCAAATTTGGCTAATTTTTTTTTTAAATCTTAACAAAAAAAAAAATGTGTTTTGGTGGCCCTTCTCGTATTGAAAATTCCCCGTTTCCCCCAAAAATAAATTGTGTTCAAATTAAATAACAAAAAACAACAAATCAACCTATCAACCATACTATTTACAATGTGACATTTTTCTGTTACCATTTTTAACAACAACATACAAATGTTAAATATCGATTTGAATTTCGAAATCGAATCATTTTAAAAATCATCCCAATGTTAAATGTTAACATAAATAAACAAAAAAAAATCAAACCTCGGTATATACACAGGATATGCTTGGTCCAGAGCAAGCATATGAAGGCCTCTATGGTCAGGGGCCACCGAGCGTACACAGCTCCCATGGCGGTCGTGCATTCCAACAAGGTACGTATCTTTCCTATAATTTTGTGTGTTTCTTTTAATTAATAACTGTTCTTTATCAAACAAACAACCAACCAACCACCCTCCCCTTGCCCCGATCGAAACCATTATCAGTAAATAACAATTACAAAAACAAAATAACCAAGCATGTAGAAAGTTATTCATCATATTCAATCAAACAAGACAAAAAAGACATTTGTAAAAGTCAAATATATTAATAAACAAACATATCAACCAGTCAACCAAAATTATTCTTGTCATATGCTCAAAAAAAAAAAAAAAATAAAAAATATGTTGTTCACAAAACAAAACTGTACTCCTTCCTACACGTTAAAATGTTTGTTGGTTATTCCTTTCATCAATATATTGATTTCTAATACATTCAACACTACCCCTGACCACCCACAACCCTATTATTGTGCAGATATTCAATAACCTTGTTTTTGTTGTCCCTGTGTCCTGTTTATATCACTTTGTAATCGATCTACATATAATTTTTCTCGATAATTTATTTTCTTTAAACTATTTTTCATTAATATACAAATATTTATTTCGTTTTAAATTAAATTAATTTTCATTTAAATATGTATACACAAATATGTTATTAAACAAAACGAAATATAGACAAGAATTTTTTTTTTTGTAAAAAGGGAATAGCCGGTTTTTCATCTTATAATTTTATTTTTCATAATCTGCACAACTGTAACTTTTTGCTTTGTGCAATTAGTCCTTTTTTCGCATATTGTTAATGTTAACAAGTTATAACAATATTAAAAAGAAAATGGAAATGAAAACTTGAATTAAAAAAATACAAATGTGTGTTTCTCGCCATCACTATGGTTTCGACTTTTTTCAATGCGTGAAAAATTGGTTTTTGTACACTGTCTAATCTAGTGTTTCATTGGGATATATAAAAGCTTAGGAAAAATAAATTTAATTAATCCATGTAGATTGCTAGGAGCAAGAAAAAAATGCATCCTGTGGTTATATGAAATTTGAATGGCATCCAATTAAATTCGTTATTATCTCTATGTTTTTTAGTTTTTGTAGAAACACAACAGACGACGATAACGATATTTAAATACAAATTTGACATAACTTTCTGTTCAACGACAATGCCGCTGAGATAAAATTTATTTTATTTTCTTGTCGGTGTTTACTATTCTCTCATATTTGTTCTCTTCTCTCCTACATTATTGCTATATATTTCAAAAAAAATATTTGTATTTTTTAAACATTGACTTTAAGCCGCTGCCGACTCGAATTTCACGACGAATTGGATCTCTGAATGTAAATAAATATATTTTTTTAAAACTTGTCTGCAGAATACAGATTCTGCAGAGTTTTTTGGCAGGAATCGAACTCGCAAACCCCAGCCTGATAGTCTAGCTCGCTACCAATCAGTCTATGGGTGCCGTCACCAAGCTGTCATTGTTTTGTTTACTAATTCTCAGTAATGACAAATCGTTCCGTTACCGTCGTCTGTTGTCGTTCCGACACTAAAATTGTACGTAAAAACTATATATCACTACATAGTATAAAGCAAAGTCGCTTTCACTGTCCCTATATCCCTATGTATGCTTAAATCTTTAAAACTACGCAACGAATTTGATGCGTTTTTTTTTTTTTTAATAGAAGAGTGATTGAAGAGGAAGATTTGTTTTATATGTACCCGTGCGAAGCCGGAGCGGGCTGCTAGTTTCTAAATAAAATAAAAGGGATTTTTATACGAACCGCCCAAACATGATTACCTAACAAACTTTGCTTTGATACTAGATTAGTGTCAACTAAACGTGAGCATAAAACGTCTTGTTAGACTAACTTCATAATGTTCAATAATGAATTGGTCTCTTTTTTCTTGCACTTGATTTCATGTGTATACAAATATTGTGGTGCTCTTAAATAAAAACATACAATAGCATTTGCTCTTCTTCCAACCAATGCAATATTTGTTGTTGTTTGAAATTAAAGTTTCAGTAGTGAGTATTTTGTTTCAATAGTGTATCTTGATATGGAATACTGTTATAGCAGACAACATGTACATATGTAAATGTATGATGTTAAAAGCAAGGGTTTGTACTTTGTATTTTAGTTATTTTATATTAATTTGCTCGTTGAGTGGTTGAAAATAGAAAACTGTAGTAGATTGAATTTTTTTAACTTTTATTGATGAATAAAAAAATTTAATTTAATTTTTTCTCTTAAAAATCTCAAGAAAATTTAAGTAAAATGAACTAGTGAACAATATGAAATGCTCAGCATATTTATTGCACACTTGATAAAACTGTCCGGTCAAATCAGGTGCACTGTTTGCTCTCTTGTTCTCTGTATTTACTGTTTAGTATAAACAAAAAGTGGCTCTCATTGCTAACCGAAGTTTGACCGAATTGGTTAACTTCATTCACACCAACTAGCGATAAATTATTGAATACAATTTTCTCGTATTCTATTATCTTTGTTTGTGTGATTACAAAGATGATGCTTATAACTAAACACTATCCAAAGACAGAAAGTGCATTACATTCTACTAGATCTAAAATACATTTTTTCTTTAATATTATTTTCGTAATTTGTATAAAAAATATATTCTTTTAACTTAGAGAGAATAAAACAAACTTTATTAGCGTTACTTCAAAAAATCATTTAAAAGTAAAATATTGAACTTTGCCAATTTGAAGAAATATAATCTAAACCATAATGTTCTTAATTTTTCTGCACTAAATTAGTGCTGACAATATATTCCAATAATACAATAATACTACTTTCAATTACTCGATTCTAATCAATACTTTTTAATTGAGTAATCAACAGGTGGGGGATTTCAGAGTTTCAAGAACTCAGGGTGCACATTATAAGGACCAACAAGAACTTTATGTAATAGGATGATGAGTTTTTCAAGTTGTCGTCACTTACAAATTTTTTGCACCGTTTTTTTTTTATTAATATTAATACCGTTCATTCACTTTACATTTAAATTCATTTTTAGACTTGTTGATTTTATTGTTTTTTATTAGGAAATAAATAATAATGGAACTTCTATGATTTGTTTTTATAATAGCCTTCAATTTCTTTGAATTATAATTTAAATCACAATTATCAGCCATATAGAAATAATTGGACATCACTTAATAGTTTATCAAACAAAACTTAAAATATTTTTTTTTTCAGATCAGAGTTTTTCAAAAAAAAAAATTTAATAATAAACGTTTTTCTGTTTCTCTTTTACTTGACAAAAAATGCTCTCTTATGTACGCAATATTTAACTGCTCCTGTGTGCTATTTTGGAATACAATTAACATAAAAACACAATCTTAAAAACAAAACATCAATTTGAAACAGTTGAGCCAGCCTAACATATATCATCATTGAATATAAATTAAGCCTCCTTGAAAATTAATTAAACCAGAAAAACCAAAGGCAAAAAAAAAAATAGAAAAAAAAGAAAAATCCAGTAATACAAACGAACAGCGAAAAAAAAATAGCAACTTGAAAAAAATAGTCATATAATTTACTGTGTATAAACACACACAAATAAATGATATATGTGCAATAAAAATTATATAAAAATATATTAAATTATAGAAAAATATACATACATATATCACAAATAAATCCTATATGCAAGTAAATGCACCATTTATTACTTTCGTATAAACATTTTATTGTTCGCGCTTAAGAAAACGACCCTACGGAAAATGACATTTACTTTGGTCCCACTTTTCTTGCTACTATACTTTAAAAAGGTGTGAGTGACAAAGAAATAGTTAATAGAAAATTTCACTTTAAAGACTTTGGTTTCATAGAGGTAATCGGCCCGGCCCTATTCCAGTTGGCGTTGTAGTTTGAAAAAGAAATAAAAACGACAATTTGGCAATATTGTTGGCGTTAACGACACTCGTCGTAAATATATATGTATATCAGTATTCACTATTTTGAAACGAAGATAGAAACGGCAATAAAACATTCGTTCACTGTCGTCATAATTGTAGGCAACGAAATTCAAACGAATACAAGAAAAAAAATTAAATCCCTTTGAGCCTCCAGTTCTTGATGGAGAAGGTTGGCATAAAGTAAAACTAAATATTCATTAAAATGTTTTTTATTAAAATAAATCAAGATAAAAAAAGGAAGCTCTGAATCCAGACAAACAGGGGAAGGCTGTTATAAACAGATGCGATTGTCCCCATTGAAGCTGTATCAAACCCATTAAAATTTGAAAAACAAATTAACCCGAAAGGAAACGTAGTGGTATTCGCCGACTATGAAGAAGTTAGATCTCTGCTAATCGAGTTTCGTACTTGAATCTGGAATGGCAAAAATGTTAAAGTTCTGTCGTAGCATCATCCGATGTATATTTATATCCATTATGTCATCATCATCACTCGAACTTGAAAAATAAAATTCAGTTCTCGCCATAACAGTTCTCGAAATAACAAACTTTTCAGAAATTTACAAAAATGTCATAAATAACAACACAAAAACTTGCAAGTGTGGTAGCACTTTATTAATTTTTCTTTTTGTTTTCGATAACGTTTCTTCATTGTTTCAATATATTTCGAGAACACGAATTTAGAAACGAAACGACGATAAAAACGACAACGACATAGAAACGACTATGCAAATTAAAACACCAACGGGAATAGGGCCAAATATTTAAAGTATAATTTACTAGGTAATAGCAACTTCTTGATAATACTAAATACTTATCAATCGGGTACTCAATACTTTTGTTTATATAATAAAAATGCACTTTATTCAGAGTTTTAATGTAGTCGTTATTCGTTTTCAATTCAACTTGTTTCTAAAATGCGGGGTATAACGCTTTCAGTATCGTGGAAACACTTTTGGGTATTGAGTAAAAAAAATATATATTAAATACTCGGTACTTGGTACCCAATACTCAATACTCAGCACTACTTCTAGGGTAGTGAGTGAGATCAGCAATGACGACTTGAGATGTCCTCGGTGTAACTACCATTTAGTCATTATTACAGGGAACTCGATAGATTAATTTTAAGTAAAATTGATACGTCCGAAAAAAGAGAGAGGATGACAGATTTTTAAGAGCCCATGAGGCTGCACATTGCAATGACCAATATATGTAGGTTTTTGCTCTGAGTAGAAAAGTTTCTAGGAATATCACAGATATAACGGCTAGAGAATGGATCATTCACAGAAATGTAAAAGACTTCATTGACTTGGCAAGATGGATGCATGCTGGAAGATGCGTGGCTTAAGGACAGCACAGATAATTAATACTTCAGAAAACTATTATCTGGCGGTTCTTTCACAAATATCAGAAGGAAATTACAATGTGCCATTGATCGACTTCAAAAATAGTTAGTTTACTATATTAGTTTCACAAGTACTTCCAGAATGCATGGATGGTCTCAGGTACTAATTGTAGTTCTAGTTTAGTATTGGTAGTATTGAAATTACTTTCATAGCAGGGGAGGGCGTGACTTCGCCTACTTTATCCTACTAAAACTTTAGATTGGGAGAATAATTGTATGTTTGTATGTAAGGTTTTGTCAGTGTCAGTTGAAAGACGTACCTGTAAACCTTGTTTATATCGAATGGGCGTAGCCCGCCCACTTTTCTAATAATAAACCGGATGAACTATTTTGCTAATGCATGCATCTGTTATGGATTCGCCTTAATTAGAATTTTTTTATATTAAACCAGTGTGCCAAAATCCTGACGAGGACACCACCCTCTATACAAAGTAATTATAAACTAAACATATCTGTAGCACTATAATTATACAAGTTTATTTCTTTCAAGACACTATCCTATTGATTGATTGATAATTAAATATCGTAAATCTGGAGATTACTTAAAAAATAATTGACTAACTAGCAAAAAGTCGATAGATACGAGCACTGAGAGGGGTATTTCTTGGGTAGTACAAAAAAAAAAAAAAAAATAAAGAAAATCAACCAAAACTAACATGTTTTTGTATATTATCGCCTATTTGAAAAAATAGTTTAAATTCACCTTTTGTTTTAAATTCAACATTTTTATAGCTTCAATTTTAAAGTTTCACAAATTAAGGGCTGTGAACAACCTTTTCTCTTGGGAAATCCAGATCGCCAAATATTCCCATTATTTATCCAACACGATCATGTGAATGCCGCATCTGGCTTCACGGTAGCTTATATTGTCAGTTCAATTTGCTGAGACTTCTGGTTATATCTCACGAATGGCTCAGACGATATTACCCTTAAGTGCGAAGATCGTTTCTGGATTATTCTGGGGTCAAATCGCAGCTTCGATGCAAGCACCTAACATTGCTAAAAACCAAAAATCGTGCAAGTTCCTATTTTGCAATTCAGACCATAAAATGAAAGTAAATATGGCTCTGTAGCCATGTAGCATTTTCAAAAAAAAAAAAAAGGTCAAATTATGTCACAACAATCAATAATCCACACTAAATTGACTCTCTCTGTGGATGCATTGGAAGCTCGTAAATTACTTGCTTGTATTCAAATCCCCATATGCGGCAATTTTTGTTTGTTGACAAAGCTGTCAAGAGGATATTACGACTCGTAAGAAAAGCTAATTTTCGGACAAATTCGATTGGAAATTCTGTAAGGCTCAATTTGAGAAGCCGTAACGAAGTGGATTGTCGTCTGCCTTCATTTGTTGAATGAATTGGAACTTGTATATTCGTAGGTCTTTGTGTGAAATTCTTAACATGCTCTGGTGCTTAAAATGCAAAGTTGCACATAACAGCAGCCATTTTCTTTTGTGTACGTACCGTACGGTGACGGAGACTATGATTGCTGTCCACTAGCGGATACTACACTCGAGGGTGTGTGCTTCAGTTCTTTTAAAAAACCAGCACTCACTATGAATATAAATCTTTGTACCCAGAGGTATGATACTGATTTATAGTATATAATGATACTGATTTATAGTCAATAAACCGAAAAATCTATTAATGTAAAAATAACAAATTATTTAAAAACATACTTATTTAGACCACCCTTTGAATAAATTTTTATTTTATTTAATGACAGCACCTATAGTTAGATATAAAGAAATAACAAAATGTTCGTCAATTATACAGCTGCGGTATAAATAATAGCAGCGCAGCCCAAATTATTGTTTAAAGGTTAAAAAAAAAATACTCTTGTATTTAAAAAAATATATATTTTTATTTTTTAATTTCTTTTTTAAGGTATTTTTAAATTTTACATTTAAACTTAAAAAATAACTTCAGGTTGAGAGATCAGAAAATTAAAACTATTCATTTGAAATGATTTGGCAGTAAAAAAATAGCAGCAGCTATCCAAATGCTATTTTTTCTTAAAAAAAGTTAATCTATTTTGTACTTTTTTAAATGTGTATTTAGTATGAAAGGAAAGGAATGCTTTAGTATTTTGTTGAGCTGCCTTTGTTCTTTAAAACAGCTTCACAGCGTCTTTTCATTGAGTCTACAAGTTTTTGGCATCTTTCATTTGGTATTTGTTTTCAGGATTCTTCCACAGTTCTCCAAAGCTCATTATTATTTTCTGGTTTTGCCTCTGACACTGCTTTTTTAACGACACACCATAAATTCTCAATCGGCGATGATCAGGCGACTGCGCAGTCCACTCCATAACTGTAACAGCGTTTCCTTCAAAGAAGTTTTTGGCGAGTCGGCTGGTGTGCTTTGGATCATTGTCCTGCTGGAAGATCCATCTGAGAGGCATTTCGTATTCGGCGTATGAAAGCATGATATTATTAAGAATATCTACATACTAGAGGGTTTCATGATATTTTTTATCCAATATATCGGACCAACACCATAATATGAAAAACATGCCCACACCATTATGCATGAGCCTCCATGTTTAACAGTCTTAACTGTAAATCGTGGGTCATATTCCTTGTTTGGAGGTCTTCTGACATATTGCCGAGATTCTCTTCCGCCATATAAAACAATTTTTGATTTGTCTGACCACAATATGTTGCGCCACTTTTCATTGGGCCTTGTCACATGCAATTTTGCAAATTCGAATCTTTTTTTGACATGTGTTTTTCTAAAAGTAGCACAGCTCTTGGACTTCTTGCGTGCAAATTTTGTTCACGTAGTATCTTACGCACAGTTTCGGCACTCAGGCTTTGGCACACGTTATCCTTAATCTCTATAGCTGACGCTAAAGGATCTTTGCAACTATAGCGCTTTACACTTTTGATAGCAGGAGCTACTAACGGCTTTCTTCCACGTGTTTCGGTCTTTTCTTCAAATAATATGGTGTTCCGAATCATTTTGGCTGAACAGCCTAAAATATTTTGAATTTCTCTATATTTTTTTTTACCTTCAGAGATCATTCTTTTTATAATGGTACGTTTTTCCTCCGTACAATGCTTTGCCCGGCCCACTGTAAGAAAAGTCACACTCAATATACTTTTTTTAACAATAAATATTAAGTTTTCTTACTTTTAGAAAAAAAATATTCCAAAAACTTAAATATAATTTTGCACTTTTATAAAAAACTGCTATTATTTGGACTGCTTGTAAAACCGAACTAAAAAGAAAAGGCAAAATTTTTAAAGAAGAAACAAAGAATTTATAAAATTTACAGTTATATTTTTGTTATTGCTTCTTTAAAGTAAAAAAAAAAAACAAAAAGCAGTGGAATTCTAAAAAGCAACACATAACGAGTTGTACAAAGTAATTTGTAAATATATGGTCTGCTGCTATTATTTATACCGCAACTGTATGTATATGGGTACTTTGAAAAGTTTATTTTTTAACAGATAGGCGGGGTAAAATTTTTTTTCTTATATTTTTAAAGTGTAATTTTAAAATTCTCAAATTTTGTTTTTGCAAATTTAGTCGAAATTTGTTAATTATTTTCAAAAGTTGTCTCAACTATTATTTGTCATTTCACCTGTATAGAAGAAGAAATGTATTGATTGATGTTGGTTTCTCTTAGCATAAGTGTTATTTCTTGATTTACTTATTTGTTTTGTTACAAAAAAAACTATTGAAAGTTTTGTTTCATTTGGCCTTTATTATTTATTTTTTTAATAGAAACTCATGCTTATTATTTTAATTAATATAATTTTGTACATTGTACATTTTCATTTTTATTTTACAAATGCAATTCTTTTTTGTTTTGTTTTGCATGTTTGACACGTTACTTCATACAAAATGTTTGTGCATGATTAATGTTTTTTTTTTTTGTTTAAATTAAAATAATTACAAATACATATTTACATCTGTTTAAAAAAAAATAATAAAATTAATTTTAAAATGGAAAGAAGTCTCAAACTTAAATTGGATTTTGTTAGAGAGTAAGGGCCAGGATTTACTATCCAACACAATCACGTACGATTCAATACAGAATTCTGTGTAACTCAAAAAATCGTTTCAAATTGGTGATGTAGGTTTCACATTAAAAAAAAAAACGATTTTACAACTCTGATCGGATGGAAAAAAATGTTAAAATTTGTTCAAAACATTAAATCGTACAGACCTGTCTGTCATACACATATTCTTCTTATTCGTTATCATACTTTTTGTGGGATAGTGGTGAATCATGGCCTTTAATTTTTATTTGGCAAATGTTAAACTAATTTGTAGCATTTTTCTTTCCTTCCAAAGTACAAATCTTTGGCTTAGTCAGCAAATGTTCCAAGTCCATTTTTAATTTCTCAAGAGAGTCAAAAACTGTCTCAATTTTTTGGGCATCTTTTTTAAATCTTGTTTAAATGAAAATAATCCCAAAATTTCGAAAAATTTTTTGCAAACTTGTAGTCTGTTTTAGGACTTAATACACTTGGTTTTTATAATATTTTACTTTAAATGTGAACTTTTTTCTTTATTTTTTTTTGTGTGTTTTTTTTTTTTTTTAATTAAGAATGCTATCGACTAATTTATTTTCTGTTGACAAAAATCATAGGATTGAGGCCTATTTTCCAGCTTCTTTGCAAAAACCTGAAAAATTTTTTGTTTTACAGTAATATTATGTTGGGCTGGTGAATTAAGACAGGCATTACTCAAGGCAAGGTTTTACTAGATTGCAAAAAGTATATGAACACCTAAGACGCTGCTACTGCTTAAAGTGGTTTCATACTAAAATGAAATATGCATTTTGTATGATGGTACATACTCACATCTTTTTTAATTTCCTCTTTTAGTGTACCAAATGACTTTGACTGACTTGGTGTTCAATCACATGAACTGATCACAAGAAAGAAAGCAGACCGTTTACGGTCAGAGAACGTCCAATGAAGTAATTTAGGTGTTTTACTGGCAGTATAGCATATCATCTATTTTGGTCTTATCCGCGAAATTCGATTATCTGTGCTTTCTGCACCAGTTAATTCCGCGGATAATAGAGAGTTTACCGTATCTTATTTCGTGGTAATGTTGTGTCCATTTTCGTTAAATGTATTGATACTCTACAGTTGTTAGTTTTCGTTTTTTTATTAGGCGTTCAGAGACACAAGCCGAGTGGCTCGAAGCCGGTGGCGCGTTTTTTTAATAATGTAGCCGCCGGCACTTTTATCGTCTTGTTTCAACTTAAAAACAGCCGCTGTTTTTGTCGGCTTATATCGATTTAACTACCCAATTTAGACAATGTGTACTGTTAAATAAATAAATACATTTTTCAGAATAAATATTTTTAAACTGAAGTACAAAACATTAATTGGTTTATAAAACTCTTTTATTTAAACAAAACCAAAAAAATGTCCGCTAGAAAATCCAGCCGTTTTTATTGAAAAATAAAAAAAAACCGTCGCCGCCGCTTTATAATTACTCAGCCGACGCCGAAAATGTTTGTTTTACTGGTGGCCGGTGGCATTATAAATATTGAACGTTTTACAGGAAACCGATTTCTAATTTTTTCGTTTTTGTAAATCACTTTCGATTTCAAAACGAATTCGTTTTAATTTCGAATGTGCAGTTTGCATTTGTTTTAGAAAATATCTATTTGTGACTTCCTCTTTTACGGACAGCTGCCTTTTGTGTTTTAATTTTGACTGCTCAATTTACCGTTTTTTTTTTTAAATCTCTTGTTTTAATAGACGTCTTTATTTTCCAAAATTATTTTCGAATTTCAGAACAAGAATTTGTTGCGGCAAAAATGTTCAGCCTTCAATTTTGTGTTTTGTATTTTTTTTTCTTTTCAAAAGCCAACTCTCACTGCTTCAAAATTATTTGTTATTTTAAAATGTTAAAGCATGTCGTTTTTTAATATTTGAAGCATGATATCATACATCATACATTTATTATGATTATATTATATAATTATTTTTATAATTATTTATTGTTATGAATTTGTTAAGCCAAAGTTTTTTTTTATATTGAAAGTTTCAAGTAATGAAATTTATTGTTCTTCTTTAAGAAATAAATATTAAATATTTAAATATACTAACTTGTACATTTTTATTCTTTTTTTACTATTCAAGCAGGATATGATACTCTACCAATAGACTCTATGCAGGGTCTTGAAATCAGCAGTCCCGTAGGAGGCGGCGGAGGTGGTGGTGCTCCACCAAGTGCTGCACCAACTTCACCCTATTCCATGGACATGGATGTTGGTGAAATTGATGCTGGCGCATTGAACTTTGATTTGGATGCTATGCCAACACCACCCAATGACAACAATAATTTAGCTGCTTGGTATGATACAGATTGTTAAGCAACAAACCATTACAAATTTAAATACATGAAAAAACTGCATTTGAAGAATCAAAATATACATTAAATCTAATATTTAACCATTACTAGAACAAAGCAAAAAAAAAAAAAAAAGGATCACCCACACATTTACATGTTCTTTTTTTTAACATTAATATTAAACGTCTTCTAAGGGCTGTTGCAGCTGCTGATCGATTTAAGAAACAAAATTATATACAACAAAAACAATTTTAAAATTATTTAGCATATATATAAGCATAATGGAAAATAATAATTTTGACAAATTATTCTTATAATTATAATTATTAACACGTACGATATAATTAATGACAGACAACACGTTCATTTTTGGTTTTTAAAATTTTATATTTTTTATTTTATTCTCGGTTTAATTAATTAAGGCTTCTATTTTAATTTTATCATTTTTATTAAAAACATCAACCACAAAAATGTATCATTTATTTTGTAATTCTATAAAATAAAACGAGAATCCGTATGCATTTTATTTTTATTACGGAAATTATAATAAAACATTTTTTTTTTTATTTTATTTTAAATTTTTAGTTCACACAGGGAATGCACAATTTCTAGAATAACAAACCTAATAGAGTTCGACCGAAACTGGTTTACAAATAACTTTCAACTTCTTTGATATCGATTCTAACAATTAACAACTTCAAAAAATTAATTGAATTTCTTTTCCTTAGTAATCAATTTTCATAAACATATAAACCAGGCAAATTTATCAGAGAGTCTCAAAACTAGGGAAAATAATAAGTCGTTTTTTGTTTTTTTTTTTATATATATATATATATATATATGGATTTTGACACTTAAACTTCCAATTTCCCCCCTTAAATAATAGTTTAACTGTCAAACTCCATAAAAAAATTTTAAATTTTTCGCCTTAATATTTCCCCTCCGTAGTAAGGCTACCTGATAAATGTGCCTTGCATATAACAAAGACAAACCATTTACTTTGCAGATGGTGACGAAGATGAATTCAATAATTTGGTCCGTTGTTGGAAATGTCAAATTCCATATAAAAAAAATATTTTCTATATGCATGGGGTTTACCAACTTTGTGCAACGGTGTAAATGAATTAATTCGCTTATGTAAAATTGATTCGTTTTGCATATTATCACCAAGTAAGAATATTGGTAATTTATTTTGATTTTATAAATTACTCTTGTTACGTTAACCAAATTCACCCTAATAACTTTTTCGATTTCACAACTGTCTCGATTTCACAGCAGTCTCTTCAAACAGACGGTTATTCTTTTTTCAAAAAGGGGACATTTTAGATCAATAGATCTAATAACGAATGAATATTGACTAAAAACTGCTTCCAAGACTAATCCTAAAACAAAACTTGGTTGGACCCTATAATTTGATAAACGGAAGGTTTATATCTTGAAATGCAAAACAAAAGACTACTGCTTCCTTAGCAGTAATTTATTTTATCTCAACTTTTTTGTTTTTATTACATATGAATGTCATAATTACAAAATCGATTAATTCCATTTTATACTTGTTTAAAATGGTTTTACACGGCGTGTGTTTGTCATATGACATGTCAGTTTGATAACCAATATGTAATTTCATGTGTTTGTCAAAATAGACATTTTACATACGGTTTATAATTTTTGCTTTCAAACGTACATACATGTGTAATTACATCTGACATAACCTACAATATATATTTTTTCCGCCACACAGTAGTGCTTTTGGTACCACAAAAAACCTAAAATAGCAAAATATCAAGTTGACATTACAGGATGTCAGATGCTTTGTCACATCAAAATATAACACGTTCTAAATGAAAAATGTCATGTATTGTACACATGGAAAACACACATGTTATGTTTCAAAAGGTTTACATGATGTGTTTAGAATTTACACATGGAAAAGTGACAAGTCATATGACAAATACACGTCGCGACGCGTCGTGTAAAAGCACTTTTATCAGTGGTGATTTCAAAGCACTTTTGAGATTCTTAAATTTGTTCAAATCAGATATTTCTGATCATGAGTACATACCACTGACCATATTTATAAAAAATGTATAAAAGTTTTATTAATTATTAAAAAAAAAATTTATGGAAATTTGCTTCATATAACTTTTATTAAACAAAATTTTTTATGAATATGGCTCTAAATAACATTTTATTTCGTTTGAATTAACAGTTCAAGAAGAACCTCAAGAGCGATAAAAAAATTTATTAATATGGAGTTAATCGATTAGGTATTCATATTTTACATTACATGAAAATACATAAAAATATAGTTTGAAGACAAAATTGTATTAGATTATGTAACAAAAAATATTCTATCGAATTTAAAAACATGAAAATGGTTAAAAATAATTAAAACTTTAAAATATAAAAAATAAATGAAAAAGTTTTTAAATGTTGTACCACTTGCTATAGAGAGCCAAAACAATAGATGAACATTTTTTTATATTTAATTAAAAATATACAACCATATATATACATATTAAAATCATGATAAAACAGGCATTTAAGTTTGAACATCTAAAAAATATAATTGAATAGAAACATGCTTTATTACTGTGTCGACCATTTGTAATGGATTAAGAAAAACATTTAAAAAATTATTGAATTCAAGTTTAATAAATATTAAGTATAAACAAGAAAATATGAATAAAATGGTAAATAAGAATTGTTGGTTTTGTTTTCGGTTTGGGAAAAATAAATTTTGCGTTAAAAAATTTACCAGAGTTCCGACATAAAAACTTTTGACTATCAGCCCAATTATGAATAACAAATCTCTGGGAAAATTTTTCCTTCTTCCATACCTGCTTTATAAATTTCTCGGCAATTTTTTCCCTTTTCTCTACCGAGGGAAACAATTATGTATTATGAATATTATAAAGGGGAAAATATATTACTGTATTTAAGTTTTATTTCCTGTAAATATAAAACAATGATTTAAAATTTGTTTTTAAGGCCAAAAAATACAAATAGACATCAGGTGCAACATACGCTGACCGTAATGTAGAAATATCCAGGTATAGCTAGTGGATTTTTTCAAGGGTGAGAGTCCTAACTTTTACAAAAAATTTTCTGTAAAATTTTTACAAAAAACATTCTATAAATTTTTACCAAAAAACTACCAACAAAATTTTTACAAAAAATTTTCGATAAAATTCTTTCAAAAAATTTTCGTAAAATTTTAAAATATTTTGAAGTTAAAAGTTTCCGATTTTTCAATGAGAGCATGGATAATGCAGACATGCATCATAAACGGAAACAATAGAAAATATTGAACGATTGTTAATTGCCATTACATCAGGGGCATTATTACGTGTTTCGATTCGAAAAGGAAATCATTCGAATTTGTATGACTTTAACATTGTGTTTCGAAAAAGATTTTTTTCGATTCGAAATACGTAATAACCCCCCAGCTTTGCATAGGATATTGCTACTTAGTCTTAAAATATTTTGTTAAGTCCATTTTAGCCATGTCACGGAGCTAAATTTCGTTCGGAAGTGGAACTTATACCGTTTTTTGCTTTTATAGAAACGAAATGTAGAATTGATATTTTAAGTCCCCTTTTACATTATGCAACTTACATCACTTGAATTGTTACTTACATGTCGAGAGGAAAGAGATGAATTTTTCTTCTGGATTGTTGCTCATACAGAGCAACACGTTATTATAACGGACATAGTAATAAACATTCTATTTAATTTTTTAGTGTATGCCTATAACGGTTCAAAAGATAGCGCCATATAGGCCAAATTACATAAATATGGCGAGACCCTTTAGTTTTTAAATATAAATTTTATAATTATTGTTGTAGCGGACTAAGCAATAAAGTTGATTTGAAAATATCATAACTGTTTAAAATTTTGGAAATTACATAAACTATTGAAACACCCTTTAATTAATGATTTCAAATATTTTTACTTGTTAATATAGGTTTATCTTATGAACCTACATATATATGACAAATTACGACACCTATGGGGTCACCCTTTAATTTTTAAAGTATATTATTTTAAAACTTTTTTAAATTGGTGCACCTTTACGGTTCAAAATATGTACACTTATAAATCATGTACATATCGATACCTTCCCATAAGAATGTATTAAGCGACATTTTTAAAGTTGTCCAGGAAACGAAAAAACGTATAACTTAGTTATTTATTTGTGTATTTTATTGAAAGGAACATAAAATGTATTCTGAAAATCGCTTTCCAAATAATATTAATAATACAAAACTTGACATAATACAAATTTCGGGGAACAACATTATTCCAGTGAAAAAACTTCGCGGTTGATACAATTTTATTTTCTCTCTAGTTTCCTTTGCGTTTCCATGATAGGGCAGCGAAACCCAGGCCAAAATGTGGCACTTAACTACTAGTATAGTTCCACATCAAAAAGACATTTTCGAAAAAAGTGTCGTATAATAAATTCTTACGGGAAGGTATCGATATGTTGTATGGGGACACCCTTTACTTTTAAAATTTTTAACTTTTTTTTAATTGGGAATAGTCTTCTTTAAGCTTTTCACATTTAGTCCAGCGTCTTTTTTGTACATAGAACCACAGTGTTCCAAATTCTACAGTAGTCCAGGAATAAATAAAAGTTAACGGAAGTAGTGTTGAATTAAAAGTTTGTCGTATGTCCGGTTACCTACATAAGTTCCATTTTTAACTACTAGAGCGTGATTTATATATTAATTTTAAAATTATTAAAAGAAAACTGAAGACCTATGTGTAAGGTAAGTATTTTAATTTCTTTTTTTAACCTAGTAAAATTTTATAAATATCTTTAATAGCAGAATTACTAAAAGAATATTTTGTTGTTTTGTGGATAAAAAATACATATGTACATACATACATATTATGGTTTCAATAATGATAAACCTTTCATTATAGGTTTTTTTCTTTTATTAATGAAATTTGGATTTTTTGTGAAATTTCAAATTTTTGGTGAATTAACATTTATGGTTAAAATATGATTTGTAAAAAATTTATTTTGGTGAAAATTAATTTTTTTCAGCAAATTATCAATTTTTAGTGAAATTTTCTTTTTGATTTTAGTTATTTATATCGATATACATACATAATAATTTATATATAACATTCTTTTGAAAAAAAAAAATATAAAAATACAACAAAAAAAGTACTTAATTATTAATTTAAAAGAAAAAAATTAAGTATTGAAAAATATGTTTCCATCTTTTAAATGCAATCCACAAATTACAAATTATTCAGTAGATATTTGATAGCAAATTTATATTATTTAATTATTTATATTATGGTACCATGGTAAACTTTTGTACCATGGTATTTCTCTTCACAGATAATTTCAGTACTTGTACAGATTTAAATATGCCTGGTACGTGTATTTTGTGCTTCTCTTTACCTACATGGTGTTGCCAGCAGTAAAATTATATTTTAGTTTGCAAGCATTGTGGTTTTTTTTTGGCTACGACAATGAAAGAACTTTGACATAATAAGTCACTTGCGTAAAAACCAAAGGCAAAAGTACATAGCACGCGTTTGCAACGTGTCTGACGAATGAAGTTGGTTAAAGGGGGTTCTTTTTGGTTAAAGGTGAAAGTACTTAACACGCTTCAACGAGTTGCTTTGTATACTTTATACGCTTCAAACGCTCCAAGTTACATAACACGCTTTACAGACTTCTTTTTTAAATCAACATTTTAAAAATTTGTTGACTTCAGCACGCTTTTTTATTCTTATAATCCTTTATTATATTTTTCCTCCATTTGAGAAGAATTTTTAAAACAACACGAAACAAACGTCAGCGCGTTATGTGTAATGGGACATCTCGTCAGCTGACTTTTGTTTCGTTTTGATTTAAAGATTCCTCCCAAATGGAGGAAAAATTAATAGAAAAAATAAAAAGACAAAGTTTTATATAATAAACGATTATAAAAATAAAAAAGCCTAATATAAACAAGAAGTCTGTACATTTTGTTACGAAACTTGAAGCATTTAATACGTACAATATTATACAAAGCTAGCAACGCGTTGACGTATTCAAACCGTTTTATGTACTTTTATTACCCAATTTAATGTGTCAGGCGCGTTGCAAACTTTGTTATATAACTTGTACCAAGGCGAATTGATATGTTACTGGCATATATAACGCAATGTGTTTTCGACAAGACGTTAGCAAAAATGTTGGAGCAAAAAATAATTAGCTGGGCTATCGCTACCACCTGGTATGAATTCCCTTGACTTTTATCAAAGCAAATTTCCTTCATTTTCCTTCTTCCAGTGTCAAAATGTAACAACATTTCAAGGTATATTTATCTTACGAAGTATTGTCAGCTGATTTAGTAGTTCGACATGTCAAAAGTTATATGTGTTTAGAAAATTTATAGTGCAGAAGTGAGAAAGCAATAAAACACATACACGCCTTCTCAAGTTTCTTCTATGTTTTTTTACATTTCGAACTAAGAAGCAACAACAAAATGCCATGTTGTTCTTGTATTTCTTGTAGGGATGCCACTACCTAGTAAGATAAATACATCTTGCAACATTTTTTAAAATTTTTTGGCAGCTGAAAATGTTTTGTACAAAAACCTTATACGTATTTTTATTCCAGAGTTGTAATTTTTTCGCCGCGATTTTACCTGTTATATGTATGGCTATGCATTTGTAATAACGCGTTGACGCGCTGAACGCGTGTTACCAATTGTTTTCTTAAGTGCCGTTTTTTTCTTATTTTGTTCCGGCTGTCACATTATAGTTACCTTGATTAGTGTTCACTGTTTAAGTTTTCTTCTCATTTTTAGCAACTAAGAAAAGTTCCCCAAGATAATTTTTTCATTGCTGAGCTGGTTCTCCAAATGTAAAGTTGTGTCAGTATATTTTGCATTTAAAGTGTCTATTATAAAATTAAATTAAATGTGAAAATATATAAGAAGTGTATAAATATTAACAAAATAAGCTTTACAAAGGTAGAATTATTTAAATTATATCAAACTATAATTAAATTTCTTAATAAGTGTGCAAAAATTTAATATGTGAAAAAATAAAAAAAAATTATAATGAATCGATATTTTTACAGCCTCCCTATCCACTGAAAAAAGAAAAAAAGCAACCCTTAAAAAGAGAACGAGAGCGACAGTTTATTTAAAAAAAAAATTGTAAACAGAGAGAGTATACGTTTAAACAGCTGTTTAGTGTTTTTGTTTATGTGTCAGCAAGCCTAAAGTTTGGATTCAGAAAAAGGAAAAAAAGTTAATTTTTTCTAAAAATGTCCTATGTAAGTATCAATGAAGTTTAATTTCTATACACAAAAAGATAAAAATTATATATTATAATTTGCAGCGCATGAGAGCTACAAAATGTCCCACGGACGAATTGTCGTTGACCAACAAGGCCATTGTTAATATTAATGACTTTCCGGAAGATATAAAGTATGTGACGATCGTATGTAAGTAAAGAAATATGACTATATTTATGTGTTTTGCTCTTTGTATTTAGGTATGCAGACATTTCCCCCGGACCCGGCCAGCATTATATTTTTGCCTTGGAGCGTACTGCTGAAGTGCCACGAGGTCATGTGGGCTTCTCATTAGTTCAGCGCAAATGGGCCACTCTCTCCATTAATCAAGAAATTGATATTCGTCCTTATCGTTTTGATGGAAACTCCGATATCATTACTATGGTGTCATTTGAAACTGATTTCTTGCAAAAAAAAACGTAAGTTTATATTTAAATTAATATGTTTAGAAAAGAAGCATTTAACTTTGCAAAGGTATCATAAGAAATAATATATGTAGGTCAGGGAATAATATGACTCACTATATTATATTATTTTTTTTTTTGTTTTCAAATACTCATTAGTACAAATAAGTTGGATTTTTTCTAAAAAAAAAAAAAAAATTAATGACTTTCTTGTTTATAATTATATTTATTAAAGTGATTATTGATTAAAACAAAATATCTTTAAGACTAAGATGCCATTTGAAATAATTTTATAAAAAATTTCATATGTTTACGCATTGCAGATGTAGTAATTACCTTGTTAAAAAAAATAACCGTCAATTGTTTTTCTCTAAGTTGTAACAGCTATATCAAGGTCAATATAACATAAGAGGACATTAAAATACTTCTAACAATAGTTGTAAGAATGCAACGTATGTTACGTGGTTTATATAGGCATGAGCATTAGTTGTAAACATTATGCTCTCCCCAAAAATCGATATAATGGGGCCATTAACCACTGTAGTCTTAGTTTGCATTTTCTGTTCTTTTGCCAAGAACGCCATAGACTCTTATGCGTTATTTAACCACTTTTCGATTTTTATTAAAATTTCTTAGATGACAATCTAAGAAATTGTTTGTACATATGTATGTTTATTATTTATATTTATTAAAATATAAAGGATATTCCAAGGTATATTTATTTTACTAGGTAGTAGCGTCCCTACAACAAATACAACAATGCAAGAACAACATGGCATTTTGTTGTTGCTTTGTAGTTCGAAATGTCAAAAAACATAGGAGAAAATTGAGAAGGCCTGTATGTCTTTTATTGCCTTTTCACTTGTACACTATAAAATTTCTGAACACATACAACTTTTGACATGTCGAACTACTAAATCAGCTGGGCGGACGACACTGCCTAGTAAGATAAATATACCTTGGGATATTCAAAGACCTTATAAAAATGGTTGAGCTAAAATTGTTGCTAGTATTTAATAATACTTTGTTTGGTTCAGTGTTTATTAAAATTTATGCCTTGATTTACATATTTATTAGTTTATATGCAATTTCTTGTTTAATTTAATTGTTTAATTGTTGCTCCATGAAACATGATGATTCATGCTTCAGCCACTGTTTCATATAGATGATTGTCAAACCAGATAATTAATTTATTTATTTATTTGAAATTCATATAACTAACCGGACCCGGTAGGGCCATATTCACATTTTTATTTTAATTAAGGACAATTTATTCTATGTGTTCCTAGTGGAATAAAAACAATCGTAAATAAATTCGAAATTTTGGGTTCTGCCTAGCTTCGATATTTAATTTTGTTTTTTTTTTGTTTTTTTAGTTGAAGGTAGTCATAATTTACCCCCCGTCTCTGAGTTGATGTGCCATTTCTGGCACAACCCTTCTTAACCGAACCTAATTTTAGTTTTTATTAAAAAGGATTGTCTATACATAGATATATTAAAACTGTAACAGAACCATTTCTGTACACGAAATATTTTTTGAAAATTTTGATGCTGTTGAAGATAAAAATCGTAATGGAAAACAAGATAGCAAATTTTGTAATTTTTGAATGTCTGTCTGTTTTCGCATCACGTAAAAACTTCTGGATGAATTTTAATAAAATTTTGTTGAGAAAGTACCTTAGTATCTCGGTTCTATTAAAATATACTTTTTCTAATATCTAATTTCCAAGAAATAACAGCAAAAGTAGTGAAAACTCGCAGTTTTACGGAATTAAACTTGACAGCACTATTTATTTTTGAAAGCGGGGTATTTTAAACAAGAACTCTACAATAATTTTAGAATCTATATATAAAGGCTACGTTCTTAAGTAATTACCCAGGGATGGTTATCTATATATAAATTAAATACATAAACCATAACTGAAGCACTAAAAAGTAAGATTAACTAAGACTTTTTTGCACTTTTTATCGATAACATGTATAGAAATTTTGACGTTTGGAGATTTTTTTTAAATATAGCTGAACTCTTCGCTATTGGGGAATTTTCGTTTACAATATATTTGTACTGTTCTCCAAAATCTTAAAATGACGTCTTAAATGATTATTAATCATGTTATTTGGTATTTATTTTATTAACAGTAAAATGAGTTGCATACCTTTAGGCTAAAATATCAACAAGCTTTGTGTTTCTTTTATACTGTGTGTGGGTAATTCCACGTCATATCAACAAGTCACTCAAAATGACTACTTCAGATTTTATTGAAACATTTTCTATTTATATTCCTTGGCTCTCTGCATCCAAATATACAGGCATATTCCAGAAAAGTTGTAGAATGAAAGTAAAATACGATATGAAAAGTAAACTTTTTATTTTTCATGTTCTAAAAAAGTAGTAGTTTAGTTTTATGGGTGTGTAGGTAAATTCGAATTTCACCACATTTTCGAATAGAGCTCATTTTGCAGTCAACAGAGCACTGTTATTCCTAAACCATTCACTGTAATTATCAATCTAATTATTTTGGAGACTACAACTTGGAATCGGGAAAAGTTCCACCTAAAAAAAAATGTTGCTCCGAGGGATACTTTTTGGAACTAAAATATTGTAATTTCCAATATATCTTAAGAAAGGAAGGTATAACACACCATATATACATATATGGTGGTCCAGAGAGTGGGATCTATAATTGTGAGATATCTGGACCTATAATTGTGAGATATCTGAAATAATTTTAGAACTTACAAAAAAGCTGAATTTTTAAAAACAGTCATATTTGAAAATTTCTTGGGAAGATAAGTGGTCAATATGTTGGTGTACTTCTTCATCGAGTAGCATTTCTCCATCATTATGCATTTTTTTTGTTAAAATTTATAAAATAATAATAATTATTGGCGATTCCTCGTATACGCGCAATAGGGATTCTCAAGTTGTTACACATCAACATAAATTTAAAAAAAAAAACGTGCCTCAGTTGTTTGTCTCTTTGATGTTTTGGAGTCGGAGTAACAGCTTTGGTAGTAATATTTTCACAAAACAGATCTACTTCTTTCAACGTGTGCATTATCGAACTCCGGTGCGTTTTCAATGCCTACACAATTGACCAACAGCTTCCGCCATTTTTGTAAGCAGATGTATGATTTTTTTCCACTAACGAGTTAAACTCGCATTTTTTCAACCAGAAGTTGGAGGACTAGTTCAAAGCTCTTTCCATAACTCCTCCAATTTTATATGGTCTTCTTTTGTAAATCTTTTTGCGAGTTCTGGATTGTTTTACACAAAACGCAACTATATTGCATCCTGCTAGGTGTTATGTTTTACTCTACAAATGTGTAAATTTTTAATTTCAATTAAAAATACCTTAATCTGATCATTTTACTTTAATATAATTGGAATTCTGCTAACATATTTCTGTAAAAGACTTCCATTTCGCAATGAAACTAAAAGTATTTTGAAACTATTAGGCATGTTCCCGAAAAGTATTGGAATGAGTGTAAAATACGATTTGAAAAGTAAACTTTTATTTTTTGATGTTCTGCAAAATTAGTAGCTTGGTTTTACATTTTTCATTTGAAATTAAAAAAACAATTTTAATTTTTTTTCCAAATTATCAAGAAAAGTTGGTATTTTGTTGCTGGATTTCACAAAAAAACTATTATGGACTTGCACTTTTGCAAGACCGTTAGCATCAAACACTGAACTCCGCTACTGTATTATGCAATAGGGGTTATCAAGTTGGTACACATCAACACAAATTTAATTAAAGACGTGCCTCATGCTTTTGTTTCTCTGATGTTTTAGAGTCGGTGTAGAAACTTTGCTAGTGGAAATAACATTTTCACAAAAAATATCACTGAGGTCTACTGCAATTTTTATTTCGTTTTGAACGCACAATTGACCAACAGCATTTTTTGTAAGTAGAAATTTGTTGAATGGTTATCTACCAGTCGCTGTAGCCTCCGAACTATTGCGTGCAATTTTTCCTTACTAAATTTTTAATTTTTTTAGATTACTGCAACTTGCATTTTTTCAATTAGAAATATCCCCTGTTGGAGAACCAATACTGTTCAATTCGACCGTTAGCTCTAATTTTGCAATACTCACTCACGCTGAGTAATATTGCAAAATTATTGCGTTAATACACATTTGATATCTAGTGATGATTTCAAAATTAGCAGCCTTATTGAACAGTAGTGATAGTACGTTTGAAAATTTTTGCATTAATATTTAATTATTTGATTTAACAAAAGCAGGCTGCAATATATTGCAACTTTTTCTTTCTTCACTATTTTGAGTGTAGAAGTTTTGCAGCTTTTTATTGATTGCAAGTAAAAAGTTTGAACTAATTGAGAGAGAGAGTGAAGAATTTTTGCACTAAATCTGCGTTTAGTGAAAGTGCAAAAATTTGCACTACGACTAAATTATTTTGAGTGTTAGTGACGATTTGCAGTTTATCACTAGACTGCAACAAAAAAATAGTGCAATAAATTTTTTGCAATAATATTTGGTGGTAGTGCAATGCTGATTTCAATCACAATTTAGGGCACTACCCCCATATAAACCAATTTTATATGGTCTTCTTTAGTGAATATATTTGCCAGCTCTGGATAGTTTTGCACAAAGTGCTACAATATTGCAACGTGCGTGGTGTTGTTATGTTGTCCCCTAAAAAATGTAAATTTTTAATTTCAAACGAACGTTTTTTGTCAATGTAATTGTAATTTCACAATGAAATTTAAAAGTATTTTTAAAATACCACTTTTTGTGTAAAAATAGTTCATCGAACATGGCAATTCATTACGATTTACTTTTCGAAAATAAAACAGAAATGAAAAGTAAAAAGTAGAATGCAGAACACTAAAGACTTAAATTGAAGTGAATACATATTACTTTTACTTCAAAGTAGAATCCAGAACATACCTGTATGTACTACTTTTTGTGTAAAAATAGTTTCTAGAACATGGCAATTTACTACGAAATAATGTTCGAAAATGAAACGTAAAAAGTAAAATGCAGAATGCAGAACACCAATGAAGTGAATATAAATTACTTTTACTTCAAAGTAGAATCCAGAACACACCTGATACATAATTTAAAAAAATTTATCTCTTATAGTTTTTTAACTATACAGTTATAAAAGTGGGAAAATATAGGTTTTTGCATATGCGCTCGAGGATTAAATATATTCTAATTCAAGTTCTATAAGCCCTAGGAAGTTGAGTAATAGCTTATTTTAAAGGGGGTTTCATAATTTTGTCTAAAAATTTTGATTTGTTATATCATTTGCAGAACTTCTCAAGAGCCTTACGATTCTGACTTAATGGCTAAGGAATTTCTAATGCAATTTGCTGGTATGGCCTTAACCGTGGGCCAGACTTTAGTATTTAGTTTCCAGGATAAAAAACTTCTGGGTCTGGCTGTAAAAACTTTAGAGGGTAAGAAGTGCTCATTAAATATACCAACTGCAAAAACACTATATAAATATATTCTTTGATTTCAGCTGTGGATCCTAAAGCTATAAGCGAGGGTAAGGAGGCAGCCACTAGAAATGTTAGATTTGGTAAGATCACCGGCAATACCATGGTGCAATTTGAAAAGGCCGAAAATTCTGCATTGAATTTACAAGGCAAATCTAAAGGTAAAATCGTACGTCAATCGATTATAAATCCTGATTGGGATTTCGGTAAAATGGGAATTGGTGGTTTGGACAAGGAATTTAATGCCATCTTTAGAAGAGCATTTGCATCTCGCGTCTTTCCACCAGAGTTAGTTGAACAATTGGGTTGCAAGCACGTTAAAGGTATTTTGTTATACGGGCCACCTGGTACCGGTAAAACTTTGATGGCTCGTCAAATTGGTAACATGTTAAATGCCAGAGAGCCTAAGATTGTTAATGGTCCACAAATTTTGGACAAATATGTGGGTGAGTCAGAAGCGAATATTAGACGTTTGTTTGCCGAAGCAGAGGAGGAAGAGAAGAGGGTAAGTAATAATTCTTATGGACTTTATGTAAATACCTTTTACCATTTAAATTTATTTTTGTAGTTGGGTCCTAACAGTGGTCTGCACATAATCATCTTTGACGAAATTGATGCCATTTGCAAACAGCGTGGTTCTGTGGCTGGCAACAGTGGTGTGCACGATACTGTGGTAAATCAATTATTGGCCAAAATCGATGGTGTTGAGCAATTAAACAATATATTAGTTATTGGTATGACAAATCGTCGCGATATGATAGACGATGCCTTAATGCGACCCGGTCGTTTGGAAGTACAAATGGAAATAAGTTTGCCCAATGAACAAGGTCGCGTGCAAATTCTAAATATTCATACTAAACGCATGCGCGAATTCAATAAAATAGCTCCAGACGTTGATCCCAAGGAGATAGCTACACTTACTAAAAACTTTAGTGGCGCTGAATTAGAAGGTTTGGTACGTGCTGCCCAGTCTACGGCCATGAATCGTCTTATCAAAGCGGATGCTAAGGTAACTGTCGATCCCGAGGCTATGGAAAAATTAAAGGTTACACGTTCTGACTTCTTGCATGCTTTGGAAAATGATATTAAACCAGCTTTTGGTACGGCCATGGAAATTTTAGAAAATATGCTTTCGAGAGGCATTATCAACTGGGGCCAACCTGTGGCTAATATTTTAGAGGACGGTATGTTGTATGTGCAACAAGCACGAGCCACTGAAAGCTCTGGTTTAGTGTCAGTGCTGATTGAAGGGTCGCCAAATTCCGGAAAATCTGCTTTGGCTGCAAAATTGGCTAAAATGTCAGACTTTCCATTTGTCAAAGTTTGTTCTCCAGAAGATATGGTGGGTTATACTGAATCGGCCAAGTGTTTACATATTCGAAAGGTAACAAAATGCTGATAATGGTGATAAATTATTATTATTTATGAAATCTATTTGAAATTTGTTAGATTTTCGATGATGCTTATCGTTCCATGTTAAGTTGTATTGTTGTTGATAATGTTGAACGTTTGTTGGATTATGGTCCCATTGGCCCCCGTTACTCCAATTTAACTTTACAAGCTTTATTGGTGTTGCTTAAGAAACAACCACCAAAGGGTCGCAAATTATTAATTTTGGTCACTTCCAGCAGACGGTAAGTTGTTTAAGAATTATTTGTGTTTAGAAATGATTTCAAAATTGTAATATTTTTTTAGTGAGGTTCTTGAGGAAATGGAAATGTTATCAGCTTTTACATCTGTTTTACATGTACCCAATCTTTCTCATCCCGAACATGTTGTCGCTGTCTTAGAACATTCTGACATCTTCAGTAAGGGCGAATTGCAAGCTATTGGCAAGAAAATGTCAGGAAAGCGGTGAGTAGTTTTTTGTTATTAAATTTGTATGTTTTGAATTCAATTTATATTACTTGTTGGTAATACTTTTTAATAAACTTAGAAAATTAAGTCCACTGCATTTCTCATTAATGGGATATCTATTTAATTTGCTAAGATTTTGTATCGATTTATTTCTCAGCTTTTGCAGAAAACTAAAAAATTCCTTTTGACTACATCGACTTTTCTTACCATGTAAAAAAATGAAAGTATAAAATAAGTCGATTCTCCTTTTCCTATCTAAGATTGTTTTTATATTTCATACTAACACAATAAAAACATGAAAATAAAACTATGGCCAAGCTTTAACTCGAAAACTTCCCTAGTTTCACGACAAAAATTGTTCATTTTTTGTGCGAGGTACGACGCCCACTGTTACTATCCAATCTGGTTTTTGCTAAACAATATGTATTAATTCGATAATATTTTGTCACGCCCATTTTTCCAATCCAGTCTATTTTTTTCTAGACTCAACCTATTGTAGTTCTCTAGGAACACGATAATAATTTTTCAAGGCTACTGCACCTCTAGTCCATATTTTTCTAGACTATGCACATTAGTATGAGGGTTACTTGTGCAAAGTTTTAAAACTCTACCTATTGTACACGGTAATAATTTTTCACTTCGTATGGGGGGCTACCATGCTCACTGTTCCAATTCATTCTGTATTTTGGCAGATTATGCGCATTAGCACAGGGGTTACATGTGGAAAAGCTCTATCTATTGCAGATCGCCAGGAACGCGATAATAATTTTTCACTTTGTATGGGAGGTATCACGCCCACTATTCCAATTTAGTCTGTGTTTAGCTAAACTATTTACGTTAATATGGGGGTTGCTGGTGCGAAATTCCAAGGCGCTACCTATTTCAGTTCTCAAGATACAGGATAATAATTTTTTACTCTATGTGGAAGGTACCACGCCCAGTCTTTGTTTCTCTAAACTAAGTATGTTAATACAGAGGTTACTGGTGCAACATTTTAAGACGCTACCTATTACAGTTCTCTATGTACACGATAATAATTTTTAACTTCATATGGGAGGTACCACGCCCACCATTCCAATTCCGTAGGTGTTTAGCTAAACTATTTACGTTAATATGGGGGTTAATGGTTTCAAGGTACAGGATAATAATTTTTAATTTTATATAGGAGGTACCACGCCCACTATTACAATACAGTCTGCTTTTCTTTAAAGTATGATGTTAATATAGAGGTTACTGGTGCAAAATTTCAAGGCGCTACCTATTAATGTTACCAAGCAACACGATGATAAATATTTACTTTGTATGGAATGTACCTTATTTTACCAATCTAGATATCTATCTAATAACAAACTGTGAAAATTCTAGAAAGATCGGTCCACTGGTGTAGGCAGCTAAAGCTTTCAGTCAAACAAACAAACAAAAACACATTTGGGCCTTATAACGGGTGGGGCAAAAGTAATCCTCCTATCAGAAAATGCTATAAATTTTGCGATTGGCCCCTAATGTCAATTCTGTTTTGACATTTGTGTAGTAAACACTTGCGAAATACACGTTAATAAACAATGTTACGCTACACTGCTCCAGAACGCGGAATATTGGTGACTATTTATTTTACCAACAATTTACAAAAATTACAGCCAAGAAACATCGGAAGGTTATTTTTGCGCCACTCTTTATATATAAATATAGATTACGCCTACTAGTAGTGTCTCAGTGCGCCTTTCATGCGTGCTATAAATCCATATTACTGATTTATTCGACAGTTGTTCTAAGCAAATTTACGGAGAGCAGGAAGCTATCCGTCCTTGTTTCTTAAACAATTGTGGAGATTCGCGATAACGCTAAGGATACGCCTTTTGTGTTCGGTTATGTTAATGCAAATTAAATAAATAAAATTCTACAGTTCGGTCTTTATTGCATATTTTATAGATCTTGACTGGCACATCCCAGTCGCACAGTAGGGGATTTGTAAAAAAACTAAATTGAAATCTGTAGTGTCGGCGGCTAGTGTGATTGCATTTAAAACTTGAATGGTTATAGTAGAGTTGTAGTCGAAGTTAAGTTTAGAACCTAACGTGCTAAAGAGTGTATCAAAAATTCTCATTTTGGATACGATTTTAAAAACTCTGTCTGCAGCTCAGTTAATGAGTTCAGCTTTATAAAATTTTAAGTAGAGCTAATTAATTTTTTTTTTATCTAATTCATTTTTTCTTATAATTGTAGTG
Organism: Phasia obesa; assembly: GCA_949628195.1. NCBI lineage: Eukaryota > Metazoa > Arthropoda > Insecta > Diptera > Tachinidae > Phasia > Phasia obesa. The sequence goes on from OX451218.1 coordinate 127,198,134, forward strand.
TTTTCATTGGCATTAAGAAATTATTGGCCCTCATCGATATGGCACGTCAGACAGAACCTCAACATCGAGCTATAAAATTCCTTTCGAAAATGGAGGAAGAAGGTGGTTTAGATATGGTGGGAAAACAGTAACTACTTCGCAATAGTTTGAACATGTCCATTGTTGAGCTCAACGTGGTTCTCTGAATTTACTTAAATACAACTCATTTGTATAGCAATATTGTAAGTTAAAAGACAACAAATTATTCGAAAATATAAGCAAATAATTAATCGACAAATATCAAAGAAATAAGAAAAGAACTAAAAATGTTATTTATTATAAAACTAAATGCAAATAGCTACAAAAAATATATATACAACATACAACAAATGTATTTTCATGATAAATTACAAAATAACCGCAAGAAAAAAAAAAATAAACAACAACAAAAATAACCATTGAAATGACAATTATTGTTTAATTAAGTTGAGCTATAATAAACATGAATGATTAAAACTAAAAACTATTGGGATGTGCTTCAAATTATATAACAGACTTTATTAAACTTATTTTTTTTTTGCTTCAGCAAGAGTAATTTCTACTTGTATTTAATTTATTACACAGTCGTTTTATTTGATGTATTTAAATTTAGGAGTCAGTGAATTATAGTCTTTTACTTATGAACAAATCGTTGTTAGACATTCCATTGATGTTCTTAAAAATATTCAGAATTAATTGTTTTAGCTATAATATTGTATATTTTGTAAACTATGTTGTGGGGTGTAAGAAGATTTTTAATAAATTGCTTATAAGTTTAACAATGCTACTAATTTCAAAGTAGAACATAGTTTTATTCAACGAATTATATAAACTGTCCCTTATATTAAAATATTACACTAAAATGCTATGCTATGTATTTTCTTTGCCCACTTAATATCCTCTTAAAAAAAGAGCACTACAACTTTTTAGAAATAAAAACACCAAACACCAACACCTAGAACTTTATGGCGCAATGTTGAAAGTTATACAAAATAAAAGTAAAAAAAGAAAATTGTTAAATTATTTAAATAGCAAATGTGAAAATTTAAGCTTCTACAACAAATATTTATAAATACATAACTAAATATGCAGTGAGGGACAATTCAATGGATTTTTTTTTTTTTTTTCGTTGAAAACTTATTCCGTAATTTTAGTTTTTAGTAACAATTTCCTTTGTTATTTTAAATATTAAGCATTAAACACATAGACGACAGCAGCTACACAGCTACACGACTACAAATGACGTTGGCTACATTCGTTACCGTGTAGTGAGCTACTGAATTATATTAAAGACAACAGATACAAACTTCAAAACTATGAAAATATTGTAGAAATACATATTTTACTTTCACAAAAAAAAAAAAATACTTTTTCAAGAAATAAAAATATGGTTATGTTGCACGGGTCGCCGGCTCCGTGTAGAGGAGAAACCGACTCACTTGGGTCCTTTTGGTCCCGTTGCGACGCCCGAAACAATAAATATATTTTCTCAAAACTTTTCATTGTAAATGAATTGGTATTTTTAATTTTGAGACATTTTCTTCTGTTAAATAAAAAAAAAATTGTCGCAAAAAAAAACTAGAAATTAGCCTAAGTTGGCTACAACGGTGTTCGTATAGCCATGTATCTATGATGTCGTCAAAATAATCGTCTTCCTATAAACGTTTGTATTTTAATTTTGGCAGTTTGTAGCCAGCAGCCTGACGTTGTCTATGTGTTTAATGCAGTAAAGTTACGAAAAACTTAAATTCAAATATTTGTTCGAAATAACGAAAAATTACGCTGTAGAGTTTCCAAAAAAAAAGTTTACATTAAACTGTTGCCCACTGTATTTTGAATAGTTTTTGCAAATGTTATTAAAAAAAATCTATGTGTATGTTTTTTAACTATTAAATATTTTAAAGAATTATATAAAATATTACTTAATAATTAAATATCTAAACAAAAAAGAACGCGATAAATCATTCGATTATATTATTTGTAATTAATCAATGAGCAGTTATAATAAAATTAATAAAATATAATGCAAATATTAAATAAATACTTAAACAAAATGTTATTATTAAAAATCTTAATATTACGTTGGTTGTGCTAAGTCCACTTTTATTGGAAATTGAGATTCTATTAAATAATGTTTAATATTGATTGTAGCTCTATATTCGAAATGAATATTGCCTAGGAAACAATGTCATCGGTTAAATTCCCGTTTTCGGAAATTTCGAAATTTTTCCGGAAATCGGTAAAAGTTTCGAAGTCAATTTCTATATAAAAAAAAATTAAAAATATTTTTATATATGGATTTTGACAACTGCAAAGGAGGCGAATATATCCTAAATTCGCCCGTGCAATCACCTAGTATTAATTCGCCTTGAAAACAATAAATATAATTTATTTAAATTAAATTTCAAATTCGTCTTGAAAAGCATAAATTAAATTTCGAATTTGAGTATGTTTGAAATGATTTTCGCGTGTTCGAAAATTAAAAAAAGTTTTGAATTTAAGTATAAATTGAAAAAAAAATAATGATTTCTTGCCATATGTTCGAAATTAGAAAAATTAATATAACTTCTTTTGAATATAAAATGAAAAAATTCTAATTTTTCGTTTAAGTTCGAAATGATGATAGAAATTTAAAAACAAATATAATTGCGAATTTAAGTATATTGAAGTTTTTGAAATCAGTGTCTGATTTCAAGTACAGGATTCATCAGCTGCTCGTAAGTGTGAATTCCAATTATGATCAATAGCATCCTCATGTGACATCGAACGCTTAATTTGTCACTATTTGACACAAAACCATTAGGAGTTAAATAAAGTGAATCGTATTTTATTAAAAGAATTTAATAATTTTTTATTTAACGACTTGTATGGATTAACAATTTTCTAAAATTTTAGTATAAAAATAAAACTATTCAAAAACAATGTCATTAATTATAAAAATATATGTATGTATGTTTTACAAAGTTTATAAAATATAGTAACAAACAGTAAGGCGGCTTCAATCAAATATTTCGTTGAATTGTCTGTCTGGCTTGCAGTTTTAAGATTTTAAAAATTTAAATTACAGTTTTGCTGTGATTCAAGGATAGTTTGCCGTTGCGGACTCGCTTCTGCAGACGCTAAAAACGAAGAATGAAATAAGCATTTAAATATTGTAAATTCAAGTAAATTATTTGTTAACAAAAATTAATTGTAATTGCTATCTCAAAATCATCATTTAACATTTAATTAATGAATTCGTTATTTACCATATTAAACACATCTCTTAAAATACGATTACTACGACGTCTTTTCTCTTCAAATTCACGTTCTTTTTTGGCTACGACTTCGGGTAACTTAGCAAAACGTTTATTGGTTAACGCTTTCATTTCTTTAGTCTTTAAAATGCGTGCTTTTTCTATCAAAAACAGATCTAAATAAATATAAAAGGTTATTGTTAAAAAAGCCATGAACAACTTACGTATAGGGGGTGGCGGTAAATGTTTTAAACGTTTGTCCAATGAATTAAAACTAGTATTACCAATGATTTCTCTTAATTGACGATCGCGATCCTGCCGCATTGATTGCAATTGATTGAGTATTGCTTTACGTTCTTTCGAACGTTGTAAGAATGTTGGTTTGCTTCTTTCTAGATATTCCTGTAGTGTCAGAATTGGTTCAGTTGACAGTGAGGGCTTTAGATTATTTGTTACCGCTGTAGTAGCAGAATTAATAGATTTTGTACTTGATTTTGTGAGAATTTCGTTTGAATTTATATCAATGTTTGAAGATAAGTTTGATATCGCATGTTTATTGTCATCGAATTCTATAACATATGCAATTCCTTTAGGTTTTACTTGAATACAGGCTGTAGTACTGGAAGTGGTGGTTAATGTAGGTAATGAAGGTTTGGGTCCATATATTGGCTTAGAACGCAAAATAGAATCAGAAGTTTGTACTGCAACCCCAGCTGCAAAAGCCGCAGTAGCTACATCATCATATTGATGTGTAGTAGTGGACGTTGAAGATGTAGTTTGCGATCCCATTGGGACGGACACATCGGATGACATGCAGAAGACTGAAGATGAAGAGGTTATTGGTGTATTATTAGTATCGGCAGATGAAGTAATAATAATTTCATGGCTGTTAGATTTGGAATTCTTTTGCTGATCTGCATTACTAGATTTAAGTACAGCTGCTCTTTCTGGTGGTGTCAAGGGTAGGGGATGTTGCGCGTAATTAGATACATTATTAGAGACATATTTTCTTGGTTGAGTATGTGGTACAGAATAATGATCCGAATCAGTAGAAGTTGTTTTTTTTACACTTGATGTGGTAACACAAATGTCAGAGCTATTAGATTTAGACCCTTGTTGCTGACCTGCCAATTTTGTCTTATAGATAATATACTCTCTTTCCGATGGTGTCAAAGGCAGGGGATGTTGTGTGTAGTAAGGTTTATCATTAGAGACATATATTATTGGTAGTGTATGAGGTATAGAATAGTGTTCTGAATCTGTAGTAGTAGTTGTTGTTGTTGTTGTTTTTACACTTGCTGGATGTTGTGTATTTAAATATTTAAAATCCCCCTTTTGTTGTTGCCTAAGAGCTTCGTAATTGTGCTGCTTTTTCAATTTATAAGCTTCCATAAATTCTCGTTTTCTTTGTTGCACTAAATCTTGTAAACTTTCAGATGTTTCAGATTCTTGACTTTTATCCGTACTAGGAGTATCAATTTTTTCTCTTTGCTGAGATTGTTTGCTATTGGTTACTGGATTTTTGGTATTCAATAACTGTTCCTCATAAAAATTCATGTTTTCATTTATTATGCGCAATTTGGGTGTCATTTTTGTTTTATATTTCCTTAATGAATCTTCTTCCCTTTTGTACATTATTTGTGTTTCTCTTATCCTATCTTTCGAACGTTTTAAATTATCTTTTAGATTGATGACATCTTCATGTGATTCTTCCAGTATGATTTCGATCTCTTGTACCAATTGTTTGGCACTTTCGCTTAAAACAGAGGATGTATCCGAGTAGACAGTGTCATATAATTTATCCGTTTGTATAGAGCCCTTAGATCGCTCATTATGAACGGAGTGATCAGGGCTCGACGAACTTAATGAACTTTTGCTGGGAGATTCAGCTTTTAAAAGAAGATGCTTTAAACATGCAAGTCTTTTCATTTCATTTTCAATCCAACTTATTTGCTGCACACGACCACAATCGTGTTTAGATTTTTTCCTTGATATTTCTTGTTGGGCTGCAAGTTTTTTCTTCATTTCTAATTGTTTTTTTTCTTCATACTCAATTTCAGATTGAGTCAAAGGATTCAACCATTCTCGCATTGTAGGCTGCTCGGTATCGGCATCGGCATCGGTATTTTCATTATTAATAGAGGCTACAAATTTTTGGGTCGTCAAATCTATTGTTTTTGATGAAGACGTGGACGTTGTAGATGACTTTGAAGTTTTAGCGAAAAGATTTTTTTTATTTTCTTTAGATTTCTTTAAGTATTTTGTATCTAGCCCTTCTGGTGTTAATTTTTGACTAGATGCTATTTGTTTACTCTTATCTTTGTTTCGATCTATCGTAATTAGTTCACTTTGAGTTTCTTTGTTAATCAAAGATGCATCTGCACTTGACACTTTTGTGTTATTCTCGTTTTGATAATTTTTATTAAGATTTTTTTTGTTTGGAAATTGTTTCAACTCACTTTTATCTGGATGTTGTTGAGGAAAGTTTAAAGGCTGTGATTCGAAATTGTGTTTATGTTCGCTTGAAACTGAAATTTAAATTTTTTATTTAGAAAATTGGAAATAGTAATAAAAGGCTTTGTTGCTAAATAAAAATAATAATAATTTAATTAACTTTTTATTAATTTCAAAAAAAGGAAGAATATACTCGGCCATGCCGAATCTTATATACCCTTCACCATAGTAATGCTAGATATTGTGTTACCCTTCTATGTTTCTTTGGAAATTTGTTTGAAAAAATTTTGTTAAATTATTTTTTTGAAAATTTTTTTTTATTTTTTTTTAAATTTCTTTGTAAATTAATTTTTTCAAAATTTTTTGTAAATTATTTTTTTTTTTAATTTTTTGTAAATTTACATTTTTAAATGTTTTGTAAATATTTTCTGGAAAATTTTTTGTTAAAATTTAAAAGAAAAATTTTTTTATGCACTCTTCTCGAGAATCATCAAGGCCGAAAAAAATGAAAATTAAAACGTGTAAAAATATAGGTGAGCGTGGTTTATATACTTTATAGGGTCGGAAATAAATATTGTAGAAATTACACACTGAATGACAAACCTATACACTCCTTCCACCTGTGGTGAAGGGTATAAAAAACATGTTTTTAACTTTAGCTCTAAAATTTTTATATACATATGTATGGATGTATGTATGTATGTATGTATGTATGTATGTATGTATGTATGTATGTATGTATGTATGTATGTATGTATGTAGATAAACAATTCACTTTAGGAATATTCTGAATATACTACATAAAATTTGCTTTTTTATTACCTGAAGTGCCATTGAAACTACCGCTTGTATTGGTGGTAGATGATAAAGATTTTTCTTCCGCGATGACTTGTTCCGTTGTTATAGGTGAAACTCCCAAATCCAATGTATCCCTTGATTTGGTCATAATGTATTGTTTATTTTTATTATTTATATTTGATTGTAATGGATCATAGACTTGTTGATGATAGTCAGCGGAATTGGTAGTTGTGTCTTCACTGCTATTAATAATAGAAGAATTAGAAGTTAGACCTCCAGCTTGTAAACGTGTTATACGTTTAATAATATCACGTATTAATTGTCTTTTTTGTGTGGCATTAATACTTTTAGCTTCGACAAGTGAACAAATTAATTGTATGCCTAAATCCAATTCAGGTGCTTGCTTACTTAATGAAATCGACGTAATAGTGGCTGAGTCTGCTGTAGAATGTGATTGATTTTCTTTATTTTCATCTAAAGCAGTTTGAAATTTTGTTGTTTTGTGCAGTTCGCACATATTATTTAATTGATGATGTTTTTGTTCATTTTTCTCACCTAAAGCTTTTCTTCTAATTAGTAGATCTCTAATGCTGGTAATAAAGGGATGTTCTAATGGTTTAAATTGATTTTGTGTTTCTGCATTAACTAGAAAATCAGAAGATTTGGATGATTTAGAGTAATACTCAAAACTGGATGGGGTGGCAGTGCCTTCTATTATAGAGTTTGAGGAGGACATGTTACATTGTATTTCTTGGGATCGCACCGTAGGACGTTTTAAAATAGAAGTTTGAGCATACTTTTCAAACTTCTTATGCAGAGAAGTTGAGGATGTCGACTGCGTTATCATTTTGGGTTTTGCTCCGCTTTGTGTTTTTGTAATCAAAGTGCTGCTGGCTAAGGGTGGAGTACTATGTTCATTCTCATTTGTTTTCATTTTTCGTAGAGTTTTATGTTCTTCTGTTATATTTTGTTCATCTTTTATTGGACCAGATGTACCTGGTTCAGAGAGAACACTTTTTTCTTTAAAAAACTCCCTTAGCAATGATTTTTCCAATGTACTAATATTGCTAGTAGACATGGACTTCTTATAGCCAACATCAGCTAGTGAGTCCCATTCTAGGCGCCTATGTGATTTGGCAACCGATTCAGGAGTTTGGGTTTTTGTATTTTTACATTTTTTTGCGGGGGTTTTGACATTTTCTGTTGATGTATGGAGGATCTGAAAGATTTTTTTTAAATTAATATTATCCGAATTTTGTTAAAATTAAAAAAAAATTATTTACAATGTCAAAAAAATTGAGAAAAATTTATATTAAAAAATTACCTTTTCTTTTTCTACCCCTGTTTCAATATTTATATTTTCGACAAACTCACTAGCGGAACAATACCCCTTTTCACTTGAGGTTTGTCCTTGTACATCAATGTTTGGCATACTTTTACTGTTGGCTACACAAAAAACACTAAATGGTGTTTGGGGCATCATAGCCAAAGCTTCACAAATATTAGTCGAAGAGTTTGTCACCGGATTTTTTGTTTGTTTGCTACAAGAACCTAATGTGTATCCACAATCATCAGTCTTTTCACTGTCTTGGCTACTGGCGGGAGAATACAAACGCATAAATTTTTCTAAATCACGATCTTGTCCGAATTTTTGATAATATTCAATTATTTTTGCACTAACACGGGGAGTGTTTGGTAAAACACGCTTTGAACGTTGTGAATGATTGTCCATGGTTTGTTGTGAATTGTAAATCCAAGAAAAATTAATTACACTTCAGATCACTGTCTAAATTAACCCTGTGCTTAAATAAATGCAGATGTTCACTAGTAAGGATTGTTTTTTGGACTCGTGCGAGAAAAATAAATTCCAAAACTATAAGAAAACATCCCTTTTTAGAAAGCACAAAATTGAAACAACAATGAATTTTTTTTTATTGTAAACAAAACTACAAACGGTATTGCCAGCTTAGAATATAGGGATTACAGGGTTATCAGGCTATAGGTAAATATGTAGGATTTCTTTCTTTTAGCTAAATTAAACGATTACATTTTTCATGAAACCAGTTGCATGAAAACGGTTTTGTATTGTCAAGAGGTGTAAAGAGGCAAGGAAAAACAACAAACTTCGAAAGAGAATTGAAGAAATTTCATGAAACGATTTCATGGCGTAATAGCTAAATTAAACGATGACATTTTTCATGAAATCAGCTGCATGCAACCTTTTTTGTACTGGCAAGTGGTGTAGAGAGGCAAGGAAAAAACAAGAAAGTTTAAAAGAGAATTGAAGAAATTTCATGAAATGATTTAATGGTGTAAGTTACGTATGTTACGTATAAGTTACGTATTAGTTTTAACTTGCACCTTTAACAGAAATATGCCCTATACCGGAGTGTTGGGATTTGTGGTATAATTGTACCAAGGACTAAGAATTTCCTGCATAGCCGGCCTTTGCCCTGTCGCAAGGATTTTCTCTTCTATGGTATGACTGACATCGGCGTTGCTTATTAAAGTTTTTTGCATAGCCGGCCTTGGACTGGGCGCATGGATTTTCTCCGCTGTGGTTTGACAAACACCGACTTCGCTTACAAAGATTTTCTGCAGAGCTTACCTTCAGAAGGCGCAAGGATTTGCTCCTCTATGGTACAACCGACACCGGCTTCGCTTACTAAACATTTCCTTTTTCTCCTCTATGTTATGACCAAAACCGGCTTTGCTTACTAAAGATTTCATGCATAGACCAATACTGGCTTCGCTTACTAAAGATTTCCTAAATATTATATAAAAATTTACATAAGAAATGTCATCGGTTTTTAATGGGTTAATATAAATTTTTTTAATTTTGAGCACCACATGAAAGATATTTTCAAAATCTTTTACATGATACCCATATTGACCTAATACGTTCAAAAATGTAGTGCATAATCACAGTTTTATGTAAAAACTTCAGAGACCTATAACTCGGAAAATAAGGTCGATCGCCAATTTTTTAACTTTATTTGTTACTCTTATTTTTTCATTTTTCCTAGATAATTTTTTTTTTTATTGGAAAAGCTTCGCTAAACTAGATTTAAGACAATTTTTTAAATAAAACATAATATTACGATCCCTGGTAAATGTGTCCAATTCAGGCACCTACAAATTTTATTTAGGTCCATTCCATGGCACAATAAACAAGGTAGACTCGCGGCGAAAAACGAGTGCAACTCTGTAATAAAAATACGTACATTTTGTTGTTGTATAAATCATTTTTGGCTGTCAAAATAAAAAATGTTAGTACATTTTGACACTGTAAGATGGTGACAACTAATAGTCAGCTGAGCTCTCGAGTATACCTGTTATGAATTCGCCTTGGGTCCATTCAGCTGTAAAAATTTATTCCATCTGGTCACCTTAGAGAAAAAAACATCTTTACATGACATTTAACATTCTGTGTTTTTATTGCATTTTTAGCTTATTTTAGTTACTTTAGGTTTGTTTGCGGCATTTTTTGGTATTGTTGTGGTCTATTACACTATTACAAGCTGGTTTAGAAGTGTATTGAAGGTATAATATTGTTATTTGTATTCGCTATCGAGTCTTTTTCCGTGTGTAAAGATTAAGTCAACGATTTAAGATCGACCAATCGAGTATAGAAAACTGGTACGTTGTTTTATTTTTGTTACTGCTGCTGAAGGCTGCAAACGTCTTTTGGTTACAGCCAAATACAGAGACACGTCGACAAGATTCTGTATGAACATAAATGAAGACACTTTCTTTGGTTTGAAAAGGGGTTTAAAGGGATTGGGATTGGTATTGGTATTAGAAGCGATACAAATCTTTATTTTGCCAAATACGTTAGAGTGTGTGCTGTGAAAAAAATGCGTTTCAGCAACTTACGCAGCGGACGCATGTGCCGCCTGGCTCTTGTGTGTATGGTAATTTTACCGCTATTGTATTTACTCACCACTTGGAGTGATAGCCACAAGCGGGTGCAATCAGCTTACGAAGCCAAGTTTGGTTCCGGCCGGCGCAGTTACCAACGCTTGGAGGGCAGACCTAAAGAGGTTCCCGTATTGGTGGAAGGCAAGTGTTGTAAATAGTTAATATTGTGTTTGCTTTACTTTTATTTATATAACATGTACTTTTTATAAAACTACATTTTGTTATTTGAATATTTTTTTTAACAGGTTTGGGAAACTTTGAGCCCAAACAATTGGAAGATCGTGAAGGGCCCGGGGAAAATGGCGAGGCTCATCATTTGGCCGCTCAAAAGAAAAATGCAGCCGATGAATCCGAAATGGAATATGGCATGAACATAGCATGTTCGGATGAAATTTCTATGCATCGAAGTGTTCGAGATACACGTTTAGAAGAGTGCAGACATTGGAATTATCCATATGATTTGCCCAAGACTAGTGTGATAATTGTTTTTCACAATGAAGGCTTTTCCGTACTTATGCGTACCGTCCACTCTGTAGTAGATCGTTCTCCGAAACATGTTTTGCATGAAATTGTGTTGGTCGATGATTATTCGGATAAGAAGAATCTTAAGGAACAGTTGGATGAATATGTGGAACAATTTAATGGTTTAGTGAAATTAGTTCGAAATAAGGAGAGAGAAGGATTGATACGTACTAGATCTAGAGGAGCTTCGGTGGCTACAGGTAAGTTAATTATAAAATATTTAATTTAGCGCAATTTATAAAATTAAATTTTACCAAAAAATCTAGCTTTCACAAAAAATTCAAAATTTTTCAGTTTTCATTAAAAAATTTGAATTGCACAAAAAATCAAGATTAAAAAAAAAAAAAATAATTTTAAAAACTGAAATTTTATTTTAGCATAAAATCATGATTTTATTGAATAAACGTATTTTCTCAACAAAAAATTAAACCGAAATCGCAATTTTAATTGAAATTTTACCGAAAAATCTAACTTCTTAAAAAATTTCCATTTTTATGAGTTTGGCCTACTGTATATTTTAATATTGTTATCTATCGCCTAAAAATGTCATTTTAATTCTAAAAATAGAAAAGATCCTGTAGTTGTGAAATTTTTTAATCAGCATTTTAAATAATAATCAATAAAAACACTTTTTAAATTTGTATGTTCATTCCAGGTGAAGTTATTGTCTTCTTGGATGCTCATTGTGAAGTCAACATTAATTGGTTGCCACCACTATTGGCCCCAATTTATCGCGATCGCACTGTAATGACTGTGCCCATTATTGATGGCATTGACTATAAAACATTTGAATATCGTTCAGTGTACGGCAGTGAAAATCACTTCCGTGGCATTTTCGAATGGGGTATGCTGTACAAGGAGAATGAAGTGCCGAAACGTGAACAACGTCGCAGACAGCATAATTCTGAGCCCTATCGCAGTCCTACACATGCTGGTGGTCTGTTCGCCATCAATCGTGAATACTTCTTAGAATTAGGAGCTTATGATCCGGGTCTTCTTGTATGGGGCGGAGAAAATTTTGAATTAAGTTTTAAAATATGGCAATGTGGAGGCAGCATTGAGTGGGTGCCCTGTTCGCATGTGGGCCATGTATATCGTGGCTTTATGCCATACAATTTCGGTAAATTGGCACAGAAAAAGAAGGGTCCCTTAATAACAATTAATTACAAACGCGTGATAGAGACTTGGTTTGATGAAACGCACAAGGAATATTTCTACACAAGAGAGCCGTTGGCTAGATTTTTGGATATGGGCGATATTTCGGAACAGTTAGCCTTGAAGAAACGTTTAAATTGTAAATCCTTCCAGTGGTATATGGACAATATTGCCTACGATGTCTACGACAAATTTCCCGCTCTGCCAGCCAATTTACACTGGGGTGAATTACGATCTGTAGCCACCGATAATTGTCTTGACTCGATGGGCAATCAACCGCCTGCAATGATGGGTTTATCTCATTGCCATGGCGGTGGTAATAATCAATTAATAAGACTTAATGCTGCTGGCCAATTGGGTGTTGGTGAGCGTTGTGTTGAAGCCGATCGCGATAGCATCAAATTGGGTGTCTGTCGTTTGGGTACCGTTGATGGTCCTTGGATTTATAATGAACAGACAAAACATTTGCTACACCGTGCCCTTAAGAAATGCATGGCACTACATCCCTCCAATCTACAACTATATTCCGCTAACTGTGATGCTAACGATGCCTATCAGCAATGGTATTTTAAACCGATCAAACCAAAATATTAGACAATCTACTGCACTACAATTGATAATACGTTTTTAATCAAATTGTGAAAAACACTAAGTTAATAAACGAATGAATGAGTGAATGAAGGAGGAATGCAACATGAAGGAGACCTAAATAAAAATAATTAAAACAATTATAAGCAATAAATAAATATATTTATGTATATTTACTAGGAAATTTAAAACTATAAAACTAAGCTATAAAGAAAGAAAAAAGGAATGAAAGATAGAACGCTTCTAACTGAATATGTGAATACAAACAAAAAAAATACAGTGTGGGTTTCAAAAACTAATATGTATGTTATTAAAAATGAATCTGTAGTTTTTCGAAAGCATGATAACGTTGCATCGATTGTTACAATAATTTTCTTATTGAAAATTTATTACAACATTTATATAAAATATTTGTAAACAACCAATCAAAATCTATATTTAAGATAATATAATTATATTGATTACACTTTTAAGTTACTAACAATTTTTAACTTCAATTTAACAAGTATTTATTAGTTAAAGTACATGTTTCTATTTTTAATATTTTTGTTTTTTAAATTGTGTTTAAACATATAAATCGTCAACATTGCCAACTTTTTTCTAAGAAATGTTTTATTTATTTAATTATTAATTAAAAAGATATATACATATATATACTAAATCTTTTTTACTAGAATTTATGTTTTTGCTAGATTGTCCTGATATTATTTTTTATCAATTTTTGAATTTGTGATAAATCTTGTAAAACACAAAAATGTATAAACTATTTTTTTTAATCTTTTTTTCACTAAAAATCTTCCTTAATTTTTTATAAGCATTTACTTAATTATTTTTATTTTAGGCTTTTTGAAAACAAGGCTTTAAAAAAAAGCAAAACATCCATTTATATAAGCTATAAGTCTGAAAATAAAAAATAAAGTTAAAGAAAAAATATACTAAAAGAAAACTGAAAAAAACTATTCTTATTTTAAGAACAAACACCTCGCAAAATTAGGTAAGTGATTTGAAATCAAAATCACTTAGCTTACCGGTTTCAAATCAAGTACAAAAAGTTTTATGTGGTTCAAGTCAAAGAGCTCGTTAGGTCGAAGAAAACAATGGCCAGTATTTAAAAGTTACTTATGGGCCACCCTATATAAACAATAAACACACGTTCGTAGTCGTCCTTTACTTATTAACTTTAAAATTTTAATAACTGGGTTTTCCGTATTCGCATAGGGAGCTCCAGAGTAATGCTGAATATTGCAAATTAATAATCTTTTGCTTGTTATTATTAATTAAAAATTTCATTCATTTAAATATAGAAAGCTTACTATGCTCAGATTTCAAAGGGACAATTCTTAAGTATTTATTCCTTTAAAATTAAACAAATTGTAAACCCTTTGAAACGGCTCACTGAAAGGCTTAAGGCACATTAATCATGCAGCCTCACTACGAAGGGGAATATTAAGACGAAAATTTCCATTTTTTATATGAAGTTCGACAGTTAAACTTCCATTTAAGGGGAAAAATTGTAAGTTTAACTGTCAAAATCCATATAAAAAAAAAAACTAAAAATTTTCGCCTTAATATTTTCCCTTCGCAGTAAGGCTACTTGATTAATATTCCTTGGAAAGGCTTAAACAAGGCACATTCATCAAGTAACCTCACTACGGAGGGGAAATATTAAGGCGAAAATTATCAATTTTTTTTTATATGGATTTATATTTATATTTACAAATTATATTTACAAATTTTCCCCTTAAATGGAAGTAGAACTATCGAACTCCATATAAAAAATTTTTAATTATTCTTCTTAATATTTCTCCTTCGTAGTGAGGTTACCTTATGAATGTGCCTTGGGCTTAAACATTTTTAAAAAAAATTTTTTTAAAAATTTATGTTTTTTTTAATCTCATTGTAAAGTTTAAACAACATGCAACATGCAACAGTAAAAAACAAAAGCACTTTCACAAATAATTTGAAATACAAATTGAAGCAAAGCCATACATGATATACCTGAACTTGATGGCTGCATGATTGAATTTATTACTTTTTCAAAATTACTTGTGGTAAATAGTGTTTAATTGGACAAAGTTTTACGTCTTTTTCTACCTAATTTATCAGTTTTTTTACACAATGTTTAATTAAAACGCGTTACTACAAAAGCACCGTTAAGCGGCATTTAGATGGTCAATCGCGGCTTGTCAGCGCGGGTTGATGAGAGAGAGAGTGTTTAGCATTTACATGATCAAGCGAAGATTGTCAAACATCATTATACAACAGACACTGAGCAGTGAGGTTTTTATTTAAGATGGCGCATGATTTAGCTGCTGCTTTATTAATTGATGAATTATAGGAAGACGACAATCAAAAAAGAGTAATAAACGAATTTGGACAATGGAATTATTAGAGAATGGAATTATAGAGAATTATAAACAACGACATCATGACTATATTTTTTTATTTATTCTTTAGTTTCTAATCAATTATTTAAAAAAAATTTATTGAAAAAATACAAATATTCTTTATATGATTTTTGCAAAAGAACACCTTTCGGCAATATTGAATTTCTTAGTATCTGGTCAGAGTTATGCCTCATTAAAATCTCTTTAATTTATACTGTGTAAATGAATATGTATGTAATATTTTATTAATACAGAATTGAAAGTTATATGTTCTCTATCATGAATGCACCGTGAATCCTTTCTTATTGTGCTGTTTAAGGTTTAATCAAATCTATCTTAATTTTTAGAACAAGTAATAATGTCAGAAGCTGTCCTAAGTTGAAGGAAAACATTTCCCCAACTTCGTTATGGGATTTTTTCTTTATAATAATTGAAAAATTCCAATTAAATAATATTTTCTAACTCGTCTACATACCCTTTCTTAACTTGTATTTTGGCAATTAATATTTCCATATAAACACACACAATAATTAAATAAATGAAATATTTTAAAAATAAACTGTAATAAAAACGCTTTACATACAATACCATACATAAAAACTAACCCACATGCAAAAACAATAAATTCTCTTAAAAACAAGCGCTCTAGCCGAGACATCTTTACTGCTCGCTTACAAAAATTCAAATGAAATTTACACTGTGGTTGACAAACATGCATTTAGACAAGCTCGATGGCGTGACGGCAAACACAAAATATCAAAAATTTTTGATTTCCATCCAGCGCTGCTGACAAACACTAATTTTGGTCGTTTACACGAGCTTGTTGGCTTGCCATCAACCCGCGCTGACAAGCCGCGATTGACCATCTAAGTGCCGCTTTACCTATTTGACATTCATTTGTTGGCCTAGTGAAGTAGAATTTTATGCTCTTCAATCGAGTACTTTTAGTTTTCACGATACTTAAATTTTATTTTTATTAATCCGCGAAAAAAGTTAATTTGGCCCCTCTGTGCGTCGCATGTGTCCTGACAATATTTTGTTTGATTTTGCTTTGAAAGTAATCCACAACAAATTTTAAGACTTTTACTTTTATAGAGCTTGTGTTTTGGTTTATATATTTTCTTTATATAGAGGTACTCATCCATAAGTAGTTACTCAGGAATAAAGGCTTTATATAAAATTATTGCAGAGTTCTGTAAATAGTGTTTAAAATATCCCGCTTTCAAAATTAAAAGCTGCTGTCAAGTTTTCAGTACCTTTAAATCGGTCAAATTCGTACTTCCACTACTTTTTCTCTATTACTTTTGCAAATGAGATACTTTTAACTCATATATTTTATATTTGTATCCTATATTTGAACCAAGATACTAAGGTACCTCCTCACAAAATTTTATTAACATTCATCTAGTAGATTTTACGTGATTCCAAAAATTACTGCTTTGTGTCCCATTTCGGTTAAAACATTTAAAAAAAATGTTCATATACAGAAATGGTCCTGTTACAGTTTTATTATATGTATGTATGCATTAGGGCGGGTCGATTTTAAAATCGCTCAACGTACAAGGAAAATCGTATTCTAGGGATCAAAATAAGAAACTTTACCCAAGGAACCATACCTCTAAAATGAATTTCGATGTCCCGGAATTTGACCCGAAGGGCCAAATTTTTAATCCCACTTTGACCCATTTAGAGTGGCCCAATCGAGTCCAAAAGTATGACGGACCCGCACTAACTTGGGAGGGCCGACCCACCCATGGCACACTCCCTGGAACCACCCCTGGGGGTACCTCATACAAACATTTCAAAAAATCACCATTTTTGGCACTTTAAAAGATAAAATCAGTGAAATGGCTATGTTTCTTTCTTTTTGGAATTTATTTTTCTCTTTAGAAATTTATTTACTCAGAACACGTTAAAAAGTTATATTCGGCTTATGGCAAATTTATTATACCCACTATGGCAATGGTCGTTATCAATTCGTCTGAATGTTGCTTTTTTATGCATGTAACCGCAGAACTTAGCCATTTCTGAACCGATTTTAAAATTCTTTTTCTTTATTTGAAAGGTTATGCTTTCCGGTTGGTCCCGTTTTAAAAACAGTTCATTATATTAAAAATTAAATGGTGTCCCCATACAACATACATGTTTTTTACGTGTATTAAGAACCGTAAAGGGCACCAAATTAAAATTTTAAAAAAGTGCGTGTCGCTATAGCTCCCAAAGGCAGAAATTAATAAAAAAATAAATTTAAAATTTAAAGGGTGTCCCCATAGGTGCTGTACTTTGACCTATATTTGCCTATCTTTTGTAGCGCTATAGAGAAAACCTTGAAAATTTTACAGAATGTCGATTACTATGACCGTTATAATAAAATGTAAAAATATTCAAAATTTTAAATTAAAGGGTGCTCCAATAGTTCATTTAATTTAATGTATATGGCCATACTTTTGAACAGTTGTACACAGACCGCTGAAATTTACAAAGAGCCTGTATTGCTAAGTCAGCTATAACAAAAAGTATAAAATTTGAATTTGGAAATAAAAGGGTGTCCCAATAGTTAAAGTTATTCTATGTATGTGGCCAAACTTTTGAACTGTTATAGACAGACAGCTGAAATTTTCAAGGAACCTGTATTGCAAAGTCTACTATAGCAAATATACAATTTGAATTTAGAAATTAAAGGGTGTCCCCATAAATTACGTAATTTGATCTATATGGCCCCATCCTCTTGAAGCGTAAAACACAAACACTTGAAAATTAGGCAGAATGTCCACTACTTTCTCTGGTATAATAACAAGTATAAATATTTGGAATTATAATGTAAAGGGTGTCCCAATAGTTCATGTAATTTGATATATATGGTTAAACTTTTGAACCGTAATAGACAGATAGTTTAAATTTACAAAGACTCTTTGTGACCAAGTCCTTTATAACAACAGGTCTTTAATTTAAAATTGTAAATTAAAGGGTGTCCCAATATGAGATGTTATTTGATCTATATGGCCCTATCTCTTGAAGCGTAAAACACAAACACTTGAAACTTAGGCAGAATGTCCACTACTTTCTCTGGTATAATAACAAGTATAAATATTTGGAATTATAATGTAAAGGGTGTCCCAATAGTTCATGTAATTTGATATATATGGCCATACTTTTGAACCGTAATAGACAGACAGTTTAAATTTACAAAGAAGCTTTGTGACCAAGTCCTTTATAACAACAGGTCTTTAATTTAAAATTGTAAATTAAAGGGTGTCCCAATAAGAGATGTTATTTGATCTATGTGACCCTATCTTTGAAACCGTTATACACAGAGGCTTGAATGGTGTCCCCATAAAAGACGCGTGCTGGTAAAAATAGCTTAACTTTTGAACAGTAATAGGGAGAAGCTTGACATTCACATAGTCTTTACTTCTTTTCCCTCTAATTTTGGCGCATATTTTATTTGGTTTAAATCTAATTCTTACAGATTACTTCTTACATTTTTAGTTTAGAATTGGTGCCCTTCTATCTGTTTTGAAGTCGTTTTTTTTTGCAAGAATTATTTTTAGTTTCTTTTCTATTACATACTAAATAAATTTCTAAAGAACTCCAAAAAGAAAAAAAAACATAGCCATTTCGCAGATTTTTTCTTGTAAAGCGCCAAAAACGTTGAGCGATTTTTTTGCCTCCATACTAATCGACCCGGACTAGTATGCATAGATAACTGAAAATCTTAAAAATTAAAAAGATAATTAAAATTTTAAAGAACAGTTTTTAATTACGATAAATTTATTACAATTAAGTAAATCAAAATTATTTTAATAAGATTAAAGGTAATAAAATTAAATAATCGATTAACAAATTATTCGATTAACAATTTAATTGAGTAATGTAAACTCTACATACAATACATAAGTATGTACATTACCAGTATATTAAATAGATAAATTTGCCTAATGATACATTTTGCCTTTGTTTGTGTTCTCTGATATTTAAATTAATTTTAAATTAAGTTTTTTAATTATTTTTGCGTTTTATCATTAAAATATCTAGGCAGGTGTATAAAAACTCGTACCACCACAGTCGTCTAATGTAAATAACCTTAAAATTAAATATAAAGAAATAGAGTTTTTTTTTTGTTTCAACTTGCATTAAAATGACAAGATAACAAACTTGTCAAAAATATTTAATTGGTAGTAAATTTATAAATTTTATTTAAGGATCAAATCATTATTCGAATAGAGAGAGATAAATAGTATTTGCGATAAAAACTTGATTGACTTGCATTTATTGTTTATTTATTAGTTTAAATTAGCTTATATTTCTTATTACATAACAAAAGACATTAGTAATTATTTTACTTAATTAGTCTAAAAGGAAATCATTTGTAACTAAGCTAAGTGAAGAACTGTTCCTTTAAAGTTCAGATTTATAAGGTCTTTGATTTTGAACGTATTAAAATATGAGCAGATCTGATTGATTTTTCGTTTTCACACTGGTATAAATATATGTATATTGAATGGTTGTTAGGAAATATAAAAATTTCGGATGTCTTCTTGTCGCTACGATACCTTGAGTATCGGTATCGTATATTCGGTATCGTAATAAAAAAATTAGTATAAGTAGCTGTTAATATAGCCTTTTACAGAAAAATCTCTCAATACAAATTCTCTATTCGTTTATCCACAAATAATATATTGAAAACCTTTCAAAATCGTATAAAGTCAATAAACACGTGAGCGACTTGCTAAACTTTCCTGATTTTAACAGGGTCCCAAAACGACAAATCTCAAGCAAAAGCCTTGAAAATTCACTTTACGATGCAAAATTTTGTTGTCTGTCGAGCTGCGTATTTAAAATTTTATATTTATCAAAACTGATTTTTGGATTAATGTCCGGCTAGATTGACAAAATACTCCTCTGTGCGACATCGCGTATTATGTGAATTTTCACACAAAAGAAAAAAAGAAAAACAAAAATTATTTTAAAATCGAAGTTTCGTAAAGTTTGAAAATAATGTACGATTCTCAAGCAAGGCACATTAATCAGGTAGCCTCACTACGGAGGGGAAATATTAAAGTGAAAATTATTATATGGATTTTGACTGATAAACTTACATTTCAAGGCATATTAATCAGGTAGCCTCACTACGGTGGGGAAATATTAAGGCGAAAATTTCCAATTTTTTTTATATGGATTTTGACAGATAAACTTCCAATTTTTCCCCATAAATGGAAGTTGAACTATCAAATTCCGTATAAAAAAAATATTTTGAAATTTTCGCCTTAATATTTCCCCTTCGTAGTGAGGTTACCTGATGAATGTGCCTTGATTTTCAAGTTTTAAAATAATAAAATCAAGACAAAGTATATAAGGTGGCATTGCCGCGACAACAAATACAACACCAAAAAACAAACATGTATTTTGTTGTTGGATAAATGTACGGCAGACGCCAAAAGCACTTTTTCAAATATTACATCCAACAACTAAAAATACTTCTTTCTTACCTTTTCTGGTAGTATTTTGTAATATTTTTTATCTTGAAATATTTTTATAAATAATTACAATTTCATTTCATTTTTTTAAGTTTTACAAAAAATAAACGAATTTTTAATTTAATTTCTAAAGCAAATATCAGTCGATTTTCTACCGGGGTATATAGGGGCACAAGACCCCAGGGTTCTGGTTTTTTTCGAGTCAAACCAATGCCAAACGACTGTCTGTATATAGCGGATCAAAAGTTTGGCTATATACATAAAATTACACTAACTATTGCGACACCCTGTAATTTCCGAATTCAAAATTTATGCTTGTTATAGTGGTCGTAGCAATACAGGTTCTTTGTAAATATTAACCGTCTGTCTCTAACAGTTTACAAGTTTGGCCATTTACATCAAATTACATAAAATATTGGGACACCCTTTAGTTGATAATTTTAAATATTTATCCTTATTATAACAGACATAGTAATGGACATTCTATCTAATTGTTAAGTGTCATTTGATATACAGTTATTGACAAAACTGTATATCGAATGACGTCACCTATTGGCACACCCTTTAAATTCAAATTTTAATTTAAATACTTCTTATAGAGGACTTTGTCATGCAGATTATTTATAAATTTTAACTGTGAGTTCATATACATCAAATTACATCAACTATTGGGACACCCTTTAATTTCTAATTATAAATATTTATACTTGCTGTTATACCAGACGTAATAGCGAACATTCTGCCTAATTTTCAAGTGTTTGTCTATAACGGTTCCCAAGATGGGGACATAATGGTCAAATTACATCAATAATGGGGACACCCTTTAATTTATTTCCAAATTTTATAATTGTTGTTATAGCGGACTAAGAAATATAGGTGCCTTGTAAATTTCAACTGTCTCAACAGTTCAAAAGTTTGGCCATATATATTAATTTACATTAACTATTGGGGAACCCTTTAATTTTCAAATTCATATTTTATACTTGTTACTATAGCGCACTTAGCAATAGAAGTTCTTTGTAAATTTCAACTGTCTGTCTATAACGGTTCAAATATTTGACCATATACATATATGTATGTATATCAAATTAAACCAACTAATGGGACACCTTTGAATTTCTAATTTTAAATATTTATACTTATTATAACAGACATAGTAAAAAACAAGTGTTTGTCTGTAACTGTTCAAAAGATAGGATCATAAAGGTTAAATTACGTTACCTATGGGGTCACCCTTTAATTTTTAATATAATTTTTTATTACTTTTTTGTTATTGGGAGCTATAGTGATACGCCCTTATAAATCTATGAAGTTCACAATACACGTAAAAAACATGTATGTTGTATGGGGACACCCTTTAATTTGTTAAAATTTTAAACTTATTTTAAAACACTTTAATGATGCTACTTTCTATAATTCTTATTTTTCTAATTGCACTGTCCCGTAAAGCCGGTTATTTCTGGGACAACTCTTGTATAGCCCCACTATTTAAACTTTAAAGAAATAATATGGTGGCAAATCTATCTTATCACCAATAGAAGCAATAAAATTCTTATAGAAAATAAATCAAATTATTTTGTTTTTTTTTTTTTGCTAAAGATATTGATTCTTTTAATTTTTGTTAAACAAATTTTTTTCTGATCATAAATATTAAAGCTCTTTATTATTTTTCACAGCCAAACCAAAAAACAAAACACTTTTTTTTTGCGATAACGAATTATAAAAATGTTAAAAATTATAAACAAACAGTTCAATTGTTTTGGATTCATACAAGAGAAAACATTTCGTAATAAAACAAAAGGTCTCGCAAACAAATATAAAACTCACGAAAGCATGGCTTTTCGGTTCTATTTCTTTCTAATGGCGTTAGTGGTTTTCGTAACAAACCAAGTGCTATGCGTGGATATAAAAAAGACAGAAATTAAAGTCGTGACCAACGAGACTCGGTATTTTACTCTTTATCCAAATGCCACACGTAGAGCATTTAATAAAGTTACCCATGTCAAGGGAAATATGATTTTTACTACCGGGGAACGTATCAATGGTAAGTTCGCATTTGCCATTTAATAAGTGTTCTACTGCTATCCGTTGCTCTTGGTAAAAAAAAACTTTAAAGAAATGATAAAAAATTAGAAAAACATAACGAAAATTGTGATAAGCAAAAATTCGAACAAAAACCAAAGTTAAAGTGATAATATAATAATAATAATAATAACTTAAATATAATAGAAGATAATATAATTGGGGAATTTACAAGGTGTCATAAAGTTGTATGTCTTAAGTTGAAAACATAAAAAAGTACGATTGTTGTGAACAACCTGTCAAAACAAATTAAAATAATATAATATGATTAAATAAGATAAACACGTTTGACTTGCACAACAACAAAAGAAACAAGTAAGAGTGTTATATTTGGCCATGCCGATCCTTTTCTACTCTTCACCATAGTAATAATGTTAAATATTCCCTTACTCTGTTTTGCTTTCCAATTTCACAATAATATACTTTCTTTACTTTTATGATTTCATTATTACAAATATAATATAAAGACATAAAAAATTATTTTTTGTAAGAATTTTATTGCACGAATTTTATCAAAAATTTTTTGTAAAACTTTTATCGAAAATTTTTTGTAAAACTTTTATCGAAAATTTTTTGTAAAACTTTTATCGAAAATTTTTTGTAAAACTTTTATCGAAAATTTTTTGTAAAACTTTTATCGAAAATTTTTTGTAAAACTTTTATCGAAAATTTTTTGTAAAACTTTTATCGAAAATTTTTTGTAAAACTTTTATCGAAAATTTTTTGTAAAAATTTTATCGAAAATTTTTTGTAAAAATTTTATCGAAATTTTTTTGTAAAAATTTTATCGAAATTTTTTTGTAAAAATTTTATCGAAATTTTTTTGTAAAAATTTTATCGAAATTTTTTTGTAAAAATTTTATCGAAATTTTTTTGTAAAAATTTTATCGAAATTTTTTTGTAAAAATTTTATCGAAATTTTTTTGTAAAAATTTTATCGAAATTTTTTTGTAAAAATTTTATCGAAATTTTTTTGTAAAAATTTTATCGAAATTTTTTTGTAAAAATTTTATCGAAATTTTTTTGTAAAAATTTTATCGAAATTTTTTTGTAAAAATTTTATGGAAAATTTTTTGTAAAAATTTTATGGAAAATTTTTTGTGAAAATTTTATGGAAAATTTTTTGTAAAAATTTTATGGAAAATTTTTTGTAAAAATTTTATGGAAAATTTTTTGTAAAAATTTTATGGAAAATTTTTTGTAAAAATTTTATGGAAAATTTTTTGTAAAAATTTTATCGAAAATTTTTTGTAAAAATTTTATCGAAAATTTTTTGTAAAAATTTTATCGAAAATTTTTTGTAAAAATTTTATCGAAAATTTTTTGTAAAAATTTTATCGAAAATTTTTTGTAAAAATTTTATCGAAAATTTTTTGTAAAAATTTTATCGAAAATTTTTTGTAAAAATTTTATCGAAAATTTTTTGTAAATATTTTATCGAAAATTTGTTGTAAAAATTTTATCGAAAATTTGTTGTAAAAATTTTATCGAAAAATTTGTCTAGAAATTTTCTCGAAAATTTTTTTGTAAAAGTAAGGACCTTCCTGCAACCTAAGTATATTGCGTTGGAATGGTAAGACTAAAGCACATTGGGGGTCATATTAACCCCCCCTATGGACTGCTGCTGGTTCCCAGTGGGCACCCTGTGGATCTATCGGCTACCTCTATATATATTGCTTTCTATAAAAGCCTTTAATACAAATCAAAGTCGAAAAAGAAAGAAAAATAGCCCCTCGCAGGGGCTATTGAACCCCCCAGATTTTTATGGACTCCATGCGTCTACTAATCGCGGTCTAATATTTATTTAACAAAAAAGAGCAAAAGAGAATCATTACATGCGAAAAAAAAATAAAAAACAACATGAAAAAATATAGGTGGGTGTGTTTTTTCGCCTACAACCTCGAATGGAATAGTTTGATGTTGATGAATTGCATTAGTGAAATTTTCGAAACTATACCTGGTAGAGCACTGGGCATAAATTACCTGGATCTTTTCTGGTGCCTTGGCAAAGTTGATTTCAACCCGAACACAGACGGACGGACAGATGGACATTAATCAACTTCTCTATGTATAAGGATCTAGAATATATATACTTTATGGGTTCGGAAATGAACATTGTAGAAATTACATATGGAATGTCAAACTTATAAACCCTTTCCCACTGTGGTGAAGGGTATAAATATTACTAATTTTTTGTTAAAAAAAAAACTTTTAATCAATTACCAAATGAAAAAAAATGAAATCTTCTATGGAGTAGACAAGGAGTGACTTATCCAAGTAAGGCGCTGATCAAGATATATATCGAATTGGTATTTATGCGAATTGAGGGGCAGAGAAGTCTCTAAACTATAAATGTGATATGAGTACAATGTTGTTCATTCACCTTTATTCCTCACTTTGTCAAATTTGCTAAATTAAGTACGCGGTCTTGAAAATATCGTGATGCTACTTGGGGACGTTAATACTTAAAAAGACTTCGTCGTCAGCAAATATCGATGTGTAGACTCGGTTGCTAATTGGCTTGCCCGAAGTATACAATAGGTATAAAATTGGTTTCAATATACTACTACTGGGAAACTTCGGCTTCAATTGGCTGTGGTGAGCTTAAAAAGTCTTCTTCTTTCAGTATGAATTTTTTGATCACTTAATAACTTTCCAACATGTAGCTTACAGAGGTTTTCGGGTAAGTTCTGCTTTAAATTATATGTTATGCCTTCATGCCATACCTATTCGAATACTTGGGAAACGTCGATTCGTTCGATCATACTATATTTTTTGTAAAGCCTAATTGATGGTTCGGAATACATCCTTTCTCACATAAAACTAGATTCAACTTAGTTATCTATATCTACTTAAACAGCTTTAACGTCTTCTATAAAACGCTTATAGGGCGGTCTGTATAATTATTTTTATTGTGGTATTTTCCTGGATTAGAAACCATTTTTAAAAGGCTTTTTCTTTGATTTCGGCTGAGCATTCTAACATAATATAGATTGCAGGAAGGTCCTAATTTAAAAAAAAAAAATAAAAAAGAAATTTACAAAAAATTTTCAAAAGAATTTTTAAAAAAAAAATTTCCAAAAACACTACAAATAATTTTCAAAAAAATTTCAACAAAAAATTTTCAAAAAAATTTTTAAAAAAATATTTAACAAAAAATTAAAAAAAATTTACAAAAACTTTTTACCAAAAATTTTCAAGAAAATATGTATAAAAAAAATTTCAACAAAAAATTTATAAAATTTTTTATAAATTTTTTACAAACAAATTTCTATAAAATTTTAACAATAAATTTTCTATAAAGTTCGTTTATGAGAGGTTTCACTATATTTCTTTTTGGGATAATTTCAATTTAAAATTTGCTATATGGATTTGATGTGGATTTAAAATTTAAATTTAGTTGCCATACAAACCATAGTGCAATATTTTTATCTTGTGTAAACACTTGTAAACACTAGGAAATTCGTATTTCTCATACTGGCCCGATAATAAACTAAAACGTGAAATCTAAAATATGTATTTCCCTGATGGAAGTTCAATGACTAAATACTCGTAGTACTTGACAAATTTTGTAATCAGTCAAACGCAAAACAGACGTTTGATTAAAAAGTATAATAAAAGGTAGAACGTGTAACGAATTATGTGTATTAGAAAAATCTTTTTTTTTTTTTGTAAACAATGACTTTTATTAAATTTTATTTTGCACAAAAATAATAATGTATAGTTTTCTATAGTTACCCAGCAAAAAATTAGATATTGAAAGCAGGTTTATAAGGGGGAGAGATATAGACTCTCAATTCCAACCTGCTTCAGGAAGGCATGCATTTTATTTGCGACGCCCCAATTGGTAAGTGAATTTGCTTCACCAAATTCTTTATAAAAACTTATTCGCTTATAAAAGGTGTTTTTATAGAGGTATAGAACTTTAAGTTGCAATAAAACAACGATTGATTATTCAATTGACATGAATTTTATTTATCCGAAAGATAAACTTGTGGCATTACATTTTAAATATGATTTCTGGCATATGACCGCCACGGCTGGCGCGGATGTAGTCCAATCTGGACGCCCAATTTTCGATGACTTTTTCCAACATTTGTGGCCGTATATCGGCAATAACACGGCGAATTTTGTCTTCCAAATGGTCAAGCGTTTGTGGCTTATTCGCATAGACCAATGACTTTACATAGCCCCACAGAAAGTAGTCTAGCGGTGTTAAATCACAAGATCTCGGAGGCCAAAACTTGAAATTAGGCGGTCACCAAACATGTCTTTCAATAAATCTATTGTGGCACGAGCTGTGTGACATGTTACGCCGTCTTGTTGTTTATAACTGCATCCTCGTAAGTGAGAGATATCTCCTTGATTCATTAAATTTTATAAAGAAAATTTATTCGCTTACATAACTGCGTCCTCGTACACGAGATAAAATGCAGTTTGTTATTATTATACAATTATAGCATTCTCGAATGCGCTTATTATTCGCCTATGAGAACCACTTTTTTGCGAATAAGTTTTCTTTATAAAATTAAATGAAACAAAGAGACTATGAGAATAAGTTTTTATAAAGAATGGGACATCGCAAAACAAAAATCTTGCCTTCCTGAAGCAGGTTAGAAGGGAGAGTCTATTTCTCTATCCCTTACAAACCAGCTTCCAAGTAAGCGTAATTTTTTTGCTGGGATATAATAAAACATGAAATATTTTTAGTAACCGATGTTGCTGTTACAGATATTAATAAAAATAAATATAGATCACTTTGTTCCGATATAATAGTACTACAAGCGAGGTTTGGTCAATAGGCTACACAAGAATCTTGAAGGGGTTAACATGGTCACTGAAGTTAATTTTGCCAGAAAACTACCCGTAGTTTATCCGGATGGTGACTTGTGGGCGGAACCTGTCATTCTGTATGAGTGGTATGCAGTTTTCTAAGATGGCTCGAACATGAATGTGGATCGATTTTTGTATGAAACCATTTTATTACATTTTATTATTAAAAACTAAATAAAAACTATATATTTTTAACTAAAAGTTGTGAAAAGTTTAAAGCGTCCGAATTTTTACTGAGTAGTGCTTTATAATATCTTACAAGTTATATACAAAAACAAAAATTTGTAGTCAACTATTAAAATTTTTTTTTTTAAATATTATTTTTCAGGTGATCGTTTGATATTAACTTTCATGGAAGAATGTCCATTTGCACGTCCTACCGATATTGAAGTATCCTTATGGTATCCAGCCGAAGGTCATGATGGTAAAATAATAAGTTGTGTTGAATTCGTTACCGATTTAACGACCACCGACGCTGAAGCCTATTTTATAAACGAGGGCGGCATTGGTAGTGATTATGCCGAAATATTAATGGTCGCCAATGACACATCTAATTTCGGTTATCAAATGTATCTTTATGGTTATTAAAAATAAAAAAGAAAAATTATAATTAATTGGTATTAATAGAAAAATATTTTAAACAATAAAAACAAATGCTGTGATTTAAATTACTGTCGTATTAAAGAAAATTTCGAAAACAGAAGAATATTTAACAAATAGTTTATTTATTCTGTAATTTTTAATCTTATCTTAAGAGCATTAACGATAAACAAAATTTATAAATAGAATTTACGAAAAAAATTTAATGACTCAATCAAAATTTGAAATAAAAATCTATTCTTGGTGGGATTTATTTATATGTAAGTGAAAATATTAAAATCATTAAAAGTGGGTTTTTAGGTTGGAGTTTAAACTTTTTTCTTTTTTAATTAGCTAATCCAATATTAATTGAAGTTGTAGTTTTTAGGTGGAAGTTTAAACAAAAAATGGCAACATTTTTTTGTTTATGTCATTATTTTATCAAAAGAACACTGTGTTGTCTCGAGAAGAAGAAGAAAAAATTTCTAGTATTTAATATAATTAACAGAGAGTTTATTTAAAGTTGAAAATTAATTTATAAAATATGTCTTGTCCATTTTTTACGTTTTCTAAAAAATAATTTTACTTTTTGTATATTTTAATATGATTATATATTAACATATGTATATGTATGTATGCATGTTAGTGTGTTTTATTTAATGTTAGTTTAAACCATAAACGTTGGCCGTTTAAACTAGCAAATAAAAGTTATTTATTATCTTAAAAACTAAAAACAAAGATTAAGGATGACTAAATCTCTGATCTTCATCCTAAAAACCAGCTCTAAGAAATTAAAGTTAAGACATATACTTTCGATTTTCTCGATGTATCGTAAAAAATTATTTTATTTATTTAATTTTAAAATTTAATACATTTTTACGAGATGATTTTGATAACTCCATGACTTTTTGTATAAAAGTTATTTTTATTTCGACAAGCGTTTAATTCTCCACGTAGCTGCCTTTAATCTCGATATATTTAGTCTAGTGTCTTTCTATTTTTTTTTTATTTCATCCAAATAGAAAGATTTCTTAAGCCTCTCACATGACTACTTCGTTCGTTCCAAATCTAGTCATCTGAAATTTCTTAAAATTTGAAAACGGAAAATAATCGCAAAGTGAGTGCTTAATCTCGAGATTATGCTGGATGGCGTAGTAATTCGTAGCGTTTTACATGCATTTTTGTCGTAGCGACTACGCGTCCAGAAAAAACATCGTTATGGTATGGTCACAAGAACCATACCACGATGAAAAACTTATAGTTGTTTGGATCATTACTATGGTCACGACAAAAAAGCGTTTGATCATTAAATGGTTAGTATACTCAAAAAATTAAACGTGGTTGGTTTGAACTACATATATAATTTCAATAAGAATATCTATATTATGTAATTTTCAAGTGCCTATCTAAATATCAAAAGATAAGGTCATGTACATCAAATGAAGTCACCCATGGAGCAATCCTTTAATTTCCAGCTTTATTCTTGTCGTTATAGCGCATATAATAATATACGTTCTGTGTTAACATCAAGTATCTGTATAAATGCAAGTACATATATACAAAATTTAAGTTCATATACAACAAATTACATCACCTATGGAACAGCCTATAATTTTTTTGTACATGTTATTATTGTTTAAGTAACATCCAATTTTATAAAACTTCAAGTGTCTATCTATAACGGAACAAAAGTATTTGATGCGTACATTGAATTTCATTAACTATAGGGACACCCTTTCATTTGTAAAGTTCCACTGTTGCATCAATTTGGAGACACCTTTCAATTTCTAATTTTAAATATTTATACTCGTCATTATAATGGACATACAGTGAACTATCGATAATGTGAACTAATTAATGTCGGAGTAGTTCATATTTTCGAATTTGTTCACATTTTCGATTGTGATTTCGACAGCTTCTTTGGCTTTAATGTTGTTTTCAGGCGCTTCAATAAAACAGTCGTCATCATCGTCGGACTCCTCAATTAAATCATTTTCATCAAATGGCGTGACGTCCTCACAAGGATTCTTGATCCAATCTCTAATGTTTACAGCAGTAAATACTTCTTGAGGGCACAATGTCAGTAGAAGATCTGCAGCAGTATTTTCTAAAGATTTAACCCCTGATTGCCACTTTTCTTTTGAAACGCTCAAAGGAACATTAAATTCAGGATCGTCTTCATCATTTACCATATTCAAAATATTTTTCCAATAGATAAAGTTTCTTTACCAACTCGGTTCTAGGATGAATCTAGAATAGAAACTCCTTCTTTAAGTGTGATTTTTTCATCGATTCAAGCAAATCCCCCTCTTTTGCAATAATTGTTGCCAGAAGACTGTTCCTATAATGAAGTTTGGTGATTCTAATTGCATTTTGATACATTGGCTGGATCAGAGCCGTTACATTTGGAGGCATGAACATAGCTTCTATGGAACCATCCTCGGATTTAAGGTCGGATTCTGGTGGATGGGATGGGGCATTATCTATTAGGAGTAAATCTTTTTCTGGTAATTTTAAAAGGATTTACGAACTGAGATTGCGCAGAAAGTTTTTCACCGCTTATCTGAAGGAGCCGAATTCCGTATCTCTTTTTAAATTTTTGTAGCCACCCATCGCTAGCATTGAAGTCATTTCCGTTTTCGCTTATGTTTTTGTGAATTTGTTTGGCTTTCTCTTTCAAAACAGGGAGGTTTTTATTCCATGCAAATAAACCACTTATAGAGCGATTTTTCCATTTTTGGAAGCTCTGAAGATCGTAATGTTTTGCGTTTTCCGGGTCCATAAAACGTATTGTTCACACGTTTTAAAATATTGTCATTTTTATTTTTTATTGAACATATCGTTGATTTTGCAACTTTATACTTTTTACTTAACACTGTAACATTCGAGCCTTTTTTTAAATATTCCAAAATTTCGCATTTTTCATTTAAGGATAAAAACTTTCGACTGTTTTTAGACATTAATAATTTTAAAAATAAATTCACGAACCTACCGCAACAAGTTACATAAAGCGACTAGCATTAAATACCTTTAAAATAATGGCATACTATGGTATTTATTAATTCGGGGATTCCCAACATTAAAAATAAATGCTTCTACAAATTAAAAAATCCCCAAAAATTAAAAAAAAATTGTTCACTATTTAGAGCCATTAAACTTTGTTCACTATTTAGAGCGCCCATATAAAAAACTGAGTGTTCTCATTAGTGGATAGTTCATTATATTGGATGTTCACATTACCGCGAGTTCAATGTATTTATATATATTCTGTATAATTTTCAAGTATTTGTATAAAACAGTTCAAAAGATTGGTCAAATTAGGCCACTTATAGGGACACTCTTTATTTTTTAAGTTTTTTTCTATAACTTTTCACTATTGGGAGATATAGTGAGAATTAAATTTAATGCAATTTTAATGGTTGTTCTTTACGGATCTAAAGCAAAGGCACCTAACCAAAAAAAGTGGTTATAAAATCAAAATACATTGATTTGCTAAATATTTAGCAAAGTGACACAAACCTACCTTGCTGGTATGCTACTAATTTAAAATTATTACATGTTTTGTTCTCTCTGTGAGATTCCGGTTGAGATTGTGTGTGTGCTCACAGACCCTTAGGGGTTTGCGTGGGGGCTCTTGTTCTAAAGAGACGTAAAAGTTATGTAGCTTGTATGGAGTCACCCTTTAAATTTTAAAATGATCAACATTTTTTGTTTAAATGGCACCAAACTGTAACTGTAACCATAATAGAAAGGTTCTACTTATTTTTTTAATCTTCATCATAACCCAACTTAGGTTTTGTGAAAAGAAAAATTGACAACGCCCACCTTAATGCCCACTTTTTAAATTTATATAAAATCAAATAAGGGCTTGACCGATTTGTCTTTAAATACACGTAGTTATTTAATTTCAGTTTTTACGGAAAGAAAAATTTATTACGCCCATTTTACGCCTACTCTTTAATAAACTATAATTATCGTGTAAATTTTTTATTTATTTATTTATTTATTTATTTATTTATTGTAGTCAATGGATGTTATCCTTACAGACTATTACATAAAAACTTAAACTAGTAGAGATTTTATTATATTAGACAGTATTTAAAGTTACAATTAAATTTCTTTTAATTATATTTAAATTTAAAGAGAAATCAATATTTTTATAAAAATTATTGAATTGATTGCATAATCGCACAAGTGGATCAGCCATAGCGTAATTCGTACTACAATTTTGGACAAAAAGAGGCATAAAGTTACGCATATTACGACATGGAACATTAAATTTAATATTGGCAAACATAAATTCACAACAAGTATTACTATTGATAGTACTTAACATAAAAGAAACATTTAACATAATACGACGACTTTTTAGAGTAGGAAGTTTAATTAAAGCAAGCCTACTAGTATATGAAGGAAACCTCACACCGCCACGCCAATTTAAACCACGTAAACAGAACAGAAAAAATTGTTTTTGAACAGACTCAAGAAGTTGGCAATGTACGTTATAATAATGATCCCATATTACTGACCCATATTCCAGGATAGGTCTAACCAGAGCCACAAATAACTGTTTTGTGATGTAAGGGTCAGAAAATTCATTTGACCAGCGCTTAATAAATGCAAGAACACCTCGAGCCTTGTTGACAGTCATTGTAATATGAGATATAAAATTAAGTTTAGGATCCAGCAAAATTCCAAGGTCCAAAAATGAATCAACTACCTCCAACTCATGTTCTCCTAAGAAGTAGTTAACAGCAATAAAATCACTCCTTAAAAATCTCATGCATTTACATTTTTTAATATTTAAAACCATCATGTTGTGTCTACACCATAAAACAAGATTGTTGAGGTCACTCTGCAAATTTATATGATCTGCATAATGCTTGAAGCTAAAAAAGATTTTGACATCATCAACACACATTAATACATGTGAGGAGTTTATAACACTGGGAAGATCATTAATAAAAATGGAAAAAAGAATAGGTCTCAGGTGACTTCCGTGGGGACCACCGGACAGAGCACTATAATAGGTAGAAACTTTAAATTATGTACAAGTAATCCCGTTATTAATGTGAATAGTCTAGAAAAAGAATTAATTTATTGGACCAGTGGGCGTTGCACCTGCCATACAAAGTGAAAAATTAATATCGTGTACCTATAGAACTACATTAGGTAGAGTCTTGAAATTTGCACAAGTAACCCTTATATTAATGTGAATAGGTTAGCGGTTAGATGGGATTGAAAGAATGGGCGTGGTAATTTCCTTGCAAAGCAACAATTATTATGTTGTAATTAGAGAACTACAAGAGATATAGTCTTGAAAGTTTGTACGAGTAACTCCCTTATTAATGAGCATTGCCGCACAATAAATCTACTGGGTTAGAAGTCTAGATTTAGTAAAACCCATACTATACTAGTAGGTAAGGTTTTGAAATTATATACTATACTAATTATAAATTATATACTAACCTCCATCGAATGAAAAACTAGCTGCGTTGGAATTGTGGGCGTCCGAACTCGCATGAAAAGTTAAAAATTATTGTAGTGAACCTATCGAACTATAACGAAAAGCTATTTATCGCTCCGATAAAATTCTAACTTTAGCTATTGGTAAGTGTTAATAATGGACCTAAAACTTACTAAGATACAGACAATAAATGTGCGACATTTGACAGTTATGGTCGAGGCGGCAGATTATTTTTAAATTAAAAAAGCCGTTAGAGCAAAAGTGTTATAAATTAATAAAAACACGTTCATGATAAGTCAAAGGCAAATTTGTAAAGTACTCACGTTGTTACCCATATTGTAGCTGCTTTGGTATAACACTTATCAAAAATCATTTAATGCTGATAAGTTAATTTATTTATCTATTCATTTTTTTCTTATTTTGTTTTTGTTTTCGATTATTAAGACGCTAATTAAATGTGATTAAAAGCAACAAGACTTATTTATTCATTTATTGTCAGTATTTTATAGGCCGGCAAAGATAAAAATCAAGAAAGTCGTAGTATTTAATAAAAAAAGAAAGTTGAGTTTGTTTTTCTAGGAAATAGCGTGATAACAGAAGGAACGAAAAAGAGTCAAACAAAAAGTTAAAAATATAAATGATTCGTCTATTTTATTTATTTAATAAAAGTGTTAATAATCATATGTTTGTATGTATAATCATATGTTTGCTTATCACAGTCTAGCTTATTTTAACCACCTACGCACAGCCCGTTTCACACTATAATATTGTCAAAAAATCTAACGTAACATAACATTTCGTTTTCACACTATCACACTTAACCCATTTGGACCCAAGCCAAAACTACAGGGAAAGTTTTAGTTCTTGTTTTATATTATTAATAAATCCATTACACATAAGTAAAAAAAAAAAAACAAAAAAAAAACATTAGTTTTTTAAAAATTAAAGTGGTTTACCCAAATTGGCACAATGGCCACTTAGGTGTGAAAATTTCTGAAGCAACTTTTTTTCAATACAAAGTGTTTTCCTACACTTTTTGCAACACCAGCGACTTCTATTATGTCAAACAACATAATGCACGCGATTTGGCAGTTTCTCGGTCACTTGATCGATTCCGTCTAAACGTAAGCCTTCAATGCTGGATGATGTTGGACGAGCAGAATATCTTTGAGGCATTTGGATGAGATAAAATCGTGCTATATTTCTGCGGAATAATAATTGGTATATGCTGTTTTCTCTAGAAGCTACATGTAGCCTCCACGCATTTGATATGGACATATCAATCATATACGAAAACAAAACCCATCACCATTTTTTTCCATGTATACCAATTCTATATACAGAAATAGATTGGTCCATCTCATCAACTCCGCCCATGCCTTTATTATATTTTTGAAACAGGTATGGAATTTTCATGTCAGTATTTTGCTTATTTTTTTGAGTTCCACCGGATCAAAGGAATCGTAGTTTGTTGCCATTGTGCAAATACTATTACCCTTCCAAGGCACCAGAAGTATCTCATTACCGTTAATTTTCATAGTTAAAACAAACCATTGACACCGCATTCGCATTGCTACACGTATAAATCTAATACAAAAACAATTCGCTGAATGTTTTTGTTATTGTTGCCTGTTTGCAGAATTTTAAAAGTTAGTACACTTGTGCCCATTGTACCAAAATT
Source organism: Phasia obesa (assembly GCA_949628195.1). Lineage (NCBI taxonomy): Eukaryota > Metazoa > Arthropoda > Insecta > Diptera > Tachinidae > Phasia > Phasia obesa. Next base: position 127,233,332 of record OX451218.1, read on the forward strand.
GGCACATCAAAATGTTAATTGCTATAAAACCATAAAAAATTTAATTTATCACATTGGAAACATTTATAAATGTTTTTTTGTATATTGAATTTATTTAACAAATATGTAATTAAGGTAATATTCATTTTGGATAAAAAATATTTTCAGAAAACCATATCCACCTCCGCAGGTATGATTGTGGTAAAATTTAAAAAAATTTCTCGCTAAATTACGTAAGGCAATAAAAACTTTAGATGTTATATGTATATAATGTTTGAACCTTCAGCTAATACATAGGGCAAAAAAAAAAAAAAAATCACGAAAAATGTCAAAAGCTTTGTCGTATGCCCGAAATAATGAAGTGTACCAAAATTGGTACAGCGGGCGTAAATGGGTTAAAATAAAATGAAAAATTTCAGCAAAGGAACAAGCCGAGACTAGACATTAAACGGCGTCAGCTGAGCAATTTTATGTGGACGGCAGAGGTGCCGGATCTCATGTTTGTTTAGCCGTTCAAGTTTTCGGTTAATAAAAAATATAAAAAACAAAAAATAAAAATACGTACATTCAACAATTTCTAGGCATGGCAGAAACAAAGTACACACATACATATGTAGGCGATAAGACTGATGGCAATATAAGGCAGGAGCAGGACAAAAAATATCATCGGCGGCGGCGAACTATCGGCTGAGCCTCAGCTTGGTTCTTTGCTTAAAAAAAAACAACCCTGAAAAAATGAAAAATGTTATCGTTTAGAATAGACATGGTTTGGTATTATAGGATGTCAAATTTCTTTCCGTATTATTTCACATTTTGATAACATACTACTTTCACACTATCACACTTTGTTATTTGGATTTAAGTATTTGACAAGTCTTAATACTCAGTATAATAGTGTGAAAATGGCTTAAGCATTAGCGTGTGAACTCTTCGATTTGAATAAAGCATTTTTTAAAGCCCAATTTTGTAAATAAATCTAAATTAATCTAAATCAATCTATTAAGTCAACGACCAAGGGTAATTAAAGAATAAAGAACATTTGAATTCGTTTAGAAGTGTCGGAAATTAACTTGCACAAATATAGTGACACTTTACTTTTAAAAACATATATGTAGCTCTTCTCTCTTCCCTGGGTGAGCATTTTTAAAATATGTACCTTTTAAATATGAACCTATCTGTAATGCGAGTCCGACTCGCACACTCGCGGTCATAGCTTCTGTTTTATATTTCATGAGTCTATCTATTACGGTTCCAGAGATAGAAGGCTTTTGCAGGCGGATAGACATGGCAGCGAAAACGATGGGGTTACGTTTTTACCCTCTAGGTACGGAATTATAAAAATGAGAACTTAAAATTACAGAACATTGTCAAATTATATTTTAAGATTTTTAAGGGTCAAATATAAATAAATCAATCAAATTCGAGTTAGACTCACACACGTAGGGTTCCTTACTATGTTTAGTACAACTTTAAAAATTCAAATTGTTAATTTTTGCACCCTTTAATTTTAAAATTAACTTAATATTCGCGAAATTTGCATCATTATTGGAACACCCTTTAAATTTTAGTAATTGTTATTATAGCGGCCTGATGGAACACCCTTTAGGTCTAAGTAATTGTTACAGCGACCAAAGTTCAACATCTTCTGTAAACATTTCAAGAGGCTCTCTATTACGGTTCAAAAAATAAGGCCATTTACATACAAATCATGTCTCTGTCGGAACACCCTTTAATATTGTTATTTGTTATAGCGGGCATATGGTAATTCTCTTTCTATGAATATATCAAGAGTCTACCTATTACGATTAACAAAATAAGACACTATACGTGAAAAACATGTCACCGTCAGAACACCCTTTAACTTTTATACGGCCGTGGCAATACATCTTCTGTACAAATTTCAACAGTCTACCTATTACGTTCAAAAAATAAGGCGTTATACATGCAAGTCACGTCACTGTCGAAAAACCCTTTAATTTTTACTGTTTTTTATAGGGGTCAAAGTAATACACTACGATAGGGATGGACAAAGAAGCCTCGTTAGAGGTGGAGAGGTTAATCCCTTTAAGAACTGCGGTTGTCACTGGCCAAGGGAGGATATCAAAAGAGAATGACAAAGAAACCTCGCAAGGGGTGGACTGGTCAGTCTATGAAGATACTCCTGCGGCTGTGGAGGTAAATGTGGATGAATTGGACGCACCTGGCCCTGTGGACTGGTCAGTCTATGAAGATACTCCTGCGGCTGTGGAGGTAAATGTGGATGAATTGGACGCACCTGGCCCTGTGGGCTTAGGCAAATACTTTTCGGAAGCAGAAACCTCAAAACGTTCCTTCAACGTCGAGTCGGAGTCTCTACAGCTCGTGCCTAAAAGTGAGAGGCAGAGGCAGAAGAGAAGACGGGGAAAGGAAAGAGGCTGAGACGGCAGCGCACATTGTGTGTGAATGTCCAGCACTGGCTAGCATAAGACTCAGGACCACTGGTGGATGCCATGGGGCACCTGAGCCTTGAACAAATGCTAGCAATTACTAGAGACTGAGTGATGAGAAAGAAGGCCGACTCAATAAGTTTTAGAATTTTTTGCTATAGCGGCAACATCTTCTGTGAAAATTTCAAGAGTCTACCTATTACGGTTGCAGAGATAAAAGGCGCTGACAGACGGACGGACAGACATTGTAGCGAAAACAATAGGGTTACGTTTTTACCCTTTGGTTACGGAACCCGAAAAAGATTTTATTATTAACTCAAAAGCTATTTCCCATGAACATATCACGCTATATACGATCTATAGATATAAAAATACAAATCGATCGTAATATAGTATTTTTTTTCTTAAAAGACTGTACGATAAAAGATATTAAGGAGCTAACTATAAAATTTATAAAAATTCAATATTTTTTTTAGATTCGCTTTTTCGATTTTCGTAAGTAACCTATAAATTGCGGTAAGTTTTGCGTAAACCATTTTTGTATTTGAGGTTCCAAAATATCGATTTCCATAATAAAAACAATTTTTTGCGTAAGATTTTTTTTTTGCATATATATCTTCATATATATTTTTCTACGCCCTTTCTATATAATTATCATGCTTCAGAAATTTCTAGGCATGATCATTCTGCTTTACCGTATATAACCAGCATATAATTTAGCAAATTGGTATTTGAAGCAACGATTTGCAAAGAAATATTATTCTCCCCAATGCCTCCCTGAAGTATGTATGCCTGAGTATTGCTACCATCTTGAGCTTTAACAAACAATTGAATTTGAGTGATAATCGTTGAACTTTCATCTGCTGCACCATCTTCATTCATTTCACCATCGGTTAAATCGGGATAATGGAAATCAAGAGAAATTTCTTGTTGTGCCTCATCAAATGTTTGGGTGTATTGATAAGTGTAAATAATTTTAGCGCCTTAAAGTATACATTAGGAAATTAATATAAAATGTTGTTACTTTTAAGTTCTTAACAATTCTCACCATCCACTACTCGTCCCAGAGTGAATTGTTCATACAAACTGCTAGCGGTAACAGGTGTTCGAGCGAGTAGGTTTTGTGAATTATTAGTTGGTGCTTTGTGTAAAGCAGAAGCCATAACGGTTTGTAGGACTAAACTCCATAATATCAATTTAATACTTGAGTCTGCGAAGCCAGCCATTTTAAACTTTAGAACGAACTATTGCAGCAATTGTGCAATTGCTTTCTAAAATTGCATCGTATTTATATGGCAAGAAGTTTCAATATTTTTAACAAGTTTTTATTTAAAAAAAAAAAAAACAGCAATAAAAAATAGTGTTATTTGTTGCAGCAAATTACTTCTAGTTACATTTTTGATTAATAGATAAGAGGTGTGTGTCTTTGTTCTACAACCTTTAAGTGATAAGAAATCAATTTTTACACACTTTGCATGTTCTTCGAGCAGAGGACTGTGTGGGTGTTGATAAAAGTTAGCATTAGAAACGATTTTTACATATATGTATTTCTTATTTACTTTAAGTACCTTTTATATTTTTTGCAAAAATGAATTAAAGTCTATAGGAAATCAACACTCCAACTGACTGTAAATGTTTTTCAGTTTGCACATTTCTATACATATAATAAAACGGTAACTCATTTCCTGTCCGTCTGTCTTTTTCTTTGTGTTCGCATCACGTTTAAACTACTGGATGGATTTTAACAAAATTTTGTGAGGAGGTATCTTAGTATCCTATTTTCAAGAAAAGGTAGAGAAAAAGCAGTGAAATTACGCCGATTTCTTTTTACCGATTTAAAGATACTGTATACCTTAAGGCATCTTTTATTTTTGAAAGCAGTATATTTTAAGCAGTGTTGCGCAACAATTTCAGGAAAATTTGAGTGAAAGTGTCTTTTTTCCTCCTTCAAAGAGATTATATAGCTTATTTAATTTGAAGGAGGACAAACGACGGCTTTACTCAAATTTTTCCTGAAGAAGAGTGCACCGAAGGCGCTCGAAATATTGAATTACATATATATATGTTAATAAAACATAAATATCTATTTAAATGGAGTTATGACCTTGAGCCTGAAACAAAATTCAAAATAATTTGATAAAAATTTTAGAATTTTATCCGGGAATGGGTAACTTTATATAAAGTAATTACGTAAGAGTCTTAAAATTTGGTGTGGATTACTTTCAAAGCAAAATCGAACAAAATATTGTCAGGACGCATACAACGTGTGCGTAGCTAGCATTTTATATAAAGCCAAACGTGACCAGACATTTTGCTTTTGACGAAATTACCATTACAGGTTTTTAATGTTGATTCCGCTTTCTTATACTAAAAACCCCTTTTAAGAGTTTTTAAAAGTCTAACCTTATTCGATAGCCTTTTTCGTTTTGCAGTTGAAATAAATTTGTTTTTAAAGAAATATTGTTATTAACTAAATACCAGGGTTCAGAATTTTTCATTTATGAGGCTTGAAATTTAAACATTTATGAAATTTCTCATAAATAAGTTTTATAATAAAGATTTATATTTTTTTCACGGTCATAAATAAACAACAAAAAGGCTCTGTCTACGTTCACACATGAATGAGTCTGTTTTTTTTATTAACCGACTTCAAAAAAGAAGGAGGTTATCTATTCGTCTGAATGTTGCTTTTTTTATGTATGTAACCGCAGAACTCAGCCATTTCTGAACCGATTTTAAAATTTTTTTCTTTATTTGAAAGGTTATGCTTTCAGGTTGGTCCCATTTTAATAACAGTTCATTATATTAAAACTTAAAGGGTGTCCACATACAACATACATGTTTTTTACGTGTATTAAGAACCGTAAATGGCAGCAAATTAAAATTTTAAAAAATTGCGTGCCGCTATAGCTCCCAACAGCAGAAATTAATAAAAAAATCAATTTAAAATTTGAAGGGTGTCCCCATAGGTGACATAATTTGACCTATTTGTCTCTATCTTTTGATCCGTTATAGACAAAACCTTAAAAATTTGACAGAATGTCGATTACTATGACCGTTATAATAAAATGTATAAATATTCAAAATTTTAAATTAAAGGGTGCTCCAATAGTTCATTTAATTTGATGTATATGGCCAAACTTTTAAATAGTTGTTCACAGACCGCTGAAATTTACAAAGAACCTGTAGTGCGAAGTCAGCTATAACAAAAAGTATAAAATTTTGAATTTGGAACTAAAAGGGTGTCCCAATAGCTAATGTAATTCTATGTATGTGGCCAAACTTTTGAACTGTTAGAGACAGACAGCTGAAATTTACAAGGAACCTGTATTGCAAAGTCCACTACAGCAAGTATACAATTTGAAGTTAGAAATTAAAGGGTGTCCCCATAAATTACGTAATTTGATCTATATGACCCTATCTTTTGAACCGTTAAACACAAACACTTGAAAATTAGGCAGAATATCCACTACTTTCTCTGGTATGATAACAAGTATAAATATTTGGAATTATAATGTAAAGGGTGTCCCAATAGTTCATGTAATTTGATATATATGGTTAAACTTTTTAACCGTTATAGACAGATAGTTGAAATTTACAAAGAATCTTTGTGGCCAAGTCCTCTATAACAACATAATTTAACATTGTAAATTAAAGGGTGTCCGAATAGGTGATGTTATTAGATCTGTGTGCCCCTATCTTTGAAACCGTTATAGACAGAGGCTTGAATGGTGTCCCCATACAAGACGGATACTGGTGAAAATAGCTTAACTTTTGAACAGTAATAGGGAGAGGCTTGACATTCAATAGTCTTAATTTTTTTCCCTCTAATTTTGGCGCATCTTTTATTTGGTTTAAATCTAATTCTTACAGATTACTTCTTACATTTTTAGTTTAGAATTGGTGCCCTTCTATCTGTTTTGAAGTAGGTTTTTTTTTGCAAAAATTATTTTTGGAATATGGTCAAGAACGGTCTAAAACGAAGAATAGCCGTATTATGCATATGTGATAAGTTATGAATTGGCTTATTCTCCTTAATACTCTTTTACATAAACGTTTGTAATTTTTTTTCACTTATGAACGTTTTCATTTATTAGTGCTCATTTACGAAATTTTTCATAAATGAGATTTCTAAAACACTTTGTTACTGCATACGCCGGCAGCTGCACATTACAAAATATGTTCATATACACACATACATTTATGGGAATGCTTATTGGCAACATTTTGCTATGATTTTTCATTTATGAAAAATTAACAAAATTGTAAATTCTCATATATGAGCATTTGCGTGAAAAACAAAATATTTTTTTTTCATAAAATTTTTTCGGAATTTTAATTTTAATTTTTTAATATTATGCTATTAACCCATAAAATTTGATAAAAAAATGCAATTTATTTATTGGGGGGAAAAGCTAGTTCCTATACGTATTTAACTGGTGGCTTAGGCCAGATCGTCAGAAAACCTTTTTCCTAATTTTAGAGAAGCCAAAAGTACTCTATAAGTAAAAAAATTCTAAAAACACAATGAGAACATACATATGTACATATGAGAACGTACATATGTTAATAGAATAATATTACAGAATATAAAAAATATTTTTTCATTTATTCAGTTTTGAGTAGAAAGGAAAAATTAAATTATCTCAATCATAAATGAATAAAAATATAAAATATTTTCTAGTCTCTCACACATGCTGGAAAAGAAGCAGAGAAAAACTAAAATGTACATACTGACATATGATCGAGCAGGGAGTGAGCATTTCTACTCTACGCTAAATACTGCTGTCAAGTTTGCAGTATCTTTAAATTGATAAACTTGCGTACTTTCACTACTTTTTCTCTATTTTCTCTTAAGGCCATGATTCACTATCATACTCAGTAGCATGATCTGTCAAAAACAGCATGTGTGCCAAAAAATTATGATAGTGTAGATTAGTCACAGACTTTTTGACAGGTCTGTACGATTTCATAGTCTTTTGAAAAAAATTTATGAAATACTATTTTTCCATGCGATCAGAGTTGCAAAATCTTGTTTTGTATGATAGTGTGGCATCTACAACGCCAATTCGAAATGATTTCTTTAGTAGAGCAGAATTCTGTCAGATTTTTTAGTGATTGAATTGTGTAGGTTAGTGAATCGTGGCCTTTAGAAATGAGATACTTTTGATGAAAAAAGTATCTTATATTTGAACCGATATACTAAGGAGGAGGTACTTCACACAATATTCAATTTCAGTTTATCCAGTCTTTTTTATGTGATGGGAACACAGGCAGACATACAGACGGACAAATAGACAGACAAACAGACTGACACAAATTCTAAAATTTGCTATTTTGTATTCTATTTCGATTACTGTCTGCACCAGCAACAAAATTTTTAAAAATATTTCATGTGCAGAAATGGTCCTGTTACAATTTTATTATATGTATAGAAAAAAAGCATCATTATAGAAATAGTTTATATATGTATGTATATTTTTTTAAATTTGATATTTCAGCATACGAGTACAAATTAAATATCATATACCAATCCATTTTTTACAAGTTTTAACATTTATCTTGTATGAATTTAAAATCAATTTTGTTGTATGAGGCATGATTCATCAATTTTATTATTATTTCGAAAAAATACTGATTATCAGATAATAAAAACAATCGTTTCAATTTTAAGTTGATACACGCACGCAATGTGGGTTTTAGTAAAAATATTATAAAAAATAACTTGTCTGTTTTAAAATATGGAATAAATATTAGTGAAATGTTACAAATAAAGGGAATTTATTAATGTTTAAAAATGTTATAGTTTTTATGTATTGTCTTTTTTCATTACGAATGATTTTACAATTAAGATCCCATTAACCCTTGTATATTAAGGTTTGTTATTTCGTTTGTAATTTCTACCACGCCCAGTGAAAGGGACCTAAGGGTCGGGAAAACAATTTTTAAAATTGGGGTAAAATTCACAAAAAAAAAAAAAAATCGAATGGAAGTCGAATGGATAATTCACGTCGAAAATTTTTCGAAAAAATTCAAAAAAATTTTCCAGAATTTTTTTGAAAACTTTCACTGAAGTCTTTCAGTGAATCTATTAAAATATTGTTGGTTTTAAGGTTTTCTTTTTTGTGAATTAACGATTTTTAATTAAATTTTAATTTTAGATCAAAATAAACATTTTTTGCTAAAACTAAAATTTTTGGGTGAAAATATGATTTTTTGGTGAAACTTGGATTTTGGCGAAACGCGAATTTAAAGCTATCTAATTATCAGTAGTTGTTTAGATTTTTTGTGTGAATTTCGAGTTTTAATTAAAATTTTTATTTTTAGTCGGTATAAAAATTTGTTGGTAAAATTTATATTTTTTTTTTGGTAATTTGGGGTTGGAAATGTCATTTTTTTGGTGAAACTTGGAACTTTAAGAGAACTTTTAATTATTAAGAGTTTTTAGTTTTGTTTTGTGAATTTTCGGTTTTTAGTCAAATTTTAATTTTAGATCGAAATAATTTTTTTTTGTTAGAATTAAAATTTTTGGGCGAAAATATGATATTTTGGCGAAACTTGGAACTTTAAGCGAACTTTTTAATTATCAGTAGTTGTTTGGATTTTTTGTGTCAACTTTCGGTTTTAAATCAAGTTTTAAATTTTGATCGGAATAAAAATTTTTGGGGAAAAATTCAAATTTTAGGTGAAATTTTGATGAAAAATTTCATCTAAAATTTCACCTTAGAGAAAGTTCGATTGTTTGGTGAAATTCTGATTTTATGGTAATTTTAGGTTTTCAAAAATGATAACAAAGTACAGAAAAACCACTAAAATATGTGAAAAACATAAAGAAAATACGAGGCGCATGCCTTTTTTTATCATAGCGCTATCATTTATGGACCCAAGGGGCTGAATTGCAATAACAAAATTTTCGGAACTATGCCTGACATATTGATGTGTTTAAATTTTTTTTTACCTTTCCTGGTACCTTGGCGAAATCCATTTCAAGGCGAACACGGACAGACGGTCATCGCTTAATAAACTTCTCCCTAACTAACGTTTTTTCTATTTTACAGGAGAGGGAAAAAACTTAATAAAAATTATAGTTTTGTAGTCGCGAATTATTTTTTAACGCAATTTTTTATTAAATTCTCCTAGCGTTTTAATGCTGTAAATTTTTTTGTTATTTATACGTATGTATTAGACGACCATCATCTATCCAAATATGCCTTTAGGGCCTTTCTATATTAAGGTAACGATATACCCTTTCCACCTGTGGTGAAGGGTATAAAAATAGAGGGAGGAGTTTTCTAGAATTTTGCCAATCGTCTTTTGAAATAAGACATTCTTAAAATTGTTTAAGAACATGTAAACTTACCCTCGTATAAAAACAATTGATGAACTGCTTCAAGAACTTGACCCACAAAATAAAAATTGTTTATTGTATTCGTTGTTCTTATTCAAAGTGAAATATTTTAATGATTAAAATGAAACGTAAATTACACTTGTGCAAAAAGAAAAATATATTAAGAATAAATAACAGAAACTGATAACAAGAGAAGGTTAATTAATATGTTTTTTTTTGTATCTACTGTATTGTTGTACTGTTTGGAAATTGTGAAAATCTGAAGAAAGTTTAATAAACAAATATTTGGTTTTGGAAAATTAACACAAATATCGTATCTGTCTATTAATTACGCTGTGGTAAATTTTTTATAATTGTTCTAATGCTAGAAAATAATGCTTAAAATGGTTAAAAATAACCAATTTATCAGAAATTTTTAACCTTGAAATTTTGATATTGTTATATCAACTGTTTTTATTACTTATACTTGAACTATTTTTTAAATCAGTTCTAACCTTAAAAAAAACCGATACTGGACAGAGCCGTTTAAAAACCAGACCAAGATATTGACAAGTTGACAAATTTTTACTTAAAATGCGTATAACTCGAAAAAGACTGGGAGTATTACTTGATTTTCATCAAATGTAAAATAAAAAGCAACCGAATTAAAGCTTTAAATGTAGAAGAGCTGCCAATTTTGAAAGACACAGCTCTGCTCCTAAAAGATCTGGGGTGTTTTATCCCAAAACGTAAGATAAGACTAATATTATTAACTATTGCTAGTTTGAATAGTATAGATTTATTTCCAAAATATTTTGATTGTGTTCACAGTGCAGCGTGTAATTTTGAAGCGGGGAATGAAGCATCGCAACGATTTAAGAGGTTGACCTCTGGGGTTAATAAGAAGATCAAACCTTTATAGCATCATTTGAGCGAAAAGACAACTCTGGAAAATTTCCTTCGATTAGGTCTTTACCAAAGATAACTTAATCGAATAGCTGAAAGGGAAAAACTTTCAACTAAAGATTAGAAAATACATATAATAACCTAAGGTTTTCTGCGGCCCGAACACAGTTTTGCTCTGTGTAGTGGTATGATAAGAATTTAGATTGAAAATAATTGGAGTTTAAAAATTGAAGTACATTAAGCTGAATAATCAAACCCCTTTAGATATCATCTGATTGGAATGAAAATACGACACAAGTTGTACAGCAAATGACGTTATAATCCTTATCAGGGGATAATTTCTTTTCACATAGGTGATCTCATGGAATCGGCACTAGGCCAACAAGTCGCAACTGGTTTTCTTAACTAGAAGATATAAAATTCCGGAGTTCGGGCTACCTTGGTCAAATGCCTTGGCCTAATCCTAAACTCAAAGCTCTCGTGAAAACGTATTGCTGAAAACAGGATGAGAAAACAATGTTTTGTTTGACCCCCTTTGATGTCTGCATCAAATACGAATCTGGCAGGACAGGCGAATTAAGGCATAGTCGTTTTGGATATAGTACAGTTCTATGTCAGGTAGGTGGAGATATCTTGAGGGAGCAGACTAATTATTTTACCCTGTTATAGACAAATTTTTTGTTGTTAAAATACTCAGCAGGGATGAGTGGAAGGAGAATGCTGTAATTCAAGACAATGCAGTTTCGATCTTAAAGAATGGCTCCAAGGCAGACAAGAGATCTTAATCGGGGCTTTCTCTGAGGATCTTGATCCTTCGGTCTCGTTTTACGTTTTTTGCCAAACAGTTTGTATGTGGAATCGAATCCCCGTAAAGATCTTTCCCGTCGCTTTTAATATGGAAAAATTTCATCGTCTTTTCTAAACTAAAATTGCATAGTCCCGCACAATGCTTTACATGGGTCATTTCGTAAGTGCTGGTCCAGCTTAACAAAGAACAATACAAACTAGAACACAAACTTTTTTGGTTTTGAAAAATAACACTGCCCTAGTTTTTCGCAGTAACTGATAACAGCCAAAATAAAGGGAAACGTGTACCCTTTTTGCCTCGCAAAGAGATAGTAGTGATTTATTCATAGACATTCTAGTGTATTTAACATGAAAATATAAGAAATAAACTAAATATTCTTAGAAACTATGACACCATTTTTAATTTGGGTCAAAAAAAAAAAATAAAAAATAAAAAAATTGTTGATGTTAACATACTTTTTAGAGAAACAGATAATAAGTGTAAATTTTTGAAGGTTATCACCAGAGTTACTGTAATACTGTTTTAAGAATAAACATAACAACTCGTCCTCACTAGCCATCGATTTGACCAAGCCATACACATAACGCACAGAGGGGAAAAAATTCGATTTTCGAAAGCGCTGCTTTCAATTATCTTGTTTATGATTCTTTTATTATATAAGCTAGAGGATCTAGGAACAGCTTTATTTTTTTGCAGTTTCAATGGTTCTCCTATAAATTTAGGCCTACTGTCAGACTAATGGAAGTTTGACCAAATTACACACTTCTCTAAATGAGTGATATATAATTGTAAAAAGGGGACAAAAAAAGTTATCAAATTTTTTCCCTGCTTTACGATGGTCAACTAAGCCACACACCCAGTCAAACTGGGCAAAAAAAAAAAAATTAGAGTTCTTTACAATGTTATTAGTTACGAATTATAAATAACCATTTAAAACAGCTATAAATACAAAAAAGCTCCAGCTTTTTCCGAGATGTGGAAGGTCACTTTTCAAATTAGACGTATTGAAGTAAAGAATAGAACAAAAATCATCTGCCTTTATCTGCCTATCCAATTAAAACACCGCAACGAAAGGAAAGTATCAGAGTACGCCTTTGATAACAGATGTAGATGAGGTAGTCTGTTATAAACAAAATAATTCTTGCAAAAAAAAACCGACTTCAAAACAGATAGAAGGGCACCAATTCTAAATTAAAATTGTAAGAAGTAATCTATAAGATTTAGATTTTAACCAAATAAAATATGCGCCAAAATTAGAAGGAAAATAAGTAAAGACTATGTGAATGTCAAGCCTCTCCCTATTACTGTTCAAAAGTTAAGCTATTTTCACCAGCATCCTCCGTCTTTTATGGGGACACCATTCAAGCCTCTGTGTATAACGGTTTCAAAGATAGGGGCACATAGATCAAATAACATCTAATATTTGGACACCTTTTAACTTACAATTTTAAATTAAAGACCTGTTGTTATAAAGGACTTGGTCACAAAGATTCTTTGTAAATTTCAATTGTCTGTCTATTACGGTTCAAAAGTTTGGCCATATATATCAAATTACATGAACTATTGGGACACCCTTTACATTATAATTCCAAATATTTATACTTGTTATTATACCAGAGAAAATAGTGGACATTCTGCCTAATTTTCAAGTGTTTGTGTTTTACGGTTCAAGAGATAGGGCCATATAGATCAAATTACATAATTTATGGGGACACCCCTTAATTTATAACTTCAAATTGTATATTTGCTATAGTAGACTTTGGAATACAGGTTCCTTGAAAATTTCAGCCGTCTGTCTATAACAGTTAAAAAGTTTAGCCACATACATAGAATTGCATTAACTATTGGGACACCCTTTTAGTTCCAAATTCAAATTTTATACTTTTTGTTATAGCTGACTTAGCAATACAGGTTCTTTGTAAATTTCAGCGGTCTGTGTACAACTATTCAAAAGTATGGCCATATACATCAAATTAAATGAACTATTGGAGCACCCTTTAATTTAAAATTTTGAATATTTATACATTTTATTATAACGGTCATAGTAATCGACATTCTGTCAAATTTTCAAGGTTTTGTCTATAACGGTTCAAAAGATAGGCATATATAGGGCAAATCACGGCACCTATGGGGACACCTTTTAAATTTATTTTTTTAATAATTTCTGCCGGTGGAAGCTATAGCGACACGCAATTTTTTAAAATTTTAATTTGGTGCCCTTTACGGTTCTTAATACTCGTAAAAAACATGTATGTTGTATGGGGACACCCTTTAATTTTTAATATAATGAACTGTTTTTAAAACGGAGACAACCTGAAAGCATAACCTTTCAAATAAAGAAAAAAATTTTAAAATCGGTTCAGAAATGGAAATTGAAAATCGTCTAGTTTTTAACTCAAAAAAGACCCACTTGCAAGGTTAAGGTTGTTGGTTTCTGTGCCGATAACCTGAATGGCTAGTTAGTGGGTGGTTAAAGAGGACAAGTCGTTAACAGCTCCCCAAATCCACGGTGGAACATCATACGCCAGGGATGCGTAGTCAAGAGGGTGCTTGGCCTTTCAGTGTCAGTGTAGACTTACCCACGCATAAGGAGTTCTGTGTGAGTGGATATTGTTTTCTCCAATAATGGCCTAGGGAAGAATTCACAGGGATGGACAGGAACGCCTCGCAAGGGGTGAACAGTTTAATCTCTAAAGGTTCTCCTATGGTGTTGAACCGGAATATTTCGATAGGGATGGACAAAGAAGCCTCGTTAGAGGTGGAGAGGTTAATCCCTTTAAGAACTGCGGTTGTCACTGACCAAGGGAGGATATCAAAAGAGAATGACAAATAAACCTCGCAAGGGGTGGACTGGTCAGTCTATGAAGGAACTCCTGCGGCTATGGAGGTAAATGTGGAAGAATTGGACGCACCTGGCCCTATGGTCAGGACCACTGGTAGAAGCCTGTTAAATGTGGATGCCATAGATGCCTAAGCCTTGAACAAATGCTATGTGATGAGAATAAAGGCCGTCAGTTAACAGTCGACAGTCTGAAATCACTTAAGTCAAGACTAAAGGCTGGTTGTAGCACGTGACTCACTGATTGTAGGTTGCCGTAAATTACATTTCGGTTGCCTGTAATCATAGAGGACGGAACGGGGTCCAAAAAGGGACCCATTATGGAATTTATTTAATAATAACAATAAGAACTCAGAAAAGATATAACCTTGAAATATGGTCACAATATTTTCCTCGCTAAAAATTCCCAAAAATTTGCTGGAAACTGTACTCAATATTTTGAAAAAAGCGGACCAGGGTAGCGAAAAATAAAATTTTAATTTTAAATTGCTTATAACTTCATCATTTTGATACATAATTGACAGATTAATATATCACTTTGTAGACATTACCTAGACGTTTATGACCTTTTACAGGTGCGAGGTATCCAAATTTGAGAATACATAGAGCCACCCCTTGTGGAGTGGATGGTTTACACTGTCAAAACTTAAGCTGAGTTAATTCCAAAATATTTGGATTCTGCCCCACTGTGTAACGCCTGCAGAGCAACGGTATTAATTTGTTTGTGTTGTTATAGGTGGCGAATGCATGGCTATGTTCATGTTCTGACTATAATTTTCTATTTTCCATCAATGTTGTTTGAATGCTTAAAGGAAGGCAGCGAGTGTTATTACTGTTGAGCAACAGATGGCGCTGTTTTTAAAATAAAAGTAAAATGTCGTTGTCATGTTATAAAAGAGCTTTTATAACAATCATTTTAAGACGTGGAAAAAACATTAACATGATCAGTTTACTTGATGTTAGTGTTAGTGTTAATGTTTTTCTTTTTATATCTAATATTGATGGGTGTAATGTGTTATTAATGTGTTGCCGAAAGTGACGCTTTGGTAACGCACCATTTAGCTATCTGTCTTATCAACTCCTAGCTCTATGAATAAATTCAACTAATATAGCTATTAACTTATTAACTTATTGTTACTTTTATTTATAAAAATTGTTAATATCACAATTGGATTTGTTAATTTTTAGTTTTAAATAATAAATTTGTTTGTCAAATTTATTAAAAAAAAAAATTGTTATTAAAAAAATATGAAAACTAATTAAGCATTTAATTGGTAATAAATAAGTTTTGTTTCGAAAATATATTCAGATTTAATAAATTATTTTGCTGAAATTAAAATATAAAATCAACTTAAAAATGCAAATTTAATGATTTGATTTTTATTTCAAAACACAAATAATGTGTTTGTATTTACAAAAATCGTTGTATTAACTTATTAATTGTATTTACTAAAAAATTATTTGCAAATTATAGTTTTCTGTAAAAGCCAGGTTTAAAATAATATAAATATTTGTTTAATTTTTTAATACAAGTATTTATATAAAAGTTATGTTTTTCAAACTAACTTGATTTTTTTTATCTCAAAGGTATACAAAATATACACCTCGTATATTTTGTATACCTTTATACATTTCCATATCTTTTTAAATTTTCAGTGTTGAACGTATATTACAAATTTTCCATTTAGATGTTATTTCCGAGATTTAGCAATTGAAAACCAGCGAAGTTGGTACATAAGTGGCCGATATCTTTTTTTCATACCTTTAGTGTTTTTTCGAGTTATTTATATAAAAAATGAAAACTTTGCCAAACAGTCAAAAGCTTATAAAAAAAAAAACATAAAACATAAAACATAAAACCTTACAAAATAAAACTGGAGTGGCCTACACTCAACTTTACCATACCCAATGGAAACAGATATTTTTATGGATATATTACATAAATAATATAAGTTCAAAGTATATTCGAATCGAATAATTAATTATTTTTTGTTTGGGGTGTTAGGTAAACTACCCCTTGCCCCTTCCCGATTTTGGCCAAAATTTGCACAGCTCTTCATCTCCATAAACCAAAAGCACATACTGAATTTCATTTTGATATGTCATACGGTATGACCTGTAGAGAGTTTACAAATTTTGGGAGTAAGTAAACTACTACTCGGGAATGAACCCGAGAATTGCGAACTGGCTATTCGAAGCGGTAATCAAACCGACCTTATTCTATGGAATCATCGTCTGGTGGAAAGCACTAGATACTAGGGCAAATATCTCTATTGTAGAGAAAGTATTGCGTAATATGGCGATCCTAATAACAGGAGCTATTAGGTCAACGCCGACGAAGGCACTTTTCTAAACTGGTTACCAGTAGACCAGCTAGCCAGGAAGCTTGCACTATGAACGGCCGTTAGACTGAATGTCACAGGTACATGGCACCATAGACTGTGGGGCCATGCCAGTATTCTGGGAATCACGAATATTATCCCTGGACTTATAGTCTACTGCATCCCAAAACCCTTCTTCATGCGAAACTTGGATTTCGACACATATAGAGGAATTTGGAATCAAGATGTGTTTCAAACTCCCAAATGAATGTAATGTTCTACAAGCAGAAATATCTGCTATCAAAAAAGCGGCAAACTGGCTATGGTATCACAGAATATCGAATAGGGATATCTGGTTTTGTACCGACAGTAAAGCTGCCATTATGTCCCTAAAAGGTGTGTTCAGCACATCAAATCTCGTCCTAGAATGCCGGACATCCTTAAATGGGATGGCGGAAAATTCAACGGTTACCCTTAAATGAGTGCGGGGACATGGGACTATCTTAGGCAACAATGTTGCTGACGAACTAGCAAAGAAGGGAACTCTGCTTCATGATGGCGCCATTGACGTCTATTGTGGCATTCCCCTCTCTGCATGCGGGCAACGAATAAACCGTGCTCTTTATGACCTAGCCCAGGCCAGATGGTCCAATGAGTCAACTTGTTTGACGGCAAGGACGATCTGGTCCTTACTAGATCAGAAGACGGATTCATTACTTCGGATGCCGAAAACACAACTGCGTGACTTTATATCTACGGTCACTGGGCATTGTCTATTCGGAGCCCATGCAAGAAGAATGGGCCTCCCTTACAACGACTTTTGCAGAAGATGCTAAGATGAGGAAGAGGAGGAAACGGTCGTTCACCTCCTCTGCCTATGCCCTGCACTGGAATACCAACGACTTCAAAATCTTGGACAACGGTATTTCGTGTATCTTGTGTTTCACTACTGGAACCAAGAAGAATTAATTCTTTTCTGCGGTTGGTTCTCCAACCAAATGTTGCCAAGATCACGAGCTTCAATTTCAGGCATCAAATGGTCGGTTATCATGGCACGATAACGGTCGCCATTGACGGTTACGATCGCACCGGCATCATTTTTAAAGAAATATTGACCGATGATTTCACCGGTCCCACAAACCACATCAAACCGTTGTTTTTTCTGGATGAAGTGGCAGCTCTTGAATCTCTTCAGGTTGCTCTTCGTCCCAAATGCGGCTATTTTGTATGTTTACATACACATTGAGCTAGAAATGGGGCTCATCGCTAAACAAAATTTGCTTCGAAAACGTCGGATCTTCATGGAACCTTTCAAGAACCCATAGAGCCAAGTGATTCGGGCATTAGTCTTTCCATTATGAAATGCCAAACAATACTAAACAAAAATAATATAACAGCATGACACGACTTACACGTGATCTGCCAAAAAAATGCTATTGAAAAAGTACCTCGAAATGGATCACCCTTTAGAAGCGAAGAGTGCTTAGGAAGAATGTAGCGATCTAGAAAATATATTACAATTCTGCTATTGTCTAAAATAATTATTTCCACTCTATTGAGTAGTTAGAAAAAATATACGAACTTAGGCCTACTTAAGAAAAATTTATTTGTAAAAATAAATTAAAATTTCCGATGTAATGGAAATTTTTCCTAAAATCGATATTTCACTTATAATCAAATTTCGCTAAAAAATCTAAATTTCACCGAAAAATCGAATTTTTCAAAATTCTTAAAAAAACCGAAAAATAAAAAAAATCAAAACTTGTACAAAAGTTGATTAGCGAAATTGATTTCCGGAATTTGATATTGTGAAAAGAGGTTTCTACCCCTGTTCCATAGTACGAATCCGAAAAATTTTATTCGAAAATCAAATATCCCGAAATTTTAACTGTTTTTGTATTCTTTAATTTAAATTTTTTTTTGGTTTTCTTTCGAATTTCGAAAGTTGAATATTCAACTTTTCTTTATTTCCGTAGGGGAATAAAGTTAACATTAGTGATGTTAAAGCATCGAGTATTTTATCCTTTTTTTTGAGTATTCATTACATTAAAGTAGGTAATCGATACTTTAGGGGGTATTTTTTAGAAACAAGTTGAATCGATTATTTGACAGCTACGACAATACAATTCTGTTGTTATTATTAAAACGGAAGTATTGAGTACCCAATTGAAAAGTATTGAGTGATATCGAGTAATTGAAAGCAGTGGAAATTGCCAGAACTAATTAACATGTGAGAGTACTTAATGCTATTATTAGAGACGAAATTAATATTAATTATTCAAATACAATGGTTATTTTGTATTTGAACAAACCTCGTATAATTTTTTTTTAATTAAACAATAATACGAGTTAACAACTTTAGAATTGTCTATCAGTGTCAGCCATAGTTTAAACACATAGCTAGTATGACGTACATATAATTATTGTGGTTGTGGGAACTTTAATATTTCTTGAATGAATGAATGATTCATTGGCTGGTTTTTTCATAAACAAATGTTTGGACCAGTATTTACAAATAAAATTCTAAAAAAACTTCACTGTACAAATGTAGAGATGCTCGATACAAAGTAACTATGTATTAAATGCTCGATGCAAAGTATGTATTAAAGTAAGTATGTATTTAATGTATGCACGAATATGTACAGTGACAAATAAAATTAAAGCACGAAGTTTTGTTGCTAAAGTAATGTTGAATTACACACTGTGTAATTTTTTAAGTCAATGCAAAATAACCATATACGGACACCACTACGTTATAAAAGACCAAAAAAAGACCCCTGTCTCCCAGTTTTGCCCAAAGTCCTCCAGGTTTTTTTTATGGGCCCTCAAAGATGTGGGGCCTCGATGTCATTTTTGCAAAAATATGATCATTTACTCAAGCTCATATTTTGCAAACCGTTTGAAATTTTGATATACTCTCTGGGGCAAAGTTGTAGCTCTTGTCATAAAGAACAAAAATAGTTAACATATAAAATCAAAAAAACTTCATCTTCAAGGTCAAAATCGCAAAAAACTTTAAAAAATTCAATTTTTTTTACCTTTTTTCCCCTGTTCAGGTCCATAGGTAGCAAACCGTTCAAAATTCAAGGAAATAATCAACTACAAAAATGAACCTAAGATCTCTTTTATCACGTAGTGGTGTCTGTATATGGTTATTTTTTTCCGTGTTGAACTGTGTTATGAATGAGAAAGCTGTATAAGTTTTAATTTATATAATTTAAACCAAATGTCGTTCGTTGGTAATCGCATCACTTACGAACGGATGTACCGATTTGGCCAATTTGTTTTTTAAATCTTCACTAAATCCAAGTTGAGTTCTTACGGAAATAAAAATTGACCACGCTTACTTTTACGCCCACTTTTTAAGAAGATTGAGAACTATAAAAAGTAGATCTTGGAATTTTTGCACCAGTAACCCCTCTATTACATACATACTTTTGCGAAAAACTGCCTGGATTGGAATAGAGGGCGTGGTACCTCCCATACAAAGTGAACAATTATTATCGCCTAGCTGGAGATCTGCAATAGGCAGAGTCTTAAAACTTGGAGCAAGTTACCCTCATGATTATGTAAATAATTAAACAAAACACAGAGTTGATTGGGATGGTGGGCGTGGTACCTTCCATAAAAAGTTAAAAACTATTGTCAAGTACCTAGGGAACTATAATGGGTAGAGTCTTGAAACTTTGCACAAGTAAACCTCATACTAATGTGCATAATCTAAGAAATTTTCGACTGAATTGGAAGAGTGGGCGTGGTACCTTCCATACAGAGGGAAAAATTATTATCGTGCGCCTAAAAAACTACAATAGATGGAGTAATGAAAATTTCACAAATAACCCTCAGACTACTGTGCATAGTCTAGCAAAATATAGACTGTATTGGGACAGTGGGCGTGATACCTCACATAAAATGTGGAATATTATTATCGTATACCTATAGAACTACAACAGGTAGAGTCTTGAGACTTTGCACAAATAAACCTCACACTAATATGAATAATTTAAAAATTTTAGAATGGATTGAGATAGTGGGCGTGGTAGCTCCCATAACTATAATATGTAGAGACTTGAAAATTTGCACAAGTAACACCCTGAAACTAATGTGCATAATCTAGAAAAATCTAGACTTAGGATAGTGGGCGTAGTACCTTCCATGCAAAGATAAATATTATTATCGTGTTAATACGCATGCGTTTTCAAGTTAAAGGTTGGCCATATTTTACCTCCAAATCTTTATTGTATTTTTTGTGTAGCGAAGCGCACCGAGGATTAGTACTTTTAAATGATTTATTATATTTTTAAACTTAACAAATATAAATTAATGACACAAATACTTACAATTTATTATTTATTAAATTTTATTAAATTGATACTAGTTTTCGAGATATTCCCTTATACGAATTTCAACAATATAGTTTAGCATAACTCGATATCATCTATGTATATGATTACTTGAATAAAAAAATTACCTTTAAGTCACACAAACATTGTTTTTAACTCTGTTTTCTAGTTTCAGAGATTTTTGGGTTTTTAAAGTTAATAAAAATGGATAACGAATATAGTTGAAAGTAATCCTAATGCGGATTTTAATTGCTTTTATTAAACCAAATAAGATAAAGCGTACTGTTGTTACCTTTCGGTGAAGACCGTCGTCACTGGCTGTTGTTTTTTCTTACGTTTGGCGAGCGCTTTCGATGTGAAGCCATCATAATTTAAAGCCGCGTTTAAAATAGTACTGTAGAGTTAGTATTACCGGCTTTAGAATAAATAGTAATGGCATAATCGAGAAATGCTATATAAATATATATCGTCCAATTTTCTTTGTACATTTAAAATATATGTAAAATTGGGGTACTCATGGGGATACCCTTTAATTTTTAATTTTAAAATATTATTCTTGTTGTAGCTAATATATTAATAAACATTATAATTCAATTTTTAGCGTCTGTCTACATGTGTTCAAAATATAAGGCCATTGATGTTAAATTCTGTCACCTAAAGGGACACCCTTTAATTTATAATTTTAAATTTTGTAGTAGCTGTTGTTGTGAATATAGCAATGCACATAACATATAATTTTTAAGTGGTTATCTATAACGGTGTGAAAGGTAAAGCCATATCTGTCAAATTACGTCAACTATGGGACACCCTTTACCATTTAAAATTAGATTTTTTATTA
The DNA here is from genome assembly GCA_949628195.1 of Phasia obesa. Lineage (NCBI taxonomy): Eukaryota > Metazoa > Arthropoda > Insecta > Diptera > Tachinidae > Phasia > Phasia obesa. The sequence goes on from OX451218.1 coordinate 127,255,119, forward strand.
CTTTTTCTAATTGGGTGCCATATAGAGATACTTTTTGTTTTGCGGTTTAAACATTGCGGTAAAATCACGTGTGTTAAATGGCGAAATACTTTATTTATGAAATTTATAATTTTATTTTTTGTAATATGGTTAAACTGTAAGCAAATCCTTCCAAATTAAAAAAATTCAAATCGATTCCAAAACGAAGGAGTTCTGAAAAACAATCATAAAAATTTGCAGACAAGTTGTTAAACTCCCTTCTTTTTTTTCTTGAAGTCGGTTAAAAATAATTATGTTTTATAATTATTGAAGAGTGAGAGTTATTTCGTGCTTTTCTTTTGTTAGGCACTGTACATAGTATAGAGTTTGTGTGTGTTGGAAAGTTTAACTGATCTTTTAGTGAAGTAAATGCTTAGTGGTAAAACTAAACAGGCCTTCTTACTTCAGGCCTTCTATAAGGCATGATTAGACCTTTTCACGCTACGACCCTCATTTTTCTGTGCCTTCCAAAGAAGACCTTCACTCTACCTGCTAAAAGATCTAGTACTTATTTCCACTTTTCTTCTCTTAGAAGGGAAGCGTGATGTTTTATTTTTAACCGACTTCAAAAAAGAAGGAGGTCATCTATTCGTCTGAATGTTGCTTTTTTATGTATGTAACTGCAGAACTCAGGTTATGCTTTCAGGTTGTTCCCATTTTAAAAGGAGTTCATTATAATTAAAATTAAAGGGTGTCCCCATATAACATACATGTTTTTTACGTGTATTAAAAACCGTAAAGGGCACAAAATTAAAATTATAAAAAATTGCATGTAGCTATAGCTCCCAACAGCAGAAATTAATAAAAAAATAAATCTAAAATTTATAGGGTGTCCCCATAGGTGACATAATTTTACCTATTTAGGTCTATCTTTTGAACCGTTATAGACAAAACCTTGAAAATTTGACAGAATGTCGATTACTATGACCGTTAGAATAAAATGTGTAAATATTCAAAATTTTAAATTAAAGGGTGCTCCAATAGTTCATTTAATTTGATGTATATGGCCATACTTTTGAACAGTTGTACACAGACCGCTGAAATTTACAAAGAACCTGTATTGCTAAGTCAGCTATAACAAAAAGTATAAAATTTTAATTTGGAACTAAAAGGGTGTCCCAATAGTTAATGTAATTCTATGTATGTGGCCAAACTTTTGAACTGTTAGAGACAGACAGTTGAAATTTACAAGGAACTTGTATTGCAAAGTCCACTATAGCAAGTATACAATTTGAATTAAGAAATTAAAGGGTGTCCCCATAAATTATGTAATTTGATCTATATGGCCCTATCTTTTTAACCGTTAAACACAAACACTTGAAAATTTGGCAGAATGTCGACTACTTTCTCTGGTATGATAACAAGTATACATATTTGGAATTATAATGTAAAGGGTGTCCCAATAGTTCATGTAATTTGATATACAGGGTGGGCCAAAAGAAACCAAGGGGTGTAAAAGTTTAATAACTTTTTTGTTTATTAACTTTTTTTTATTTTTTCTTTCAGATTATATAGACAACACTTGGAATTGTATTATTTAAACCAGAGATCAATTATTTTAACGCAAAGAGCATATCGCCGACATTATTGAAAATTTGATTATGAGTGATGAAGCTCATTTTCATTTGAATGGCTTTGTTAATAAGCAGAACTGTAGGTTCTGGGGTTCTGAAAATCCAAGAGCCATTCATCAACGCCAATTGCACCCCATCAGGTGTACAGTATGGTGTGGGATCACATCTGAAAATGTCATTGGGCCCTACTTCTTCGAGAATGAAGATGGAAGTGCTGTAACCGTAAATGGAGAGCGGTATCGGTTTATGATAGAAAATTTTTTACGTCCTGCTCTTGAAAACAGACCTGGTATGTGGTTTCAGCAGGACGGAGCCACTGCCCATACTGCCCGAGACACAATGGCACTTTTAAGACAAATTTTTGGAGAGCCCTTGGTTTCTTTTGGCCCACCCTGTATATGGTTAAACTTTTTAACCGTTATAGTCAGATAGTTGAAATTTACAAAGAATCTTTGTGGCCAACTCCTCTATAACAACAGATCTTTAGTTTAAAATTGTAAATTAAAGGGTGTCCCAATAGGTGGTGCCATTTGATTTATGTGACCCTATCTTTGAAACCGTTATAGACAGAGGCTTGAATGGTGTCCCCATAAAAGACGGATGCTGGTGAAAATAACTTAACTTTTGAACAGTAATAGGGAGTGGCTTGACATTCAAATAGTCTTTATTTTTTTCCCTCTAATTTTGGCGCATCTTTTATTTGGTTTAAATCTAATTCTTACAGATTACTTCTTACATTTTTAGTTGAGAATTGGTACCCTTCTATCTGGTTTGAAGTCGTTTTTTTTTTGCAAGAATTATTATATCTCCTTTTGTATGGCAAAAACATAATTTTCTATTTTTAGATTTCTCATTTATGAAAAAACAAAAGAAACGTCGGGAAAATCTAATTAAATTAATTTTTTACTTACATTAAAGAAGTTAAGCGGGACTAGCTTATGAAGAAATTACGAAAAGTTCATTAAATTCGCCTTTATTTGACTAAATGCTGCTTTCTAGTCTATCAGTCTGGGTGCGTAGGTTCGATTCCCAAAAAATTTAGCAAAAATTTAAAATATTTCAATTAAAAATTTTAAATTAAATTAAGATGATCAATAAAATTAGAAAATCAATATATTATTGATATTTTTGTAACATTTTTTTTCTTAGTTTTCGCTACGTAAAGCGTTCTGAATAGCATTTAGTTGAAGGTCTTTTCTAGCAGACAAAGTTTCGGAAGACCTGTAACGCTTGCCGGCAGAAGGCCTGCACCGCACTGACAATCTTTGTAAAAAAGATATGAGAATAGAATACAAATGCAAGTCCTTATGACTCCAAAAAAAGTAGTGAAGAGGCCTTCTAGAAGGCCTTCATACTTCTTCTTATTACCACTGGGTGAATTTATAGTTAGTTCTTGTAGACCAAGGCATATTTAACAAGGTGATAGCGTAATTTTTTTTATATGGAATTTGACAGTAATATCTATTTTATTCTCTCTTAAAATACCTGATTAATGTCAAACTCCATATAAAAAAAATTGAAAAAATTTCTCTTTAATATTAGCTCCGCCTTGTGCAGTCACCTTGTTAAATATGCCTTGTTGTAGACCATTTAGTTGATATATTCTTATACATATGTATGTATGGATGTTAATAATTAAGGTTTACATATCTATACTTTGCATGTTCTCAAGCAACAACTGACCATAAAAACTCATTTAAATAGAGATGTAGATTGAATTCTCTTGAATTGTTTATTGAATGAATTGATTTCAGTTGATTTTTATTTAAATTTTTGTCTTAATAAGTTTTAGTCCCAGTCAGTGTGTGTGTGTGTGAGTACAAGTTTAAGCGGATCTTTTTTGTTTAATACGAGATCATTTGTGAGCTCAGTTATTGGTGAGGCGTGTTTGGAAACGGTTGTGTTTGTGTCTGTTCAATAAAAGTTCATGGAAGCGGTCTAACGACTAATCGTTGGATTAATATTAATCGATAATATGTGCATCATAAAAAAAAAAATATATATATAAAGATAATATAAATAAGTGATTATTAACAATAAAAAAATACAAAAACAATTTAAGTGTAATATACAAGTATGCAGCATCACTTTATTTAAGAATCAACTGATAATTTGTCTAAAAAAGTTGCCAAAAAAAAATAAAACAAACGGCTGACTGGATGTGAGAGTATGTTTTGGTTTAAAAAAACAACAAAAAATTCACAACAAATAACCTATAAAACAACAAAGCTAAAAAAATCAAAATAAAGTAAAGTAAATAAAATAAAATGATCTTTTTTGGAGTTGCATCAAAATGAAATCAGTTTGAATTTGCAAATAGTTCAAAACGGAATTGAAAAACTCCATTAAAAAACAATTTCCTTTAAGCCCCAATGTAGTTACAATGTACAATGCTCAGTTAAGGCCACAAAAAATGCAACGTTGGTTTATATACGATGTTTTTTTTTTAAATTTCTTTGTTCCTTACTACTGTAGTAAAATATATTTTGGGTTGCTGTATCTGGTCTATAATGCTCTATGCGAGCATAAAAAATGTAACTACACACAGAACTTGTATACGTTATATTAAACAACATACATGGGACTAATTAATTACATTGAGTAATTAATTAGCATTTTCATTAGCATTGAATTGTAAGTAATGCTAACAAATTTTTTTCATTACCATTGTTTTCATTAATGGTAATGCTTTTTAATGAAAAGGTTTCATTAGTAATTATTTAAAACTCAAAATCATTACCATTAACCAATGATTAAATTATAAAAAAACATTATCATTATTGGCCACATTTGTAATCAACTTTTTGCAGCGAAAAAATGCGGAAAATTTTATATTTATTTGATGTTTTCAAAGAAGTCCCACCTTCATTTCCAAATTATGTGATTTTTTCCTATAAAAACAAATAAAAACAGGTAAAAATAAAAATAATTTCTGAAAACTAAATTTTAATGACAAATTTTTAACCCGTTGGAGATAACTTTTTATTTATTTGTTTCCCTTCGATAAGACTAAATTGTAAGCGTAGTACAAATTTTAAAAACTAGCGTGAATTCAATAGTATTAAAGGACTACATGGACTTGTGTATTTTATAAAAAAATTCATATAAAAGTAGTAAAGTCACTATCTACGGAGAACAACGAAATCCTTGATAACTTATTGGCATCGTAGAGTTTTTCGTCCTACTCGTTCATAAATAAATGTTTCATGCATGCCGTTTTACCTCAATTTCTATAGATTATATTTGGGCAAGTAATAAATAAAACACAATTTTGACTGACAATTTAAAATATTCTATATGTTTAACTTATTCTTCAATTAACTACTAGATTAGTTGTTACCATCGAATTATAAGAAAAATCTATGCAAATATAATCATAGTGAAAAATGTATTATTAATGCAATACTGCTTAATAATACATTTTTCACTATGATTATGTGCTTCGTCAGTGTATCTGCAAACATTCGCAACAGATGAAACATAATGTTTTCTGATGGACTAACTTGCCACTTATATTGAGTTTGTTTCATTGCAAACTGTTAACTTTTTAACTTTCTGGAATTTTCTATAAAAATATTAGTTGATTATTGCATTATCTGTACCATTTTAAAGAATTTTTATGAGTTTTGTAAATTCATCCGACTAGAAATGGGTTAATGTTTGTTTAATTTATTTGTAGTTATTAAAACCTACTGCGATCATCAATTTGTGTTTTATAAAAACAATGAATTTTTCATCAATTACACAGGGCAACAGCAAAAATATGCTCGAGTAACTACTATATACATTTGATGTATCATGGCTACCTTAGTACAAAAATGGTAAAATTTTTAAATTCTATGGATAGATTTTTTTTTAAAAATTTTTTTTTTAAAATTGCAATTTTTTTGAGACGTTTCTTCAAATAATTAATGATAACTCAAAAACTACTAGTCCGATATTATTAAAATAAATTCAGAAAAATTAAGATTTGCATAGCCTTTAATTCGTCTATATATCGCGTTTCAATCGGATCAATAGTATCGGAGTTATAATAAAAAACTTAAGAAAAAAATATATTTTTTACGTAAAAATGGCAAAAATTTTCGTTTTAAAAAAATCATAAAAAATCGAAAACGGCAAAAAACTTCCAGATTCATTTTTTTATCGCATAGCGACATATAATAGCAACAAAATGAGATATCGACCATAAAAATCGATTGATTTTTTTCGAATTTATTCACAATTTAGTGAATTCGCTCATTTTCACAAAATTTTAGTTTTTTGCTTGATATACGCATTATAGCGGGTTTTCAAATGTGTGAAAAACATAAATTTTCCAATTTCAAGGGGTGCATGTCGGATTAATGTTAGATTTGATGAGAAACTTCCACCCACAAAATTTTAGTGGAATTCGACAACGTTAACACGTAGCGCATAGGCCCCAAATCTGAAAAAAAGCGTTTAAATCGAAAATAATTGACAAATTTTCAGTTTTTGCAAAATTAACGCTATTTATTTCCCCTTTTGCAAAAAAGTGGATCCTGGTCCTTAGGGCAAACACAATGAGATTTACAATAAGCTACATATCTTTTAAATCGGTTAAACAGTTTTCAAGTTACTTGCCGAAGGCAATTGACAAAAAAATGTAACTAAGTCAAATCGATGGAATAGATCGAAAATGCATTTCATTGTTTTATTCATGTATTTTCTTTTATTTTATATTTTATTATTTAAAAAAACTGGGTAATAAGGAAATAAATAAATAAATATTATAAACTACAAACTTTGGAATTTTCTTTTATGACATTTTCTATTATTGAATAACGAAGTGTTGCTCTGAATACTCCAGCAAAAATCTGCCATCATGTGTGCATCCCAGCGACCCTGGTATCTTTCCTCCATTGTCCGAATATCTTGGTGAAATCGTTCGCCCTGTTCCTCACTTAAGTCTCCTAGATTTTCAGGAAAACGATCTAAGTGACTGTGAAGGTAATGTAACTTGATGCTCATGTTGCATCCAAGATTCTGGAAGTGAGTTAACATCTCTTCAACGTGCGCAACATAATCATCATCCTTGTTATTTCCTAAGAAATGTTGAATAACCCATACAAACGAATCCCATGCATTTTTCTCAATTTCTGACATTGAACTGAGAAAATCGGTATCTTTGACCAATTTGCGAATTTGTGGGCCGTCAAATATTCCTGCTCTCAGCTTTTCCATACTCAAACTTTTAAACTTCCTTGAAATATACTGGAAACATTCACCATCTTTGTTAAGTGCTTTAACAAATTGTTTCATCAGACCAAGTTTAATGTGAAGAGGGGGTAATATGATGCGATCTCGGGGCACCAGAGGTACATTTATAACATTCCTCATACCTGGGTCCAGTGTTTCCCTATAAGGCCATTGTTTTCTCTTCCAGTGTTCTGACTTAGCTCTGCTGTCCCATAAACATAAAAAACAAGGGTATTTGGTATAGCCACTTTGTTGACCTAATAGGAAATTTACCATCTTAATATCAACACAAATTACCCAGTTATGTTCATTATACTTTATCTTCTTCATGACCAATGCAATTACAGAGTATTCTTCTTTTACCTTGGTTGAATGTGCGATTGGCAAGGAGTGAAATTTATTTCCATTGTGCAAAAGGACACACTTCAAGCTGCGTTTTGATGAGTCAATAAATAAACGCCATTCGCTTGAATCATATCTATGTAAGCCCATGGCAGTCATCAAACCAGGAATATCCGTGCAGCAGACAAAATCGTCCTCTTCTGCAAAATAGTGAAGTAAGCCTTTTTCTCGGGTACGGTAATACGAAACTTTAGTTTCCTCCGTTATGAGATTTGATTCCTTCATCCGGGATGCAAGTAATTCCGAAGATGCTTTTGACAATCCAAGTTCTCTTATTACATCATTTAGCTGGTCTTGATTCCATGGTCTCGGTGAGATATTTTTGTGTGGGATGAACTCGTCATTTTGTTTGTTTGTTTGCCCTAAGGACCAGGATCCACTTTTTTGCAAAAGGGGAAATAAATAGCGTTAATTTTGCAAAAACTGAAAATTTGTCAATTATTTTCGATTTAAACGCTTTTTTTCAGATTTGGGGCCTATGCGCTACGTGTTAACGTTGTCGAATTCGACTAAAATTTTGTGGGTGGAAGTTTCTCATCAAATCTAACATTAATCCGACATGCACCCCTTGAAATTGGAAAATTTATGTTTTTCACACATTTGAAAACCCGCTATAATGCGTATATCAAGCAAAAAACTAAAATTTTGTGAAAATGAGCGAATTCACTAAATTGTGAATAAATTCCAAAAAAATCAATCGATTTTTATGGTCGATATCTCATTTTGTTGCTATTATATGTCGCTATGCGATAAAAAAATGAATCTGGAAGTTTTTTGCCGTTTTCAATTTTTTATGATTTTTTTAAAACGAAAATTTTTGCCATTTTTACGTAAAAAATATATTTTCTTCTTAAGTTTTTTATTATAACTCCGATACTATTGATCCGATTGAAACGCGATATATAGACGAATTAAAGGCTATGCAAATCTTAATTTTTCTGAATTTATTTTAATAATATCGGACTAGTAGTTTTTGAGTTATCGGTAATTATTTTAAGAAACGTCTCAAAAAAATTGCAATTTTAAAAAAAAATTTTTTTAAAAAAAATCTATCCATAGAATTTAAAAATTTTACCATTTTTGTACAAAGGTAGTCATGATACATCAAAATTATATAGTGGTTTTAAGAGCACATGAAATTTTTTTTATTTTGTTGTGCTGTGTTATTAATCTATACATATAATAAAATAATACCTCACTTCCGTCTGTCTGTCTGCTTTTCATTTGTGGTTGTATCACGTAAAACTTGCTGTGAGGAAGTACCTTAGTATCCTGGTCCCAATATCGGATACTATTTTCCGCAAAAATATTTTATTTCCACGAGAAAGTGGAGAAAAAGCAGTGAAAACGCAACTTCCGGTTTAAAGATACTGATATTTTCGGTTTAAGACTGGAATACTTTCAACACGGTTATTTTTTCAACCTTTTTTTTGAAAGTGGGTAAACTACTGTGCAACAGATGGCGCCAGTTGAATAAAATTTGTATTCGATTTTGTATTTTTACTTTGTGGAATTACATTGTTATAAAAATATTTTAAATATTTATTTATTTATTTTACGCAGCTTTATAATAATTTTTAGAATTTTATATAAATTTTAGAATTTTATCCAGGGATGGATACCTTTATATAACGTAATTACGTAAAAGTCTTAAAATTTGTTGTTGATTACTTTCAAAGCAAAATCGAACAAAATACTTTCAGGACGCACAGAACGTGTGTGTGCACAGCTAGTTAAAAATATGTTTATTAACATACAAATTAATTTTTGAATACAAGCTTAATTTCTAAGTAGAAAGGATATTTTTTAGAATTAAATAATTAATTTATCACCTAATTATTGGCATTTATTAGAATATATTGAAACGTACCATTATGTATCCAACAGCGTAATGAGGTTTAAATTTTTATAATAGTAAAAACATTTGTGACAATAAAAACAATTTTCTATTCTAGGTTTCATAAAAAAGCTTTATTATTCTAATTTTCA